>VZSC01010949.1:395846-418357 GCA_013398225.1 Steatornis caripensis | reverse complement strand
GGGGGGCGGGGCGGCGGCAGGGCCGGCCGGGGCGCGGGTGCGGAGCGCGGCATGGCGGTGTACACACACACACACACACGCACGCACACACACGCCCCGCCGCCCCGCCTCCGTTTCGGGAATTTCGGTGGCTCCGTGCAGCCTCGGGAGTTGCTCCGCCGTTTTCGGCCGCGCCGCCCCGCCGCGGGTAGCTCGCCGTCGTCAACAGATCAGGACCCGGGGCGACCGGGTTCTCGGCGTCTTCCGTTAAATGGCCAAGGGTGACCGGTTGTTTTGCAGGAGAACACGTTCAGCTGTCTGGTGTGTCAGTACGAGGCAGCCGCCGCTGAGGTGGAGCACAGTGACTCGCACGGCACAGGTGACACTAGGCAACAAAGGAAGGACAAGAAATGAGAGAATGCCAGGCTCGGTTGCACAGTTCTTCATGCTAGTTCTACCCTGGCTCTCAAGGTACCAGTGCTGACACTCAGTTTTGTTGATTTTTTTTTTCTTAATGACTGAGTAGCTGATGAGAAATGGAAGGATTTTTTGGTTTTAATTTAAACTCCAAAATAAAACGAGTAGTTTAGTATCAGTATTCTCTGCTAGAGGTCTTGTGGAAATTGCCTGGACGCTGTCACTGTGTTCCGTGCCTTTCTTCTGTGGGCCATGTGATGTGGAGGAAAATCTGAATTTTTATACCTCTGAAGTACAAGGTGTTTTATGGGATAAAGCTGCGCTTTAATGAACACAAGTAAGTTGTGATGCTTGTAGGAACAAAAAGCTATCGGACAGCTGCGGAACAGTCCAAATGTCCTATGTTCCAGGAAAAAAAACCCAAACAATTTAATCTTGGAAAGAGTGACATCATTTTGTCTACAATAAATCATTATTTTTTATTAAAATAATTCAGTGTTATTGACGTGTCATTATTTGGAGGTGGGGGGCACTGCTGCTCTCTAGTTTTGAAGCAGGAAGGGCTTGGGTGTTTTTCAGTACGCAAGCTGATGGCTGGTTGGTTGTCCTCACATCTTAGTTGCTCTAGGTAGGGACATGGTGAGCTACTCACAGGTGCTGTGCAGCTGCAGAGAGCTAAGCATCCTGTGCTTTCTTTCCTTCTTCCACTGTAATCTTCAGCTATAGTTCAGCAGGTAAGAGTCCCCAGCGTAATAGGTCTTCAAAATGATGTGATATGTCAGGGCATTTCACCTGTTATTATTTGAGGCTTGTGCAGATGTTGGGTGTCACTCGCTTTTCTTCATTCTTTAGATGGAAACTCAGGCTCTCAGCTAACCTTGTGACTTCGTCAGCTGGGGACCTTAATCTCACCTTGTGTGAATTCAGTAGGTTTCTGTGCAAGCTTGAGAAACTGTCTGTTCCAATAAAATTGTAGAATTTGAGGTACAGCAGAATACTTTATTGGGAAGGTAATCGTAAACCCATTGACTATGTGTGTCTGTCTGGGGTTTTTTTTTTCCTTCCCCTCTTTAATACTTCTGCTTTCCTGTGTGTGCCTTGTAAGGTAAAATGTCATGGAGTGGCAACATTTTTCTCGGCACCCAGAGGACTGTGGTGACATTCTTGTGGTGATGTCAGTTTTTTGGTGTATGATATGCGAGTCCCTTTTCTGATTTCTTGGCTTTTCTCTAGTAATCACTGATCAGAGAGCCTTCAGTTCTTTCGCAAAGGTGACAGCTCAGCCTTTCAGATATGAGGATTTCTGCCTTTCCATTGCCGTGTCTTTATGTGTTCTCCCACCCAGATGATTATTCAAAATTATTTGTGAAGTCTGAATACTACAGACAGCAAAGCTTAGGACAGATGTTGTGTAAGAAAGCAAGCTCTGTGTGGCAAACTTAAGTTCATTTACAGTTTCTTCCAGCAGGCTTGCACAATAGGTAACTTCTTTGAGGAAAAGGTCTTTCAATAAGCAGGCTGAATGGGTGCTTATATGAAGCTTCAGTGTTTGTTTGGCATTAGTTGCAGGGGGCTACTACTACATTACTACTTACCTTAGGGTTAAAAATTTGAAAACTGAATATCTGTTTTATTAAATTGGAGGTCATCAGTCATAGTCTCAAGGACCAGTTTCTTTGCACCATTAGATGCCTGGTTAAATTGCCACAAAACCCATAAACTGTTGCAGCTGTAATTTAACTAGATGGAAGACTCCTGGGTTTCCTTTTAGCAGAAATACGGGCACCTAAAAATGGCTGAGCTAGAACCTCTTCCTCAATATTGGGCATACAGCTCTATGAAAATAAATTCTATTTGTTGAACTGATTTGCCATGTTTAGATGATCTTAGGCTGATGAAATTGTCTGAAAGACTAGCAGAGTTGGTCGTCTTTAAAACTGGAAAAAAACATTGATCACAGAATATGTAATGATTAACCTGCTAATATGCACACTCAGAACAACTTTTGACAAATTTGATCTTATTATGAATAGGTAGGCTGGGCATGAATGTTTGGCGTTTCTCCTTTTCCGTGTTCTATTGCAGATGGAGTAGTATAGATATTGACTGGCCGTTTAGTCTCCAGATCAGACTATATTTTTTAAACTACGTCATTAGACTCTACTTAGACTCTAGCGACAGATGGTATGAAATAAATATTAGCACAAACTCTGTCTTGCATTTTGTGTTATGACACTGAATAGTTTTATTAACAGAATAACAGAAGTCAGAGCCCTGCTAACATCTTTAGTTTTTTCCTTACCAGTTAATTATTTTTCCAGAACCTAGAGAAGTCTTAGAAAGTTCTTCTGTAAGCTTATAGAGCCATACTTTGTAGCTTACCTATGCAGTGGAGGACCTTTATTGCCACCTTGCATGAACTGTAAGCATTCACTGAAAGAGGCAGTTCAAGCCATTGAGAGTATACTTTTGCTTTGGCTTATTTTGGTTTATCTCCCTCGATCTGACTAAGTGTCCTTACATCTGCTGCAACTGCTTTTATCTTTAGCAAACAATAAATGAATAAACTCTCCCTAGTTTCATGGCTGCTACTCAGAGTGCTTTAGGTAGTGATAATGTCGCAATAGGTTTGGTTTCACACTGGTTTATGCGAAGAAAAGCCATTAGCAATGTTAGAGACGCAATTTTGACCTATATTAGAGGCAAAAGTAAAAATGCAAGCTGGGGAAGAAGACTTGAGATATTTTCTTCCTTGCCTCTGTTGTGTGCTTCCTACTTGCTGGTAGCCTGGTGGAGATAGAGAGTATCGGAACAGCTTTCTTCTTGTCCTATGTCTTGCATTCATGGGGCTGGAGAACAACAGAGGTAGAAAGCACATCCCTACCCTCCTCCCAGAGCTTCAGAATGCATGAAATGCAACAGAAACCAGGTAACACTTCGCATTTCCAGGAGTATTGTTGTGGTAGAAATCTTAGAAAGTTCTATTGCTTGATGACAGCAGAAATGATCTTGCTTATGTGAAGACATTTCCTATAGTTTCCCTTCTGTTTCAAAGCCTTCTATTAGTCCTACTTAATAGTATGCGTCTGGCTTTTCAAACCTTTCAAGCTCTGATAGATGGCTTCCTTAGCCAGTTCATGAAAATATCTTCCTCTTGTTTATGTTCGCTTCAAGATTGTGTGCAACAAAAAACACTGAGGGAAATCAGCTTTCTGTGGTGCTCTACACTGTTCAGCAACCTACTAATCTGGGTTTTTACTGCTAGTTTACTAGTAAAGGCAAAATGGAAAGTTCATTTTGTGATACTCTCTTTCTAGAGTAGGCAATGCTAATCCATTCATCTTCTGACTTCAAGAAGGGCCAGGTTTCTGGACAACTCTATTACCATTTTAAATAAATAAAAAAAAATACTGATTTTTGTCTTGAAAATAACTGGTTCTTTGCTTACCAGTCCCTTCGATTCTCCAGATGACATAGATAAAACATTAATGAGGGTTAATTGCAGTACTCGCTATAGTTTTACAGCTCCACTTGTATGCAAAGAGTATTCTGGTTATTCTCTGTTTCCACTCCATCTGTTCTCTACTGTCTCTTTTTCATAAAAAATATCTCCGTAAAGGAACTGACAGATTATTTTGTTCTGTTACTTTGGTGATGTGTGGTGATGGCCAAGAGGTGGCAATAAAGACCGCTGATTGTTTTGCATGTCTTCACGATTTAGCCAGAGCAAAAACCTCAGTTATCCAGCTGGGGACCTTTTAGTAAGCCTAGCCAGAAGCTTGCTTTTTTTTCCCTGCATCTACTGTTTTAGATCTTACTCATGAACGGTAGCACTCAAGCACGTGGTTTTACCCATGGTAAATCCTGCTAAAGTTGAAGGACTGTGAGTAGGTGTTGGCAGTTCATCTGCTTTTAGCCCGTGAAGGGCCTCTGCATGTTCTTGAAGGTTATATTCCTTCTGGCAGTGCTGTAGATGAACTGTGGGTTTTCTTGTTTTTAGGTTGGCAAATGATCATTGGCTTATGAAGATTTAAATAGAAATGACTGAGGTTTTAGTAAAGATGTATAGGTTAGATTTGAAATCTCTTGTCTTGCAGATATTTAGAAGGTTTCCAGAGGGGATGTAGACTCCTGTAGAAGGAATTTAAACTTGATTGGCTCTAGGCTTGCTTATCTCAAGTTTGGTAAAGTACCGATTGAAAAACTTGCAAGTTTTTCTTTGATAGGTACTGTGCTAATGGAATAGTCTTTCTTAGTTGACAATGATCTACTTATTCACATCTTTAAGGAACAACCAGTAGATCAAAAATGAAGCTTACAACTCCACTTCTCAATTTAGCTTAGTGGGAGTATCCTATTATGCTAAGTGTCTGTGCAGGTGCTTCCTTTGAACGCCTAGCTCATCCTAAAAAAGACTCGAGAGGAAGCACCTGTGAACATGCAAGTTTTTTAGACTTGTAAATTAAAAGGGAGGGCTAATGGATTTTGCAATAAGCGTCTTTGTCTCCCGAGAGCCAGGGTGTTGGGCAAGCATGTCTTTCTTTTCTTTCCCAGAATATATTTCCTCTTTATAGGATCAAGAATCTCCTTTATTTTGAGAGGCTATCCAGAATAAAAGGAGATGCCTTTAGGCATTCTGGAAGCTTATGTATGTCTGATTCCCAGAGTAAAGAGGTGAGGTTGTTTTTCTATGTAAATGTTGCATATTGACAGCTGGGTATGTCCCTCTGTAGGAATATGATGTTTGTATTTTACGTAGCTCTCTTAGTGATGTGATTTGAGTATGACACCAGTACTCACAAGCTACACAGGTTCTTCTAGCCACCTGTGTAAGTCTTTGCTGGAATAAATGCTGTCCTGACTATGTAGTGTAAGTTGCTGGAGAATATAAAAGACTTAAACCTTTGCATCTGCTGAACGGTATCAACAGAAGGCAAGAACTGCCAGTAGAGATGATGCTGCTGAGGTAAAGAACATCTGCATTTCTAATTCATGGAACAGAACCATAGACTAGTTGAGATTAGAAGGCATGTCTGGAGGTCATCTAGTCCACCCCCCCTGCTCAGAGCAGGGTCAGCTGGAGCAGATTGCTTGTAGACATGACTAGTTGAACCTGGAATTCACCCCAGTAGTGTGAGTAAAATGTTACTAAGTTCTGATTTTAGTCTGTTGGGATTCCTTGCAGAACCTGTTGCTGAAGACTTGATAAATTATAAAACTGTCAAAATTTTTTCGTTCAAATGTGGAATAGAAATTTCTTTCAACTGTTGTAAGTAATGTGTTTTTTCTGACAAATTTAATTTTTAATAGTCAAAGGATGCATTCTTCTTGTACTGCCTGTGTGTGGTAGTCTTGTAAAGCTGTGCTGCATTCTACTAACTTCTGCTGCACAGATGATTAATGAAGTCTTTTTTTAAAAAAATTAAATTACTAATTAACTGGTTGCATAAATAAGACTTCTTTGCACTTTGTCTCATTCATTACAAATGCAGTTTCTGATATTTATTTTTTTTAAGAAAGAAAAGACAAATACATATATGTCTTCTCTGCATTTCTTGTACTAGAACTTACTTGAAGAAGGTCTCTTCCGGTGCCTGCAACTCAGAATAAGCTTGTGAGTGAGAAACTGAAAGTGAAACGACCTTATTTTCTACTGCCGAAGGAGAAATATGAAAAGTAGCTAAAGCATAAATATTAATAAGAGCATTTCTTCAGAAATTACCGTTTGACTGTTGATAACATCTGAAAAGAAACTTAGGATATTTTTCTTCTTGCAGAACTCCTTTCCCAAACAAAAACAATTATTTATTCAACCACTTGTATTTGTACCCTCATCATTCTGTTTGTTTCTTTCAAGCGCTTCCTTGCAGAACAGCCAGCCGTATGTAAAAACAATAATGCTACTGTCTTCCATGAAAAGACAAAGGGCTAATCTGAGAGTAGAGAAATGCACTTGAGAATAAGACAATATTGACGAACATCCGTCAGATTAATCTCGAATTCTGGCACCGGTTGCAGGTCCTTACTGGCCCACACGGAGTGCTATAGAAATGGTAGGTGTGGTTCAGGAGGAATGATACCCTCTGTCACTATGGGAGCCATCCCTGCCCAACTCAAATGGGACTCACTGTCTGACAGTGTATCCAGTCCTCATGCTTCACTATTAAGCAAGCTCACAGCCCTTCAAAGATGTCTCTGAAATGATGGATAATTCTGTAATCTTAAATTGGTAGGACTTTGTTCTGAAAGTTTATCCTGAACATAAATATCTGTACAACTGAGGTGTCTTTACCTATTGTAAAGACAGTTCCTGGTCTATGTTTATTTCTTTTGCTAAACAACTTTTAGGATTTCAGACTTGAGAAACTATTTCCTTTCAAAAGTGTAAATGAAGAAATCATAGTATTTGATCTTACTTTTTGCTCCTTCTCGTACCTTCTCATTCAATACTTCCCCGTTTTAGCTGTCTGTTTATATGAAATCTTTTGGGGTCCCTGTTGCAAAGCACCATCTTCCCCACTCGCCTATTTTCAGGGTTGTGCCACCCTGTCAGTTTAGACAGCATTTGTCAACATTGTTTTTCGCCCTAAATGACATTATGTAAACAAATTAATTCCCATAGCTTTTTTTTTTTAAAGTCAGGAGGGAGTTCAATGTCCCAGGAGATGTTCAAGAGTCAACTGGAAAAGAATTCATCCCCTCCCTGCTTATTTTATTTTATGCCTTTTCTCAGCATCTTACAGGGTCTTTGGAGGCAGTCTCTTGATGTCTTCTTTTGGATGGGGCTTGATGCAGATAGGTTTACCCAGGTTTTGGGTCCATGAATCTAACTGATTCTTTGAGGATGTCCCATCCTTTGAAAATGACACTTTTTGGATATTTGGACTTTAATAGTAGAAGCAGAACCTAGCACACTCATTTTCTTTAGCTCTTCCATGTTCAGTTACCTATGTGGAAGAACATTAAAGGTCATTTATAGATAGCTGGGATCCTTTTGTTTCTTTTCCTCTGTCATGTTCTGTTAATACTTTTTGGCTCTTATATGCCAAGCAAGACTAGATTGTTTGGCGTAGCACCTGCAAGGATATTTTGACAAAAATGTTAGTTTTTATGATTTTTCAGTGCCTTGGCAAGACTTAAACAGTAATTAATTCCAAGTAAGTTTAGAAGTCTGATACCAACAAAGCGAAACAATTGGAAAAATAAAGTCCGTAATGTGTTATGGATATGTCAAATTGGTCAAACTCTTGACCTCGTTATTTCTGTGAACTTAAGTAATCATATGTAAAATGAAGGAAATAATGCATTCTCATCTTCCAGCAGTATTGTGAAAATAAATCAATGTCTGTGAAGAGGGGGGGAGCCTAAACCTTGTTACTCCCAGTTTTGATTTACGGATAGTAAGTTCTGTGGTGTTGTCCAGGATAGGCCTTCCTTTTTATTTAGGATAGGTTTTAACTTTTTTTTTAAGTTTTTGTAGACATTTCCTTCTTTTTAAGAAGGTGGAAATCAAGGCAAGCTGAAATAGCTGGAATCGTGGTATGAGTGACAAATAGATTCTCTTTGGAAGGAAGTGAAGCCCCTTGCTACGTATGCTTCTGGCCAGGGGTTCCTCAGAACTTCACCAGATTGTCAAAAAAAATTCACACAACAACAGAAGCAAGTTTCTTCCGTTGCTGTGAGAATTTGCCTTTGCCAGTAGGTAAGAACGATTACAGAAAGTTGGTCTACTTTTTGTCTTGAGTGCTACTTAAACATTTCAGCAGGAGCTTTAAGGGCTAAACTAGCTTAAAAGGGATATTCAGCAAACGAGTATACTGCTTGATCATATCCAAGGAAGTACAGATAAAATCAGAATTGTAAGATACCCTAACAATCTCATTTCTTTTGTCTTCTTTTGTTTTTACTTTAAGAAGCAAGTCATTGTCTGTGTTGGTTTCGTTCTGACAGGTAGATTTCGGAGTTCTAGTTAAAAGTATGTGAGGCGAGATACCACCAATGCTACTCCACTGAGAGTCCTTACTTGGTTAACATTTGTTATAAGTGTAGTTGCAAGAAAACATTACAGAAAGAAGTGCAGGTGTATTTCTAATGATGAGCTGTGACATGAAAGAGAAGCAGTCTCTTGCTCAGACAGAGCTGTTATTGAAGCATGATCTATCTGTAACTTGTAAAACAGTGGTACCTTTAAAATTCAAGTCAATCCACACAACAAATGTCAAAGGCTTATTGGGATGTGGTATTTTTAATCAGTGAATAAGATTTTGTAAATTAAATTTGGGGCCAAATTTTTTTCTTATTCTGCAGTGTGCTGCTTGTAAAACTCCACTGCATAATTTATAGGTGCCTACAGTTAGTCAAGAATAGGAAGGTTTATATTTTCTATGGTTTCTTTTACCACTTTTTTTCCCGCTCAAGTAACAAACTCATCTTGTTCTGTACAAGGACAGCTCAAAATGTCTGACTGACTAGATAACTGAGGGACTGAGATGACCTCCAGATGTCCCTTAACCTCAACTATTATTTAGTGCTATGAGCAGTAAAGTTCTTGTGTTCTTTAGTAAGCATGTGTTTAGTTAAGAAGAAAAAAAAAACCTTATGCAAACTTGATCAGAAAACTACAGCTTTTGTCATGCTCTTTTATAGAGTGTTTTTGTTAGAAAGAGGTTGACAAGTCTAGGTGCTGCTATTAGCACAGAAAATAAATTTAAGAGTATTGTGAAATCTGTGGAATTTGACACTTGAAACCAATGTGGGTAAACTCAGGCTCTTAAAATAGGGATTTGAAGGTGTTCTGGGTAGGAGCCCAAGGTTGTATATGGGCAAGTGCAACAAAACTCCTGCAAAGAGTCGCACTTGTTTTCTGCATAGGAAAGAGTTCTATATGTCCTCTCATTTTTTGGTCTTCCTAGTAGAAATTCCTAGACTATGAGGTATGTTCCTTATTTTGGTAGGAAGTAGTGGTGAGTTCCAGCTGAAGTATTGGAAAATCTTTCTTGCTGCCTGAGTGTTGGCTGTTTTTTAGGGACTTCATCCTAGCCTTGTGTAGTGTAGTCTGGCATGTGATGAGTAGGTACTTCAGAGTATATTAAAAGCTGTTCTGCAGATTATGAATAGTCACTGCCCGGTCCTATTTCACTGTTCAAGGACGCCTTTATAAAATGGAGTTCAAATATTTAATTTTTCTTATTACAGAAAGATTTGTGCAATCCTTACATGTTTGGTTCTCAAGTATCTAAACATTTCAGATTAAAATGTAGAAATACTATCTGATAGGACAGTGAGTCTAGTAGTCCGTTCTGTATATTAGCAAGGATCTGAGCGGTCTCTGAAATACACATATCCAAGTCACCTCAGGTCATCTGTTTCTGAAAGATGTGTTCATGTTAGGCTGGTGTTCTGTTTTCTTTGTTTTTTAGTGTATCATCTAAAATCTGGTAGGGAGAATTGCTGCAGGGAAGGAGTAAGGCACTTTTTCTGAGGTTGTGCAATAGGTATAGCAAAGAAAGGAGTAGAACTTAGCTCAGCGTTGTATGTTCTAGCTACAAAGCCATCTCAAGTATTGTGCAAATCTTAAAGGAAAATTGTAATAAAAAATAATTCCTCACTTCTGGACTGTCCTGGTTTGAGCTAAGGGGCTTGGTCGTATTTTGTCGTCAAATGCTGTAAGATCTGCCAAATTTGTGACTCATGTCCATGCTGGGTACTGTGTTTGCGTTTAATACCGCAACAGACTCTTGCCTTAGGCACTGTTAGTTTGAGATTGTGTTAGAGCTCAGTTCTTTCATCATAACTCTGATACTGGAATCTGCATGGACTGAGCTGTCGCAATCGTGTGAAAAGAGCTTGTGAATATTTTCCAAATAAAAATGTTCTTGTCACATTTCATCTGTAAAAGCCACTGCATGTATCATTCAGGCACTGTT
Source organism: Steatornis caripensis (assembly GCA_013398225.1). Classification (NCBI taxonomy): domain Eukaryota; kingdom Metazoa; phylum Chordata; class Aves; order Caprimulgiformes; family Steatornithidae; genus Steatornis; species Steatornis caripensis. The sequence goes on along the minus strand of VZSC01010949.1, from coordinate 408,035 downwards.
CCCTCCAACCTGCTAAATTGGTGTGCTACCTAAAGCCATTAGTATTTAGTAATTTGTTTGCTGATTACTGCTAGAGAACTGAATTGCAAGTACAATGAGACACCATGGAGTGCAGGGCAAAATGTGCCTGGTAAATTGTTCTGTTCATTGTATTTGATGGTGTTTGCATATAGGAAATACATACAGGAAGTGGTGATGGTAAAAAAATAGTCTTAAATAGTATAACGTTTGCGAATAGCCTCTCATTTAATCTTTTCTTACCCAAAATGTGTTTTCCTTTAAGCTTGTAAAGGACAGTATGCTTCTAGCCTGCAGCAGGGGGCAAGCTTGCCAGTAGGGATGTACTTCAGGGTATGTTTAGTCCATTGTAGCTGCATATGTCTGATGTATTATCAGCTTTTGGAAAAAATGTCCTCCTATGTAGATCACATACCTACTCAACTTTGACTTTGGCACCTTGCGAGTTAAATTGCTCAGTAATCCAACTTAGAGGTAACATACAGGCTAGGGTGCTGGACTCCAGCAGCAACCTTGGTTGGCAAGTGTTTGGGAGGAAGTTTTGGGGTTTTTTGTGGTATGTGTAACTGTTTTCATAGGACTTTGCACCAGAAACCTAAAACTATTTTTGGTCAAATGAGGCGTTTAATAACCCTTTCATTGTCCACATTGCAAAGATCAAGTAAGTTGCTGCAATGATTATAGAATAGCTGTGTTTTTATAGTCTGCTACAATGAAGACCTTGGTACAAGGACTAATATTTCTTGTGGCTTCAGTCGCTCTGAAATTTTGAAATTTCAAAACAGTATTTTGTATAAAGTTCTAATGAATTTTTTTTAAGTAGGCTGTGCTTACTATTAAAGGGCTGTTTTTTGTGACAGGCTTGTGTCTTTTTGTATTGAAGGAGAAAAAGACCATCTTCTGGAGGAATCTTCTTTACTTTTCTGAAGTGAGCTCTATTTCAGAGCATGGTTTAGGGAAATGTTTCTTGACAGGTCGATCTTGATTTCTACCCTCCCTCCCCGAAATTTGCTAACTTTCTGGTGAACAGAGAATATACAAATTGTGAGAATGTCACAGTGTGCCTTTATATGGAATTACAACTTTTATCTAGAAGATGTTCTTTCATATACCTTGTTTTGAGATCTATTCTCTATTATGGCAAAGAAATAAAAAGCGTAGGATAGGAGTGGGAGGTATAACTGGCTATGTGAAGAAAATGAATAGAGGGATGGGATGGCGAGAGGCAGAAAAGGATAAGGTGAGTGGAACCAGCAGAACACTCTGTCTGGGTCTGTAGTTCTCCTTCCGGTACTTTGTTAAAGTGGATCTGACTTACATCATCTTTTTTTGTACCTTTCTCCCCTTCCTTCTTCCTGGCTTTATTTCTGATGCTGTTACTGTCTACTGACAATGCTGCTTGAAAGATGTTTCTTACAGCATGCGCCTCCGACTAGCTGTATTTACTGGTTCTGATGTGAAGACCAGTTAGAATAAATGTGATAGAATTTACTAGGTTTGAAACACTGAATCATACACCACTTCCCTCCTTAAGCTCAGAAGGGTATAGGATTTCCTAGTCCAGCTCTTCTGTTTGTGGCAAATATGTTACATGCACTGGGCTATGTCCCATCCTTTACCTTAATTTTCACATTCCCATGAGACATCAGCAGTGTTTAAGACTTCATTTCTACAAAAACGTCTATCCAAGGAGCTAATAGAAAACTGACCGCAGCAGTAAGCTTGCCATTCTCTGTTAAAACTAAAAGGAGGTGCAATGCTTCTGCTTTTTTACAGGGCCACAGGAACAGCAAGGCTTAAGAATTTTGATCTGTGTTCCATGTTCTGGGTAAAAAAGTTGTTGTGTGTTGATTGTGGAGTCTCTTGTGCTTTTTTCCCAAGTACAATCCCTTCTTACCTGTCTTCTCAAGTTTCTCACTCTGGTATTTGTTCATCACAGTCGCGTTCTTTCATGTAGCTAATCTGAAGCTTTACTCCTCATTAGGCATGCTTCTGTGTGGGGAATATCAGGTAAAAATACAGCTGTTCTTTTCATACATGTAGTGCTTAACTTCCTAAGTCAGAGAAGCCCAGCTATATACTACTGGACTTTCTTATCCTCCTACTGCATGTTGTACCTTTGCATACTCAGACCTGAATGGTCTCCTTCCCCACAATCCCCAGCTCCCGGTCTTATGCCTCTTACCAAGTCCCCAGCCCCTGCCCAAAATATCCCAGATAATCTCTTGCCCATCTTGAGCCCTTATGTCTTACTGGAGACTGTAGGTGAAAAGGTAGCGGCTGATCTGGTAACACATGCCTTGCAGGCTGACCAGGAGGTGTTTCATTGCATAGCATTAGGTTATGGTAACTATCTGTATAGAGGCACTGACCTCTGTAAGAAGAAAAAAAAATGACGATGCTGCTATTCACATCGCAGCATTTCATGTATCACTAGTAATGCTGGAGTTTAACCTCTCTTTTGGAAAAAAATCGTTTCTCTAAGTTGTTTGCTGAAGGATGCTTTTATTGTGAAATAAAATACTTCAGTGATTTGCACTTTCCTAATAAGAATAAAATAAGAACCCAAAGAGCATTAAACTTAGTTAAATGAACATCTTTTTTGCTAGCACCTTTTTGCTTAAACTCTGCTCCTTACAGTATTTAAAAAGCCCAATTTTGTGTGGCTTTTGGTCCTTTGTACTATACCAGTTTCCTTTCTCTCAGTGCATTAACCTCAGCGGCTTTTGACACACCCACCAGAATGCAGATAACATTTGGCATGGGTAGGGAGAGCTACCTACGTACTTCTTAATTAGCCAGTATGTACATACGGGTTGGCCAGCTGGCTTTCTCTGAACAGAACATGTAATGTTGGCTTTTGCCTGCCTTTCCCTCAGTTCAGCTGTTAGATGTCTCTCTCCTATACTCATCCACCAAATTTTTTTTTCCCTTTTCATAATAGACTCTTAATAGCTTTGAGATCTAGACCGTAGCAGTAATTTCTAAATAAACTTGGAAGAGGCAAAGCCTTGGGGGTGGGAGGGAGGAGATCACTAAGAGGAAAACTACGTCAGTGTATTAGTTTGAATCAGGAATACACCTTCAGAGTGACTAATCCTTATCTCTCCTTGTTGTAGTGTAGCTTGCTCTATGCAGTGGCTTCAGAGCTTGAATTCCTCCTGTTTTAAGCTGAGGCATGTGTTCAGGAGTGTGCTGAATGTCCTCCAACCTTTTATGTGTGTTTAGTACTAGAACTAGTCCATAGCAAAACTGCTAAATTCTGAATTTCTGTTACCAGCTGTTCCACCCTACAGAACTGCTCTTCATAATTCTGTACTTCTTGCTAATGTAGATGTAGCCTTAGCTGTCATTTTCAGAAGTTTAATTTTAGCAAACATTCTGAAGCCAAATATTTATAGCAGGAATTTTGTACAGTTGATTCACTGTTTTGCAGTCTGGAGTAAATCCCTATCGGAAGAGAGGGATATTTTTCTTCTTTTTTTTCCTCCTCTACAGATGAAATAAGATGCGGGAAATACAGAACAACAAAGGTAGTTTAGAAGGGTGCCTTATGCTAGATCCCCTGCTTTTTAAGTGCAGATGCATTCTAGAGCTCAGGGATAAATGCAGTATCTTGGAAATTAACCCATCTGCTACTAGTATTCTCACAGAAGTTCAGTCTTGTGCCCCATTGACTTGCTGTAACAGCAGCCAGCTAATCTTGAAGGTCAACTGTACCAAAGAAAACCTTCCTTAAGCATCATCTAACTTTTTGCTGTATGTTTTGTGAGGAAGATATGCAGGAATAAGAAGGTAAGCATGCATTGTAAACCAGACAGGAAGCAAGTAGTTCTGTGAGCACCAGAACTAGTGATGCTTGATTTCATATAGATTTATGTCTTACAGTTCGTTGACTCTGGCAACAGGCAAGTCTCAACTGAAACTTCCCCTGTGACTAGGGGAAAAGAAGGAAAGTGGTTTGTAAAGGCCATCTTATGTGGAGTTTTCTTACATGCAATATGGCATGAAGCTCATATTGAAACTTCCCCTCAGGGAAAGCAGTGATGGATTATTATTGTTATTAATTATTAATGCTACTATTATTGTTGTTGTTAATTATCTACCAGCCACTACTGTTTTCCCATGCAGTGCGAGTGCTTAATACATTTGAAAACTTTTCTCTGTTGTCAAATTTAAAGAAAATCCATCTACAGGCTTGAAGGTCGTTGGTGAATCATACATATGCATGTAGCACAAACACATGGGCCTCTATCTCAGGAGACTGGGCTGAAAGCAAGAGCCCCTATAAAGAGATTGAACGATGGTGGCAGTGGCACTGTTGGAGTACTGCTTGAATCCTCTGGTTTTTTATGTAGCTGAAGGTAATGCCCTTTCATTAGTGCTAGGAGGAAGCTTATAGAAATTAATCAGTAACTTTTTGGTATTAGAGGTTTATTATGTGCTTAATTTTCTGTAGCTAGTTATATATGAAATTCTGGTCGTTGGTGAGGGTTTTTTTGTTGGGTTTATGGGGTGGGTTTTTTTATGAAGTAATCCTCATTTTTTAGATCACTGCCTGTAGATCTGTCAAAATGCTTGTCTTTGTTTCTTTAAGGAGAAAATAGAATTTTTTAGTTCCTTTAGGTGAAAAATGATTGAAAGAAAAGTTTAACAGTATTTCAAATAATAGGACATTGATAACTGATAATAAATGTGCAGGGAAGACGTCCCAACATAAAATCAGAATATGTGATTTTGTTATATGCAGAGAGGTCTCCTTAGTAGGATACTAAGCAGATTCTATGTTTTATTGAAAAAGCATGAAATAGATTAGTTTGTTAGAGAAAAAGCACAGTTGTGCCTGTCTGTCAGATGAAAAGCGATACCGGTGTTTGTTTTGACGAGGAGAATAATTTGAATGGAAAGAGTTTAACTTTTAATTTTGAGTTCTAGTGATACGAAATATGCCGTCAAGACTGTGCGATAAACCAGTATTTGCATTAAGAAACAGCCCTGAAGGAAACTCAAAGCAGTCAGATCTAGGTTCCCTGGAAGAACCTGCTAACGCTCTATGTTTTCACTTTGAGTGCAAGTGTTTGTTGACTGTGTTCAGAACATGAGTTGAAATGGCATTGAACTGCAGGAAAAGGAAATAAAGTTTATATGTTATATTCTTCAGATCAGAATTTTATTGTAATATACACTACATGATCATGAGTTCAGTAGTTTGCTTACATTTCTGGACCACAGGGATATCTCCTGAAATAAAAAAAAGTACTCTTTATGAAAAGGGTTTTTTCCCCTCAAATATTTGAAGTATTTATGTCTGTCTGAAAAGTATTTCACAAAGGGATTGTGAAATAGCAAACTGGAACATAAAACAGTTAATGGAAATACTGCTGTACTGTCAGTGTGATAGTTGGGATGATTCTGCTTCAATAATCCAGTGTGTGGTATTCAGTTTTAGTGATCTTCCAAAGCAATTTTCTCCTCAAAACAGAATTGGCTTGCAGTCAAGAGTTGAATGAGTTCACATTTACTTTTGATCATGTGGTGAAGAAAATAGAAACATCCTATTATTTGTGATAACTGTGTTCTTTAAAAATACCTTTCATTTAAATTTGTTTTGAAAATTGTTTCATTATCCTCTTGCACCCATATGATACCTGTAGGTTGCATTTGTTTTAGTCTACAGTTTTTTAAAAGAAACTGTTTCTGTTTAGTAATACTTGAAAGGACATGCAGGGAGACTGTTCCTTTTGCGGAAGAACTCTTGTTCAGTTAATGTGGTTTAGCCCCTACTGATGAGGCACATAAGAGGAATGGAGCCAAGCCTAAGCTAGTAAATTTTACTAAGCTCTGGAGGTTGGGCTCCTCACTGTCAGTACCAGAAGGGTATAGGGAATGGCATACCGAACCAGGAAAAGAGGAGAAGCAAAGCAGGAATGACGATAGTTTCAGGGGGTCAAGTAGCAGAAAAAAAGGAAAGAAAACAGCAGCGTATGCAATGAGAAATATTTTGATTAATATAATAAAGGTAGCTTTCACACATTGGTGTTAAAGTAGTTGTGATGACATATATGATGGGAATTGTTGCAAATGAAACTTAAAGAGAGGATTTGAGAGGCTAACTGAGCAAAAGCAGATTTATGACTTGTGGGGCGTTGGTTGTTTTGTGGTTTTGTGGTTTTTTGGTTTTTTTTTTTTTTTTTTTTTTTTTAAACCCATGAAAACAAGAGATATTTGCTGCTGTGGTAATACTGTCTGTATGATGTAATCAGCACAGTAGTTGTTGTCTGTGAAGATAACTTGTTACTAGTTTTAAGATTAAGAAATGTTTTAGTAAACTACAAGAAACTCATTCTAGGTACTCTTCGTTGCACCAATAACGTTTTTTCTTCCTGCTACTGTGTCCTGGTTTGACCCAATGCAGTACTCCATCCCATATACATCATGCTCAGAATAAAGGTGAGGGATCACAAGGGTCACTCCGTCTCCCTTTATGGCCAGGGCCCTGAGGGCACTGATGGGCTCTCACAGCCCTAAGCAGCCTCACCTGGTGCTTCTGCCCACACCCATGGCCCAGGAGCCTATTTAAGCCCAGCATGGGGCTGTTAGTGGGAGTCCTGGTGATGCTGCGGGATGCTGCTCTCCAGCTCTGCCCAGCTCCTTGCTTAAGCGTCTGAGGAGGACTCTACCCATTGGGTAATTAGTCTACTTTTGATCCTGAATCCAGCTCCTGCCTGCTGCTGAGTACAGTCTGGGAGTTTCCTGGGGCGTGCCTCACAGTGTCTGGGTGATGTATTCTTCATTGGTGGGGGGGAGCTTGATACCAGTTTTGTGCATACTTGTATATATTTTGTTATTATTTTTTCCCATTATTATAATCCACGATTATTGTAGTTAGATTAAAGCTGTTTTAACTTTTCCAACCCCCAAGTCTCTTTCCCTTTTCTCTTCCCCCTAGCTCCCCAAAGCGGGGGGATTAACAAAGAGCATCTGTCGTTCGTTTAATAGCCAGCCCAACTTTAAACTGTGACATACTGTTACGAAAAGCAAATAAACAGGCAAAAAACTGTGTTCTTTGATCACAGAATCATAGAATGGAGTTGGAAGAGACCTTAAAGATGATCTAGTTCCACCCTCTGTGGCATGGGCAGGGACCCCTTCCCCTAGAGCAGGTTGCTCAAAGTCCCATCCAGCCTGGCCTGGGACACTTCCAGGGAGGGGGCATCCACAGCTTCTCTGGACATCCTGTTCCAGTGTCTCACCACCCTTGTCGTGAAGAACTTCCTCCCAGTACCTAATCTATGTCTACGCTCTTTAAGTTTAAAACCATTGTCCCTCATCCTATCACTCTGTGCCCTTGTAAAAAGTCCCTCTCCAGCTCTCTTGTAGGCCCCCCTGGAAGACTGCTGTGAGGTCTCCCTGGAGCCTTCTCGTCTCCAGGCTGACGCTCCCAACTCTCAGGCTGTCTTCATAGGAGATGTGCTCCAGCCCCCTGACCATCTTTGTGGCCCTCCTCTGGACTCGCTCCAACAGGTCCATATGTCCATTAAAAATGAACAATTACTCTCTATAGCAGTAGGGCTGGGTAAATCCTATTGACATTATATAAATTTGGGAGTACACTAATATTTATTTCATCTTTAGTCAGAGTAGAAGAGGAGGAATTTCACAGTATTGTATCTTGTATCATATTGGAGACTAGATTCAGGTTATTGTATGTGAGACAGTTTCTAATTAAGCTCTTCCTGTTTTTCATGAGCTTGTGGTTAATATTAAAAAAAAAAATTCAAGTGTGGGGGAAAGGAAGGAAAAGAGGAGACCTTAGTGCAACATTTCCTAATTTTCTGACTTTAGGATTGAGCATTTTGAACTTCCCTTCTTGTTCTTCCCCTCCTGTTCTGGAAGAGTAAGAAAGTAAGATGTTACTTTGTTGTATACAATGGTATTAATCTTAGCCAAGTGTTCTGTAAGGGAATTTCCCCAAGTTTTATGGTGGGTGGTGGTGTGGTGTGTAGAAATTTGTTTGAATGTGAAGGTTTCGTGTGTCAGGTCTAGTGTGCAAAACAGTTTTCTAAAAGTCATCTGCCAAAGAGGTGTCTCCTTTGTCAGTTACCTGTGTCAAACCAAAGCAGTGCCCCTGGTCCTGTAACAGCAACAAATTTACTACCTGATGATTCTAAAATCTTAACTGTAAAGCAACAATAGAAATGTCTCACGTGAAGCGATGTCTGGCTGAGACATAAAATTACTGCAAGACTAAGTAAGACTGTGATCACATCAGTTCAAAAAGACCCATAAAACGTCACCACCTTTAAAGTGATGTCAAATACAGTTTTACTTTTCACGTGACGTCTCCTCTCGGACACTCTTACGAGAAGAGCGGCCCTTCTTTCTGGAGAAGAGGCAAGTCAGGTGAACAAGTGAGTTCAGCAAATGACTTTGTTGGAATTTTTGGTTATGACACTGTTCCTGCTGTAAGCCATGTTTTTATGTTAGATTTCTTGGGTTTCACCCTCAGCTGGAATTGACTTCCGAGTCTTCGCTAAGCCACAAATCTCTTAATATATTTTGGGATTTATGAGGAGTGATATGTGGTGGCCTAACGACACATTTGTCTGTTAACAAGCCTGAGCAGAGTGAATGAGAATTTCCAGTGCACCTTTGGAGATGTGAAGATGATAGCTCACAATCTTCTCCAAGTCAAATGAGAGTTCTTGGTACAAATTTCTTTATAATATTATCCGTCATACTTTTTTCTACGGTATTTTACGTATGCACTGTGGCAAGATCAGTTTGCCCTGCTGGTTTCAATCTCATTTTATCTCCTGCCTTGGCAGTTGCCCGAACCGTAGAATATGGAGAGAAGCATTAGTTCTTTGTTCCTTGTTTGTTATTCAGAATTGATACTGTTTGCAGTCTTCTGTTGCTAAACTCACTTACCCTAGTACCTAATGGTTTGTGTAGTTAATTTTGGTGTGCTGGCAAGATATTTTGGCCTATTTGTTTATCTTAACTTGTTTTCTTTCTAGTAAGAATTTTGTAGTTCTTAACAAGATGCTAAATAAATAATGCTAAAAAGCGCTAGACCGTATTGCTGGCAGTGTTGAAAGTGTAGAGCAGTCATCTGCTATGCTCCTGACAAGTTTTTAGGACAACCTGACTCTCCCTGCTAGGTGTTGCCATTGGGCTCAGTGATCTCAAAGGTCTTTTCTAACCTAAATGATTCTATGATTGTAGGTATTAAAAATATTTTCCTTCTCTTCAAGCAGAAAAGTGGAATCAAAACTAACATGGAAGAATCAAAATTCCATTATGTGAATCTGTAATGGCACGCACTTTATGCGCTCTGGAGATGAAACACCACAGAGCTTTTAGAGCTTTATATACATACATCTATATATATAGCAATGGCTTCTGTAATTAATTTGCTAGTGGAAATTAAGGTTTCTCGTTCCAGGTCTAAGCTTTAGAAGACTTTTCTTCTAACATGTATCTCTTGTTCCAACAAGTAGGGTATCAAATCTCCAAGATTTGGCCTTCTTTCCATAATATTTTGGGTAGACAATATTTCAGTTTCCCAGGCTAGAAAGCTTAATTTCTCTTCACACTGTTGCTAGGAATGATCTTGTGCATCTTCCCAGTCTTACTACCTGTAAAATTAAGTGAGGTCTTGAACCAATAAGCCATCAAATACCCAAGTGTTAAGTCTGCCAAAGAGGTAAGTTAGAGCAATGAAGCAGTTCAGCAGTTGACTTGGTGATTTTTCTGATGATACTCTCCCCAGTAGTAGCCAAGTTAGACCTTTTGGGTTTTCACCCTGAGGTTTGAGCTGCAGATGAGTGGGATGCTTGAAGTCAGATGTCATTGTTAGTCATCTTTTTTGGGATACTATTCAACTCTGCTACCATGTGCAGTAACAAGATTTGTCCTGAAATGACACGGTAGTGTGTATATTTATATAATGTTGTTTGTTTGTTTGCTTTTCAGACACACGATGAACCCACTGATACAAGATACAGCTAGCTAAACAGCTATAAAATGCCCAAATTTGGGTCTACAAAAACAGTTCAAGTTGAAAATTCTGACAGCGATAGCACCATGGTGGAAAAACCAACTGCAAGAAAGGTAACAAAATTACATTAATGTACATTTAATTTCAGTTAAATGAAAAGCATGAGTTCTATCACAATTTTTGTTACTGTAATGGGAAGAAATGTATATGAATCTGTATTCTGATATCTTGAGTGCAGATAAAAAGTAAGTTTTTTACATTACTTTAAGTGTACATTAAACTAGCGAACAGAATTTATGGCTTTTATTGTAATTTGCAACTGAATTCAAAAGGAAGATGGACATGTTGGGTTTATTTGATGTAAGTTAGTGCATAGTTTCCGTATCTTACATCATATAAAGTCTGTATGCACTCACAAGAACAGTGGCTTATGCTCTGTAACAAACACATGAAACATTGCCGAAGGCCTGTGGCAGAGCACAGACCAATGAACAAACATAAGCTTCTTAAATTCCTTTGTAGCACCGGGACTTGTTTTCTCTGTCAGGAGGACTTCAAAGCCAAATGCTGCAGAAGGGTTAAGAGTAGCTCCTGTACAAGGGAGGTCACTTAAACCTGTACAATCCATTTTTGAGTGTTGGAGAATGGAGGAGTATGCAAGCTCCAGTAATACTGAAGGGTGGTTTGTTGTTTGTAAATGTGAAGTATCCATCACTTTCAAATTTCTGAAGTCAAGATGCAAATAACCCAATTCTCCATTTTGTCTGCCTAGTGCACTTGTACAACAGATGTGTTTACCTGTAGTACTAATGAATAACAGAAGATAGAATAATATTGTGTATTGTGAATGATGAGTTGTATATTGCTCTAAGGAGAGAGAATCCATTTATCTCCCACAGGATGTTTAAAACTGTTTTCTCTGAAAAGGAGATTGCGTGTGTGTGTGTGTGTGTACATGGTAATGCTTACTCTTACTATTTTGTTGAAGTCTGTATTCTCTGTGAGACCACTTAATTAATGGATATACGGCAAGGAGAGATGAAAAAAATAGGAAAAGATGAGAAGATCCAGCATCTGCTTCAAACTATTTGTCTTCTGAAAACATTCACAGAAAACATTAGTTTGTTTTATGGGTCCCAGTAAAGTGAGGCAAAGGTAGTTGTTGCTGCTAGCTGTGATGAACTACTTCAATGGGAAGATAACAGTAAAATGGGGAAAGGAAGTTGGCTTACTAGTAAAGGGATGAAAAAACCTGGGGGTGGGTATTTTTTGTTGTTGTTTTGTTCTGGTGCTTGTCTGGATATGATCAAGTTAATTGAAGTGTCATTCAACACTGGGAATAAGGGGGGTAAACTCCAGGGCCTACAAGAGCAGGAGTAGGAAGGCTATTGCAATGCAATTGAGTGATATTCAGCACTGCCTTTTTATTTATACACTTGTAAATATGCTACATTTTGTAAAGATCTTTGGTTACTTATTTAACTAAAAAATATTTCTGGCTTTATAAACTCTTGTGATCTTCAACTTCAGTATTTCTGAAAAAAACTTTTGACACAGGAAAATCTTGAAGACATAAGTTACTCATGCTAGGAAAACTGACATGTCACTTTTTTCAAGCTTTATTTGTGTTTTTAAAATGAATTTTCTTCTTTTGTTCACTTCCATCAAAACAAAAATACTGAGTTTGATGGAATGTGTCAGTTCTTAAATTTTCTTTTTCTCTGTTTCTCTACTAAAGGTATGGCTTGAAATGCTTGGAATGCATTTGTTTGTAGGTTCGAATGTATAGAAATAGATTATCATATTTTTTTAGTGCAGGTTACTTTCTTCCTTCATAGACTTTCAATGTTACTTACAAATTGCTCTGCAAACTGAGTTTAAAAAAAAATAATCAAAATAAAGAATTTACTTCTGAAGCCCCTTTTCTTCCTTCCCTCTCCACCTCTGACGACTCCTCACCTTCTCTCCCTGTTGCTTGCTGCCATAGAAGAAAAACGGTGCCAGAGCGGCTGTTGAATCTGCAACCACTGCCTTAGAGGTGATCCTTCTGCCCAGTTCAGTATTTGCTGGTTGTCCTGATGCCTTGCTCTCCAGTAATCTCCTGCCTCTGATTCCCATAAACTGTCCCCTTGTCGTGGTTTGAGCCCAGGCGGCAACAAAGAACCACG
>VZSC01010949.1:357543-389460 GCA_013398225.1 Steatornis caripensis | reverse complement strand
ACAGAGCCCTGGTACAGGCTGCCCAGAGAGGTTGTGGAGTCTCCTTCTCTGGAGATATTCAAAACCCGCCTGGATGCATTCCTGTGCAACCTGCTCTAGGCTAACCTGCTTTAGCAGGGGTGTTGGACTAGATGATCTCCAGAGGTCCCTTCCAACCCCTACCATTCTATGATTCTATGATTATTTATCTGAAAGTATGCATTTTGACTTGTCTCTCCTCCTAATTAGTTCATCACAAAATTAATATTAAGTAGTGCATCAGTCATAATATTTAACATAATGCCTATATACAGTTTAAGAGTAAATGTAAAGCTATCAAATCATTTAAGTAGCTTGTGTCTCTTTGTGAGCACCTACAAATGTATTTTACCGATTAGTACCAAAACAAAGTGATTCTTTTTAAGGATTACCAACTGCAAAATGTTGGCCTTTTTTTCTACAGAACAAGTTGAAAGCAATGTTTCCTGCTTACAAATTTTAAATAATTTTTAATTGATCCTTTCTGTTGCATAGTACCTAACATAAGATAATATTCTAGAGAAAGCAATAAAATTTTAATACCACTTTATCATACTGTGGGAGACTTACGTGTACATATGAGAAAGAATTGGATTGTTTGGAACAAGGGATGAGAGAGCGCTCTTGATGAGATTGGGCTGAAGTGAGAAACTCTTATGCGTAATGACAGAGATCAAAATGGGCTTGATGGAGTTTGGGTCTGTTGCTCTTGTCAACATATAGATGAATTTGCTGATGATCAGTTGCACTACGTCAATTGGCTTTTTTCAAAAGTAATGGCACAGACGCTTTTAACTCCCAAGGGCTTAGGGGAGTCTTAAGAGTTTTTAGATTTGTAGATTTGTAGATTTTCTTGTTCTAGCATGTAAGAAAAAGGCTGGGAGGTTGCTTATTGTTGCCTTTGGGGTTTTGGAAGAGGATTGGTTTGGATTTGGTGTATGGATTTTATTCTGCATTTTGGTTTGTTTGGAGTTTTGTTTTTTAGGTTTGGGTTTTTTTTTTTTTTTCAGGTTTCCAAACTCAGTGTGAAGATAGGTTTTCTCTGGGGGCATCAACCTTTTACTTTAGGAGTTCTCCTGACATAGTCTGATCCCTTCTTTGTGATTTCCCTGGTACAGACATTTGTCGTCTGAAGATTGTAGTTTGTTTGCAGGTTCATTTTGTAATCACTTCTGCCTACCCTTTCAGCAACAGTTTAAACTCAAGAGTGTCAGGTGATATAATCAAACTACTCTTCTTACCTGTGTTTGTTATTAAATAAAGGAAAGATACTCTCAAGAATAGTACCTCAAAGTTACTTTCTAGTTTTGCTCTAATGAGAATAAATCTCTTAACTTCTTGCTTCAAAAGTACCAAGGAGCAGCCTTTTGTTTTTCACTGATTGGCAAGTAAGCGTACGTGCCTCTTCTGCCTTTAGAAAATTAATCTGTTAGGGGTTCATCCGATCATCTGTTAAGAACAGTATAAAGCTGTGGAGTTGTGATAGCTGACATAGCTGGATAATGTGTCTGCAGCATGTAATAAACAGAAGATGTTATGTCTCTACATTGCATCTTGATTGGTAGGCCAAAATGTTGGGATTTGCAGAGGGTTCTCTTAGGCAGTCTTCTCACTAACCTACTATCTTTTACATACTTTGACCTCCTGTATTATCAAAGTAATCAAGCATAAGTTAATATTGTGCCCGTATGGGTTTTTCTCTTTATCTTGAAATACATTTTATAAGCCAAAAATCCCAGATTTATGCAACCAAAAATTCCAAATAGCTTGTACCTATTTTTTCTAAATTTGGTACCAGTTTAAAAGGTTTCTTCATGGATTTTCTAAGTTCTTAGTAAATTTTGCTTTAGCAAATGAAACACTACACTACTATTCTTGTTGAAACAGAAAGGGAGTTCTGTATGGATGGATTACAGGGTGGGGGTGGAGGCAGGGGAGGGTTGTTAAAGGGGTTTTTTGTTGTTGCTGTGTTACTATTCACAGCCTAAATTGCAGTGTGGGCTTTCAGTGTGCTTTTAATGTGCTTATGTTATGGTCAGGGAAGGAAATTGGGATAGTCATTAAGACTTAGCAAATTCTTGTTCAGTTTGTGTTGTTCCTTTGCTTATTAATCAAGGCTCTAATAATGAACAGCTGCTCTACAGTAATGTATCTGGAAGTAGAAATAACATGGAAGATACTGAAAAGAAAGAAATGCTGTTGATTATGTTTAGTAAAGTTATTTTTAAAATTTTTGAATAAACTACGCGATACACATACATACACATATGCACATACGTTCTCGCATAGCAATCTTTTCAGTCTGTGTTTGGTATAAGGCTATTCTGCTTTATGCAAAAATTACTTAGTATACTTTTTATTTATATTAGAGCAAGGACAAGATTGCATCCTACAGCAAAACTCCAAAAGTGGATAGGAGTGATGTGGGAAAGGAGATGAAAGAAAAGTCTTCTATGAAACGTAAACTTCCTTTTACTATTAGTCCATCCAGAAATGAAGATCGCAATTCAGACACAGGTAGAACCATTTTATTTCCTTAACTAATTATTTGTCTTAATTTAATTAATTGTATATAATGTTTTTTATATTGATTATTTTCTTTCCCTATAAAAAAGCTACTAAGTATAAAAGTTGCTTGCTTGTTTCTGATTGCTGCATGTCAGTCTGGTAGGCTTTCATCCTGTCATTAGCAAGAGCTGCCATGCCAGCATAGTTTATCTACATTTTCCAGTTGTTTCCTAACCTCATTCTTTTGCTTCTATTTTAGTAATAAATTTTTCTTTTCATTGTCATCTCTAGAGGTCCATTTGCTTAAACAGGTAAACTGATGAAAAGACATGTGAGTGCCTTGATTTGAGACATGGTTGTCAGCCTTTTGTAGCCTTTTGGGGGGAGGGAGAATGGGAAAGATGGGTAGATATACTGTCCTCTGTATAAGAGAAAAAGTTGCTAAGATTATGGAATGAACTAAACTAGCGATGGAGAGTGAGCTTTTCTTTCAGTCTAAGCTCCTATGATCTGTTCAGGATACCTTTTCTGCACAGCCTGGTAGTTCTTCCTGTCTTAAGCATATTCTGTTAGAACTGATTTCAAGACTTCAAAATACCGTTCTTGACATGGCTCTTTTCAAATCAAGATGGAGGGATCTGAATGTATTCCAAGAGTACAGTTATCTCTGAGTTTAGGTAACTAGTTACCTATGTCATAGTTTGGTAATAGTTCTGTTGGTAGCAAGACAGTATCCATGCCCTCTGGAAGGCCATCAGAAGGCATGTTCCCCAAATTTCTCAGAGGCTCAGTACTACAGCTTCTTATACAGTGCACATTGTACATTTGAATATTTTTGTAAACAGGTAATTCCTTTAATATGCTTAGATTTAAATGCAAGATAGAAGTAATATACCTCAGTACATGTTTAATTTTTGTCCAGGATTGGTTTGATGCAGAAGATTTGGCTCCTAGATACTACAAACGTATTTTTATTACTGTAAAGAGAATCTGATATGAAATCCATATTTGAAACAGTCATTACAAAACAATACTCTTGGCTTTAGATCTCCTGTTTTCAGTGGTTTTACAGAATTCTAGTCTTGCACTACTCACGATACCACTTGATTCTGAAAAGTCCATGTATAAATTAGAAGTATGATCCCAGCATCTGCTTTATTTATTTTATTGCTTGGTATTAGACCCTAACTGTTTTTCGTAATGGATATAAATATATTTAGAAGTAATATTTAGCACTTATCTAATGATTTCTGTGTTGGAAATCTTTTGTCATCTCTCCCCACCCCCATCAAGTTTAAATAATTCATTGTCACAGCATCTTGTAAGGTAACGTAATTTTTTGTGTTTCTCTTGCTCATCGATTTGTCACAGTTGCCACAAACAAAATGGTTTACTCTAGGCAATTATACAGGCACAAAAAGACAATGCACACACTAGAAAAATATTTTTGTTACAAGTTGTAGCAGGGAGATGAAATTAAATATTTCAAGTAGGGGCAAGAAATACTTAATATAACAATAGAAGGCACATAGTTTTTAACTACTGTATAGCAAACGTCATAGCTTGTTGTCCATTTCATTACTGCTGAGGTAAGTAGGTAAGAGCAACTATCCTGTTTCACAGATGAGGAATTTGGTGCCTAAGCTTTCCAGAAACTTTAGAGGCCAGAGCATTACTAGGATGAAAAAACAGTTCTTATAATGCTGATTCTGTACCTAACCAGTTAGATTGGACCAGTGGGAATTAACCACTTACATTGGTGCCAGGTTTAGCACTGACATAAATTAGGACTGACATCAGTGATCGTGAAATGCAGTGCTGCGTCTGACACAAACTTGGCATTAGACATTCAGAAGGTTTGCCATCACTGGACTAAACTGTTACCTCTGACAGAAGTGTCTCCCTGCAAACTATGTACAGAGAATGGCAAATGTTATTTGAGAAGGAAGAAAATAAGTTTTTGGATATAAGAGTGTAAGCAGAGACAGAGGGAAAAGGAGAGGTGATGAAAGCCTTATCAGCTAGTAGTGCTAAAAATTTAATTTTTTTTTTAATAAATCCCAGTTTTCTTCTGATACTTAGCGAAAATCTGTAGTGGTATTCTAGGGAAATGGTCAAAGACTGTGTTTACAATTCATAACTAGAGAGATTCTGAAAAAATAACTGGTACTACTACGTTCTTCCCACTGTCTGTTACAGTTCCAGGTTGTCTTTTATCCTTTCCCTATAGTTTTATTTTTAATAACTTTCCAATATGTTTTTTTCAGAGTTCAGAATAGCAGAATGTTCTTACTACTTTGCTAAATAGTTTCTCTGTAACAGATGAAAAGACCATTGAGTTTGAATTTCAAATGTTTTTAAAGATTTACGGTCTTCTAAAAATGTGTCTGGGTGAACAAAAATCAAGAAATGCCATAAAAAGTAGCTCTAGGATAAAAAAGGTAATTTAATTATGGTTTAATTTGATAAATGGTTTATCTCCAAGGTATATAAGGTTGCTAGCTGATGTAGAAACTTCATGGTAATTGGGTTTCTTGCTGTTTAGGCAGGTAAGTCCAGTCAAAGAATGGTAATACCTAGTTGTTAGAGCTTCACATCATTAGAGCTGTCTCTGTTCTGTCTCCAGAGTATTCATTAATGAACTGAGATTTTGTCTTTTTTTTCCTTTATTTTTGTAAAAATTGTCCCCTGCAATTCCACCTCTTAATCCTTTTTGTGATGGGGTTCTTTTGGTTCAGGTGCTGTCTAGAAACTGTAGGTGATAATGAGTATGGACACCCAAACTAAATGTTAGCTTAATTTGGAAATATTTTTTTAAATTTGATTCCTACAAAACTATACACAGAGGAAATTTTACACCCAGTCAGTTTTGGCATGACTGAAATCAAATGGCATTTATAGTGTTTCATAGGAGTCTAGAACAATTCTAGTCCTCCTGTTTATCTAAATTTAGATTTAAATGAGTGTTTTTGCCTGAAAAACTGCTGTAATCAATTAGAATACAATAGAACAGAATCATTTAGGTTGGAAAAGACTTTTAAGTTCATCAAGTTCAACTGCTAGCCTAGCACTGCCAAGTCCACCACTAAACCATGTTCCCAAGCACTGTGTCTACATGCCTTTTGAATACCTCCAGGGATGGTGACTCGACGACTTCCCTGGGCAGCCTGTTCCAGTGCTTGACAACCCAACTATTTAATTAGTATTGAATCTTTTCAGATTTAGCCTTTAGGTTACTTTCTTAATAATTTCATACTGGTTAGGACTGAATCCAGTTGCCTAGGTGTGGTCATGCAATGCTAGTTGAGATGCCTCCAGTAGCTGAGAAGTCTGCACGGGGCTGAAAGATAACATGAATCACAGGAGACCTGTGGCCTTCTGAAGAGGCCAGTGGGACAACAGCACCTGAGATTGTGCTACAATACCTGTCTTTAAGCAACAGTGTTCTGTTCTCAGTTTCTGTTGCACTATGCAGGAGTGTGTCTGTTATACCGTCCTGGCTTGGATGGCTATTGTGCTGAGGGCTCTGTTACACATCTCCGTTCTTTGATCAGAGTAACTGCAAAAAGCTAATACAGTATATGCATGCTGCAGTCAAATTTATTTATACTGCAGATTTTGCAGTGTAGCTTTAACCGTTATCTAAGTTAATCTTACAAAAGATTCTACATGCAAGCTTTTATTAAGACTGGTAGAATTGATGGTGGAAGGAGAAGCATTTTTCATATCTGTTTTAATAAGTCTCCCAATCCAACCCATAATTTGATTGAAAAACCATCACTTATTTAGACTACTTAAATAATATTATTTAAATTTTCTTAATTAATTTAATTAATCTGGTTATTTTTAAATTACCTCTGATGTGGTTATCAGAATAAGAGCAACAGGCAAGTGCTGCTTTTGCAAAGGATGTGTTTGTTTGCTTTCTCCACTTTATTAATCTGAAGAGAGAAATTTGAGTTTTTCATAATAATTAAATATAACAGCAGATTGGAAAAATCTTTTCATTGTGAAGGTAAGTGTAGGCTTTTTTTTTTGTAGTCTAGTTAGATAGTTGATAATTCAGGAAAACCAACAAGAGTTAGAATTACACTGAATGTGCTAATTTGTTGCTCTTTCCTTGGAAATTATATTCTCCAGCCTTTCTGTTTATAGTAGCATCTAGTTGTTTTCTGACCCCTTCGATTCCTGTCTTTAAAATAGTCCAAACATGGTGCGGTCATATTTCTTTTAGCATTTAATTGTCATCCAGAAAAGCAAAACTGACCTCTTTATGTTCCATGTGTGCATCATAGTAACACAGTTTCTGTACTCACGCTTCCCGTAGGTACAGAGGTTAGTGGGGCTGTTACAAGGACTGTTACTGCACTGTGTTACTGCTTGCTGGATTTGGATTTACTGTTCAACCCTTACAAGTTTCGTGAACTGTTGTTTGGGCTAGAGGCAGGAAAGTGTAGATGGTTTTGTGTGTGTGTGTATATGTGTGTTGGTTTGGTTAAATAAATATGCCATAAACTTGATTAATTAAGTATCGCAACAGTGCCTTGATATCTCTACAGTGTACTGTATACTGTGAGGTATCTTAATCACATTCTAGTCTTTCACTGAGGATAGGAAGCAGCAGTCAGTCATAATGTGTTTCTCCTTAAAATAAATTCAGTCAGATTACCACAATCTCACAGATCTCAGTAATTCTGTCTCTCTTATCTTCATCATCTGCAGAATTGATGACCTTGACCTATCTTCTGTAGTTGTTAGTAAAAAGTATATTAGTCTTTTGTTGTATACTAGTCAATCTTATAACTTCCTATAGCCTCTTGTAACATGTTATATTATTTAATAATTTATTTCCCTAAAACATTTCAAAATTACTTGACTGGGAATTTGTAATTTATCCAAATTAAAAAGAAACAAAACCAGACAGGTACGTTATTGGTTGCCTTGGGACATAATCTCTCATGCATAAGTTCTCCTAAAATAATCGCTGATGATTCTGATGTTTCTCATACCAGTATGTTTGAGTACTGTGAGTGAATTTCATCAAGCTCTTCTACAAATGAGTGCTCGAATACACCTAAATAGCTGTTTTACATAGCTTGGCTATTTTAAAATCCTTTTCTTAAAGTGTTAGGTGAAAAGCGTACATTGCGAAAGGAGACTATTAAAAGGAATGTTGTACAGATTTGGCTGCATATTTTTTTAATAACAAGAAAGAAATTCCCTGATTTTCTGTTTCTGATTGCTGAAGAACACCAAAAAGTGATGGGAAAGTGACTATAAAAGAAGGTATTTGTATTTCATAGACTTTGAAAATAAAATGCTTGAAATCTAAAAAAAAAATCCTAATTGACTTTAACATCAATTTTATAGTTTAAACTCTACCTAAAATTAATTTCATAAACTGATATTATTCCTCTATTGGGAAGTTATTACTGTTCAAATTGTATAAACATAAAGTACACAGCTGTGAAAAGTTTTCTGTTACCACAAGATAAAGAATATCTAAAAAGTTAAAGTTCCTGAACACTGAGTTAGTCTTCTCCTGCTAAATAAAGTATAGGTACTGCATTGTTATATTCTTGGAGCAATGAAGACAAATCTTCTAATATATTCTGCAGTAAGCATAATGGATGTTCCAAATAATTGATAAGAATTTTTCTGTGAATTTGTGTTGCTTCTTTATTAACAGTTACATAGTTGTTTTCCTTGGATTTAAAAAAAAAAAAAGTTTTTTTACTATCTTATTTATTTATCGGCTTATAAAAAATTCTCTTTTATATGCCCCACTCCTTTCATTTTGCTTCCTTCCCCCCCATTTGTCTTATGTTGTTTTATCTTGTACCTTCAGAAGCAGGGCATACACATGAAATCTTGGGGGGAGAAAGCAATAGCTTCTTACAGGGTATGGATTATCAGGTGCACCTGCTGTAGTGCTGAGACTTTTTTATTAGGTTTGTTGCTCATCATATTAATTTTGTGTGTTGAACTATTTAGATTTACTGAAAACACATACGAAGTCTCACATAAAATTTAGTTAATTTTTGTCTTTTTTGGAGTGGTAAGGGCATAATTACAGTATAATTTGGTGAGAGCAATTGTATTCTTATTTAATTGGTAAGCTCTAGACATGCTTTGCTTACGCTGTGTTAGTAAAGAGTAATAGAAGAATAATTTGCCCTGCCACTGAAATGCATTGGAATATGTAGGGGAGTGATTGACAACACTAAGCATGAGATGGGAGTAAACTGTGCTCATTTACTTAGGCTTTTATAACAAAATGAATTTTAAAAAACCCCAAACCAAAAACCAACAAATAAAAACACCTGGAAAAGTACATTGTATAGTAAAAAAAGTAAAAGCTTGATCATCAAAAGATTTATTTCACTAATTTTGATGTATTATTTTCTCAAGCTGAGTATAACTACAAAATTGGAAGGAATAATTCAGAATGAAAACGAATGTGTTTTTCAGGAACAGAATTGTGAACAGTGAGTGGCATAAGCTAAGAAACAGCAGATCGTGCCAGACAAATTGAAATGTGTTGTTTTGCTGAAAGTACTAAATTAGTCAATGAAGAGTAAGCTGTACATTATCCTTGGAGAAAGAACAGCATATTCACAGTGAGAAGTTGAAAGTAGAATTTCTTTGTAGGCTTTCTTTAAATTTTCCTATGCAGACATTCTACCAATAGGGCATTAATGTCGGTTTGGATATTGAATTAATTTTTAGATATTCAGGAGTATGAGATGCACGTGGTTTAGAAAAATCTCATCAATTATTTCTGTAAAAGGGATCTTGTTTCCTTTTTAAACATGATGGATAAGTTTGTAGGATTTTGTGGAAATGTGCATAGATCTGTAGCTTTACATTCTTAAAATAGTCTTCATCATAATTGTTTAGTCTGTAAAAATAATGTTGGTTTTATTGGTCACTATGGGATTCATGATGTGCACTATTTATGTGCCTTCTTGTGCCCCAAGAGCATTGCGTTACTAGAGCCTGTAATCAAGCCTAGAAGGTGAGACTTAGAGAAGGCTAGGAAGGCAGAAAATGAGTTGAGAGGAAACTAATGAAACAAGGAGGGCCTCAGAGAGGGCCTAAGGCAGAAGTGAAGAAAATCAAAAGATAAAGAGTTAGTTTGGGGCTTAATGAAACATAGAGTGTCATGGTTAGGAACCTCAAACGGACTTAAGCTTCTAATCTGTAATTTTTATTAATTTTTGTCTCTCTACAGAAGGTCGGTGAAATTTGCCTCAGTGGAGTCTTCTGTTTTAAGATTTTCTGCTTTTGTGGCAGATTTTTAAATTTTTTTAATGAAGTTTTTTATCATACAGGTGTTTGAGGCTGACATTTAGGAAAGGAAACTGGGAGACCAATATAATCATGGGGACAGTAATAAAAACAAAATCTCTACTTTGACCTAACTTACTTTAATTTCCACAACTTTTTTAGTATGGCCCAAAATACTAAGATTAACTAAAACTGGATGAACAGTGTCTCACCAGATGGTAATCAGTCACATTAAGAGTAAGATGAAATAACTTATTACAAAGCTAATTACAAAGTTATAACGAAAAGCTAAAAAGATCAGTGTGGCAACCAGGCTTACTAAGCTAATAGTAACAATCCCCAACCAAGCCTCAACCAACTCCCAGCCAATTCCTAGCATTTTAGTGTGGCCAAGGCTGGTTAATCAGTCCATCACCTTTCCCCCCGCCTGCCTTTCATTTATTACATATTCCCCATTTTAAGTTTTAGATCTCAACTTTGTTTCGTATTCTTGCTTGCTTTATGGGAGTTAGCACATCAGCCAGCCGCAGAGGAGAAAAAGCAGGCAGTAGACATCCTTACTGAGTTCTGTCCCTGTCTTTGTGGTCAGCAGTCCAGCGTGGAGGGCGAACTGGATTACCTGTGACCGTAGGATGCAGAGTCCTGTCCAGCTGTTACAGGCCCTTTGGGAGGGTGGTCAGTAGCGAGGCTTCCAAAAGGAGAAGGTGTGGGTAGAATGAGCAGGCTAATACGAAATCTGGGCATTTAAGGAAAAAAACCAAGGGAATTATTTGCTCAGAGTTTGGAGATGTTGTTTCTGTTGGTTGAGTCTGTTAGAATATTCTTGATGCCATTCCTTTTTGACAGTGGTGGTTAGAATTTTTTTTTTAAATCTTTCAAAAATTTCAATTCAAAATCACCTAATTTGTGACTAAGGTTCCTTGAGCAGTCTTTTACATCCAGTGCGTTTATATTCAAGTAGTAATCTTACGGGCTCTGAAGAAAAAGGAAGATACTATAGATCTAACTTGTAAATAATGTAAGCTACTTACAAGATATAAGAAGTTGAATTTGATAAGAACTTATTAAGGCAGAAAAAGAGCAGTTGCCTGAAAAGATGAGATTATTAAAGAAAATGAATGGTCTTCACTACATAAATGCAATCTAATATGCCTCTAGAAAATACTGTTAAACAATAATGACCAGGTAGGAAGATCTGTGGAAAATAGTTGTACCAAAAAGAAATTTGATGCATTGAGAGTTTGTACTTGTTTGATTTTAAGATCATTGAATACTGCTCCAGTTGAAAGTGGTTTAGTCAGTCACTTAATCGCAATTTGATTGTTTTCTATCATAGTTTAACTTAAATACCTGTGTTTGGTTTATGAGACCTTTATACAGAAAAATAAAGGAAGAACTTTCCAAAAGGATGGAAGACGTAGACCGAAGCTTTAAAATTACACAAATAAAATTCGAGTTTTGAAATCTATTAGATATTAAAAAGTTGTCTGATTTCAGAGCCATTTAACCAATCTGAAGATCTGTGAGAGTTTGTAGGTACTAAATAGCTTTAGAAATTATCTGTTTATTCAGATGTGTAATTTTAGCTCCTGCTTTAAGCTTGGACATGAAATATTGAACAACTTCCGTAAATACTGATAATAGGAAAGAAGTTACGTATATAAAATAGCTGTATGGTTTTGAAGGATCTGATTTTTGGAGAAGAAATCGCTCTAAGGTAAAGTAAGAGGATGCGCTTGAGAGAAACAATTTCTTATCCAATTTCCTAACAAATACGAGTATTAAAAAGTCCTTTCCTAATTTTTAACATGGTGTCTTGCAAGAAATAGGATAGAGCTCAGTCTCAGATCTGTATTCAAGGCTGAAAATTGACTAGCTGATCTTACTTAAAGTGCCTGACTTGATTCTCTGAAAGTTAAAAGTTGTGACAGATACAGTCTTCCTGCTGTGAAACAGATTTTTCATCTTAAAATATTTTAGTAATCCTCCTTTCATCTTTAAGTCTTCTAACTCAGTAGCATGTTATCCTGATACGACTAGAACAGGTAACCAAAGCTAATGCAAATGCAGTAAATCAGAGATGTAATTTCTCATTTTCATCACCTGCTGCCAGTCACCAGTTCATATGCCTTAAAAGGATGTTTTTAGTTCTAGAAAAATGTTCTAATAGAACAACACTTTTGAGGTTTTAAATGTTAATATTTGCAGAGAAGGAAGGTCCAGAGAAAAAGAAAATGAAGAAGGATGCTGGAAATAAGAAATCAACACCAGTTAGCATTCTTTTTGGTTATCCTCTGTCAGAGCGCAAACAGATGGCACTACTCATGCAGATGACAGCAAGAGACAACAGTCCAGGTGATCTTACAAAGTTAACAGTTTCCTTCCTCCTGCATGTTTAATTCTTTCCCAGTCAGAATATTCTGAACGCTGATGTTTTTCAGCAGTCCTTGATTTTTATCGAAACTTTCTTCATTATTCATAATTGCGTCAAAACTCTGTTTTTCTTTGACGAAAAATTCTTTACCTTCTGTATTTATGTTCAAACCTTTGCATTATGATAGCTGTAAAACCTGAAAATCTCTTTTCTCTCTTTGATTATTTTTGCCTCTTAAACACTGTTCCATATGCATTATTTAAAAACTGAAATGTTACCTGTTTTTTTAATGAAGTTTAACTACTGTCTCGTTGCCTCAATTTGGAGCAGGATTTTAATTTAGAAGGAAACTAGATCATTTGCTTAGGATTTAATGGGAGAGGGGACACACCTTGTTTTTACTTCAGAACTTCAAACTGTCCTTGATCCAGTTATATTTAAAAATGTTTATGTATGTATATGTTCTACTGGTGTGATGTTTTTACAAAACTGGCACTTAAAAATGAATGGTTGCATTTCCTTAAGAAACTGTCCAGTCCACTCAAAAGTATTTGTGTTGGCACAGCTGAGGAAGTGCATGGAGTACAGTACACAGACAGTAACTCCTTAAACTGACATCCCACTACATAAAAACATAGTGAAATTGTGCTGGAGGAAGGGGAAGCAAGGTAGATGCTAATCTACACGGTCATGCTTTGTCTTCTTCCAGCAGAATTTGTACCAGAGTATGTGAACGTTGCAGTCTGGATAGACTTCATCCATCCTTGAAACCTACTTTAAAAATAGTGAGATTTTGGAAAATGCTCTTTTGCATATTGTAAATAGGCATTGTGTTGATACATGTGAAGTGTCAAATACATCCTCTATTTAAATATAATTATTCACTGGTTATTGTCCTCTTTGAATGCAAGTGTTAAACTGAGGTGAAGTAAAAATAGTGTTAAATAACTTACAGTGACTGTTTAAAAACTTACTTTGTAGATTCCACCTTAAATCATCCCTTACAAACACCGCCAACACAAAAGAAAACTCCAAGCTCCTCTTCAAGACAAAAAGACAAAGTTAACAAGAGAAATGAACGAGGGGAAACTCCTCTACATATGGCAGCAATTCGAGGGGATGTTAAACAGGTTAAGGAGCTAATCAGTTTAGGTGCAAATGTGAATGTAAAAGATTTTGCAGGTAAGTTGATACATGTTCTCTTAACTGTACAAATTCAAAATTAATGCTGAAGTTATCAGAGGTTTAATTTTAGTTCATGCTATATGCGAATGAAAACACTTAAAGTTTATTAGTTAAGTTTCTACATGTTTTAGTAAAAAAATCTCCAGCAGAGTAAATATGAGATCCTCAAAGTAATGCTTTCATAGATGATAGAACCTGTAGTTTTGAGTCGAGTAGTTGCCAGGCCAGTTGTTGATTGACCAGGCACAAAATTAAATGCATTTACATACTGACATAAGCCAAAGCACTTGCTAATTTTTCCTCAACCAGTGTAAAAGGTCATAATGCTTAGGAGCTGGGGTATTGGGTAGAGGTTTAGGGCACAGAAGGAGTTTGGGGTAATGAGAAGGGATGGAACAGAGCGAAAGGAAGTCCAAATCAGAGGATAAATGGCTGGGTGAGGTGCAGAGGTTGTTATGGGGTTGGGATGTAAAAGACATCTGTAAAAAGATTGGATTCAGTACATGTTTCTCTCTTAAATGCCAGAACAACTCTAAAAAATAATACAAGCATCGAGTGCATATTATGTAAACAGCACAACAAACTGCTCCTGGTACTCTTCCTCTCAACATTGGCTCTAAACACTGGCTTTTTTGCATCCACAGTAGAAGTGGATCATGGGAAAGGGAGAAAGTAAATATAAGCAAAGGCCTTGTTGCTTTTGGTTTTGTTCAAAAAGCCTGTGCTCCCAATGTGAGGGGAAATGTTGAAGAAAAGGTGACAAAATTTGTGGACAGCTGCTGGCATCCCAAGTGAGTAAACATAATACTGAGAATTCTCAGTAGTATAATTAAGTGGCAGCACAAGCAGTTTTGAGATTTTAGAGACTTTGCATAATAGAAGCAAATGATAACAAAGATCTGAATGAGAATTTTAAGTAGACCTACAGCAAAGGCTGCTAAAGGTGCTCAGTTTATGGATCTGCATGGTTATAGTAAGAATTATATTTTCAATGGGAATGGGTGAGATGAGCTGAGGTAGCAGGCCCCAGTGGGAGAAATTAAGAACTGTATGGTACAATTAGTTGTCAGCTCAAACTTCACATCAAGAGAAGATACTAACGAGATGGACTAAAATCTTCATTTTAGGTAAGAAACAGATCAGTAATTTCTTGGTTTACAGAGGCTAGCTGAATTGGTGTTTGAAGATGAGGCTGCCAGGACTGACATGTAGAGAAAGAAAAGAAAGGAAGCAGAAGTAGAACCCTGTGAGATCTTCAGAGAATTTTAGAGGGGAGATGAGAAGAACTTGTTGGCAAGAGCAATTTTAGAAGGGGGGGGGAGGTCCGGGGGAAGATAAACCCATAGAAGTCATAGGGAGAATAGAAACACTTCGAGAAGAGATGTTTTGGTGGGTTAACCTTGGCTGGCTGCCAGACGCCCTCTCAGCTGCTCTTTTACTTCCCCTCCGCAGCAGGGCAGGGAGAGAANGGGGGGGGGGGGGGGGGGGGAGGTTCGGGGGAAGATAAACCCATAGAAGTCATAGGGAGAATAGAAACACTTCGAGAAGAGATGTTTTGGTGGGTTAACCTTGGCTGGCTGCCAGACGCCCTCTCAGCTGCTCTTTTACTTCCCCTCCGCAGCAGGGCAGGGAGAGAAAATAAGATGGAGAAAAAGCCCTCATGGTTTGCGTTAAAGACCGTTTAATAAGAAAAGCAAAAGCTGCACGTGCAAGCAAAGGAAAAGGAGGATTTCATTCACTACTTCCCATCATCAGGCAAATGTCCAGTCACTTCCTGGGAATTGGGGCCTCAGCAGGTGTAATGGTTTCTTGAGTAGACAAATGCCGTAACTACGAACATCCCTCCTTCCTTCTCCTTTCCCTGAACTTTTACTGCTGACCATGAAATCACATGGGATAGAATGTACCTTTGGTCAGTTTGGGTCAGCTGTCCTGGCTATGTCCCCTCCCCACGTCTTGCCCTGGGGGACAGAGAGAGAAAGTCTTGACACTGTGCAAGCACTGTTCAGCAGCAGCCAAAGCACTGGTGTGTTATGAACACTGTTTCAGCCCCAAATGCAATGCACGGCACTGTATGGGCTGCTATGAAGGACATTAACTTCATAGCTTCATCCCAGCCTGACCTAGTACAGATATTTAATTTTAAAGGCAGGTGAAAGGATGAGGAGAACTGCCGAGAGCTGGTTCTGAGAATCAATGGGAGTGAGTCTTTAAGAGGCTTCATTCAGAACTCTGGAAGAAGTGCTGGGAACAAGTGAGATACTTTTCCTTTGGTAATCCAAAGTGAGAAGCAGAGGTGGCTGAGCTTCAAAATCCTGTGCAGAGGAAGAAGTCAAGAAGAGGGGGAGGATTTGAGCAGTGAGTCATGAGTGGAGAAAAATAAGAATTTAGGATGCAGCGGAGTTTAGAGAATTAGAGTTTTTTAGCTAAGAATTTGGCAGACCTAAAGGAGCAGAAAATGAATTAGTAATGGAGGAAGTAACCCTGCTCATGGGATATCTGCCAGAATGATACTGCTGTGTGAGAAAGAGTAAAGGAAACAGATGTTGAGAGCAAGCCAGGACTAGAGTTGGCAAGCTGGACGTTGTGATTGGATAGAAAGGCAAAGCAGTAAAACATGGAGAAGAATGAATTATGGAGACAATTAATAAAGGGAAAGAAGACAGGGATCTGAGGGCTCACACCAGAAGAAGATAATCATTGTGGGTGAGTGGGAAAGGGCAAATGACAAGAAAATGGAAAGAAGGAGGTGGTAGCCAGGCAGTGTTGGGCGTGAGTGGCCCAAGTGATGATTGGAGATGAAATTTAGTATACGAAGATTAGGAAGAAGTGTTCTGCTGTAAAATAAGGTAGAGCTTTTTTCTTTTTTCTGGTTTTTTTTAATTTTTAAACTCCTTTTTTATTTAAATAAGTGAGAAGTTAGTGAGAGATGAAGGTGAGAAATTACCTTATTGAGGGATTAGATAAGTTAGGGATTTCTTGTACCTCCTCTGCATGGATGTACAAGACCATTACTGATTAGACACAGAGTTCAAGCGAATAAACTCTTCCAGACTTGTACTGGTTATGTTGGAAACAAGTCGAATGCCTTCCCAGAACTGGGCTTTGAGAAGGCAGCAGCAGCAGGCTACAAGTTCAGGGCAGCTACGAGGTAGAAGGCATCAAGTTGGGGAGAGGAAATTGAGGTAAGGAGTATAGATTGTGTGGGTTGATCGTCATCTTCAGTTAAGGGTTTGGCTACAAAAAATGAACACTGAACTTCAGATTTTCAATGTGGAAATCAAAAATTGCTAAAAATTACTAATATTCTAGGAAATATCAGGAGTAAATTCTCTGCCAATATTTATTAATAGCTTGCTATCTAGACTAGTAGCTGCTGAATGTTATTAGTGATTCCTGGTACATGTTCAGTGGCTCTAAAAGAGCACTGGTTATGATAATTTGCCATACTTATTTTTTCCAATAGTGTGGTTTTCAAACTGTTTCCATTTAGAATAATGTTATTTACATATACCTAACACTGTGTTCAAATAGTCACCATTCAAAGAATTTTTAACATGTTTAGCCTGAGGATTTTTATGCCAGATTTTGTCTTTTACTATTTGGTTAGTGATTTCTGTGTTCAATTTAATCACAGTAAAATTTGGAATTTGATGTGAGGTTTAACGTTGATAAAGCATGTGTTGTTTGTCAGATGAATGGCGTTACTTTCCTGCCAGCTATGGTGTGTTAGTGTATTTTGAAGTGTTTCGAGGCAATAGAGATCTATAGCACAGGAGAAAAAAACAAACTTAAATCTTTGACCTTTCAAACTTACGCTTAACCACACTTCCCTATAGGTTGGACACCACTACATGAAGCTTGTAATGTTGGTTACTACGATGTTGCTAAAGTCCTGATAGCAGCGGGAGCTGACGTGAACACACAGGGCTTGGATGATGATACGCCACTTCATGATTCTGCTAGTAGTGGGCATAGAAATGTGAGTGTACTGGGAGAGTGGGAGGGGAAATAAATAAGTGGTTTTAAATGCTCAGTCTTTAGAACAAATCCTAATTGTCCTGATTGCTGTCATATGGTTTTATAATTCTGCTTCTGCTGTTTTGGGGAGATCTTAAAGTTGTTGTTTTGGTTTTCTTTGTTTGATCTTGCTTTTCATCCTACTTCTATTACCAGATATTTTCTACCAGTATCTGTATTCCTAAATATTGAAAAGTTTTGCTTTTGCTTTTTTAATAAATAAAAGTTTTAATGCCCTTTTATTTGGAGACTATTACTGTGTAGGATTCTCAACAGAAAAATGTCTCTAAACAGTGTACTTTGCGTTTGCGTGTGTGTATATCAAAAAATATTTTAAGTTATATATCCTACATTTATTTTTACATATTTGTTTATGGACTTTGAAATACAGCACTGATCTGTATATATCCTTAATATTTTTTTTAAATTTACCAATAATGACTTAGCAGAAAAGATAAATGGAACACTGTAGGTATTTTACATTAATTTCTGAATTTGTTCTTGTTTTCTGAAGACTAGATGCAGAAATCACTCTCCCTTTATATCTCTTTCATTTCATTACTATGTGTGCGATCAGCTGTATAAAGCAAAAAATAGAAAATATCCTTAAATCAAGCATACTTTCTAAACACGATGTTCAATTTGAAAGGATCTGAAAAGGCTAGAGAAATGAATTAGGATAATCTGATTGTGAGATTTTTTATTAACTGTTTAGTAACTATTTCTTATGGATATCTAAAAAAAAGTGGGTCTTTAGGTCAAACTTGCATAAAATAGTAGAGTTTTGGAGAGCAGGACCTCTTGTTTGTCTGGTCTCAGTATACAGATCTGTGACTATCTCACTGACACGTATCAGAAAAATTCTGAAGTTTTATGTTAACATTCTGCTGAATTTCCCCGTTCTTAGCATGTAGGACTGAAAAAAATCAACTCATACTAGATACTGTGCTGAAAACGCAGTGGCCTTGGTATCATTGTAACTTCAACAATTTCTTGCCCTTGATGCTAGAGAAATTGATGATTTTGCTGTATTGTATTCAGTTGGGGATGGGGGTAGTTTGTTCCTCCAGTAAGATACTTGGATCTCTGTCAGGGCTTTTCTGAAATGCTGTGGAAACCAGTAGTACTGCTACTTGAAAACCGTTTCCTGTTCCTTAGAGTTAAGTGCTATGCAGTTTGGGGCAAGGAGGTCAATTGAGTGCAGAGGAGTAGAGAGCTTGGTAGGTGAGGAACCAAATGAATTGTGAGAGGAAATGCTAGAACAGCAAGAACAAAAGGCCACTGTTGCTTTTCTTCATGATGATGCCATGTCTGTGTAACACAGGACAACTGTCTTTAGTCTTCCCTGTTACCGCTTCTAACAAGCAGATTACGTATATCTGGACTTGGCATTCTAGTTGTTGAAGTCTTGCTTGAAGTTTCATAGGTAGGAGTTTAGGATTTCGTATTATGTTGCCCATATTTCATTTGCAATGGAAGATTTTTATGCTGGTCAAGTAACATGTTGTGGAAAACCTAAAAGTTCATTTATTTAATGCTGCAGATCGTGAAGCTGTTGCTTCGACATGGTGGAAATCCATTTCAAGCCAATAAGCATGGGGAGAGACCCGTTGATGTTGCTGAAACTGAAGAGTTGGAAATGCTATTGAAAAGGGAGGTGCCCATCTCTGATGATGAGGACAGTTGCTCAGGTAAAAGTAGCCATTAAATTGCATACTTCAAGTGCATCAATTCACCTGAAGTTAGGTGGTTTTAATCTTTTGCATAGTGTTAGCTGTTAAGAGTTGCTGCAGGTAGCGATTACTATTGCTACGGTTGTTTTCCACTTTTAGTTTTAGAGGTAGTTTTCAAATCTTTCAATTGAATTGAGTTATCAAAAATGTTTATTCTGACTTTTTTTTCTTCTTTCCCCCTCTTGTTAACAAGCCCTTCCCACTCTCCAAATCAGCCCTACCTCAGAATGGTGGTTTTACCAGATAAAGATACCATATTTATTATGATACGAAGTGGTTTCTGAGAGGTCTTCGTGGAGGAGAATATCCCCAAAGTCACTTATTTCACTTCCTTAGTAGATGAATCAGGAGCTGGTGTCTCACATCTCCTACATCTCAACTTAGTTATACTTCCTCAGTAAAGAAAAGTCCCTGCCAGTGGGGAATCGCTGGTTTTTGAAGGTGACGGGATAGTAACTTGCTTATGTGGAGGCGCTAATTCTGTATTTCTGCAGATTAAAAAGCAGGTATTGCCTCCTGGGGCACAGAAAGAACTGGTGTCTCCTTGGAAGCAAAAGTTTCTTGACCACAAGAAACTTGCTTGAGTGCCAGGCAGGAACTCTTCATTCTGCTTTCACAGAATCTTCAGGAATTTAGATCCTTTTGAGTAAAAGGAATTAGGTAGGTTGAAAACTGACTGAATGGCCAGGCCCAGAGGGTGGTGATGAGTGGCACAACATTTAGTTGGAGGCCAGTAACTATCAGTGTACCTCAGGGTACTTGGTCCAGTCTTGTTTAACATCTTCATTAATGATTGGGGTAGAGTGCACCATCAGGAAGTTCGCTGATGACACAAAACTAGGAGTGACTGGTGCACCAGAGGGTTGTGCTGACATCCATAGAGACCTTGACATGTTGGAGAAATGGGCTGACGGG
The DNA here is from genome assembly GCA_013398225.1 of Steatornis caripensis. Lineage (NCBI taxonomy): Eukaryota > Metazoa > Chordata > Aves > Caprimulgiformes > Steatornithidae > Steatornis > Steatornis caripensis. The sequence continues at coordinate 369,417 of VZSC01010949.1, read as the reverse complement.
AACCTCATATAGTTCAATAAGGGGAAATGTGAAGTCCTGCACCTGGGAAAGAACAACCCCAGGCACCAGTAAAGGCTGGGATCTGACCAGCTGTAGAGTAGCTTTGCAGAAAAGGCCCTTGAGGGTCCTGGTGGACACCAGGTTGAGCATGAACCAGCAATGTGGCCTTGCAGCAAAAGCCAATGGTGTCCTAGGCTGCATTAGGAGGAGTATTGCCAGCACGTTGAGGGGGATGATCCTTCTCTACTCAATCCAGTTCTGGGCTCCCCAGTACAAGAGACATGGACGTACTGGAGAGAGTCCAGTGGAGGGCCAGGAAGATGATGAAGGGACTGGAGCATCTCTCATGTGAGGAAAGGCTGAGAGAGCTGGGACTGTTTAGCCTGGAGAAGAGAAGGCTTTAGGAGATCTTACCAAGGTGTACAAATACCCGAAGGGAGGGTGGAAAGAGAATGGAGCCAGGCTCTTTTCAGTGACAGGACCAGAGGCAGTGGGCACAACGAGAAACACAGGAGGTTCCCTCTGAACTGCAAGAAACATTTTTTTCACTGTGAGGGTGACCGAGCAATGGCACACATTGCACAGGGAGGTTGTGGAGTCTCCATCCTTGGAGATATTCAGAAGCCATCTGGACACGGTCTTGGGCAGCTGGCTCTGGGTGTCCCTGCCTGAACAGGGGGGTTGGACAAGATGACCTCCAGACCTCCCTTCCAACCTGAGCCATTCTGTGATTCTGTGAAAATTACAAGAGGGAGAGCGTAGTGTCACATGATTGTTTCCTTTTCCCTGACAATAAAAAAACCCAAAACCAAACCAACTAAACAAATGAACAAAAAAACCCCAAAACCAAATCCCTAGGAGTGTTTTCTATTCACATACTTCAAGCAAAAAAAAAAAAAAAGTTGTATTACCCTATGTAGAGCTAATAAATGTTCTGATGTAGTGTTAACTTTTTTTGGCATTAGAGGAACAGCCAGAACTAGAGTGCATAGGCATTCTGTTTTAAGCGACAGTCATGGCATTGCTTCACAGAATCTACGTAAGCTTAGCCAAATCATTAATCTTAAGAAAAACATTTTTATGTATGCATAATAGAAACTTGTTACTATTTAGCAATTGATTGCTCAACAGTTGTCTGTCTGTGCAGGGTATTGTTCAGTTTCCATGGGCTGGTTTCCAAGAGGAGCAGAATGTTCTGTGTGTTTTCTCAGGGAGTAAGGATTAGAGAATAGGTGATCCCTCTCCTGTACTTCTGTTGCTCTACCTTTGGTTGTTAAGGAGTAAGCTCTCTGATGTGTTTGGAATGGTGAAGGACTGTTAACAGCAAAGCAAACAGGGACATGGAAGAGAGAAGCAGCAACTACGTTGTAGGAAGAGGGTGAAGGGAAGGCACAGGCAAGCTACCAAGGAGTGGTTAGAGTTAAGGCAGGAAGATGAGAGCATGTACATATGGGCAAGGGGGAGAGTATATAAAAAACTGGTAGCACAGAACTAGTAATATGTTCTGGGTGCTACAGATAATATAAAAGATAATAGGGACTTCTGGGATCTGTTTTATTGATACTGTGTTGTTGAATACAAAGTAGCTGAGAAGCCTGCTGGCAGTTGGTCCACAGAGGATTCTACTGGGAATGAGGGGGAATCTTGCAGCAGAACATTTTTTTTTTTTCCTCATTCAAATCTTTAATATGTTGAAACTGCTTCATTGCGTTCCTTACACTACTATTTCGAACTCTTCTGTTACTTTTTATTCATTATGTCAAATCTCTAGTCCATGGTACTGAGTATTACTACACTCAGTTCTTTTTAAAAAGCAAACTGATGGATTCAGTTGAAGAGGCTTGATTGGAACTTATTTGGAGGAAACAATACATCTAGAAATACTTTTTAAAGATTTTTGAGTTCTAGATTTTCATGTGATCAGGTGGTGATAACAGTCCATGTGTTTCCTAAAATCTAATCTTAGGAACAGTTGAGACATTTGCATTTTAGACTTGCAAGTCCAAGACATCCAGCACAACATACTTGCTCCATGCTATGTACTCATATAGGAGAGACCAGTTGCAGTGAATTACAGCATAATCTACTTTAGGCTGTCCATATCGGGTGCATAAAGATTCTTGAGGGAATTTCTTTACATGAGCAGTTCTTTGTCTTTTAAGAATAAAAGCTTATCTGCCATTGAAACATGACTAAATAGTTCATGTTGAGGAATATAGTTTCGTTGTTAGAGAGCATAACAATTGATGAATTCCTAGAGGAATGAGTCATCATAGTAAAATGTCCTTGAGAAAGAGTCAGGTTATGCAGGATTTATGCACAATAGATGAGGTTTACAAAATTTAAAGTGCATTGCTTTTATTAGATTGAGATATAAATCCTAATTAATATTTGTATATACCTGAGTGACAGCTGTAAAGTGTGGGGAGCACTTAGTTTCATGACCTTTTGTCTTACCTTGATTCTAGTGAGAAGGTTTCTTGTGTGTTTTGAGTGGGTTTTAGGTTTTTTTTTTCATTTGTATAGCAGTATGACTACTGAACGCAACTATTTTGTCCTGAACCAATGTGTGACAAATGTCCCATCAGTATTCAACTATTTTTGGTTTTCTTACTCTAGATTCTGAAGAAGCTCCATCTGTAAATCCTTCCAGTGTAGAGGGGAATGTTGATTCAGAAGCAGAAAAGGACTCTGTAGCCAATGACAGCAAACAAATGGTCCCTAGTAAGGCACCACTTCCATCTGCCCTTGATGAATATGAGTTTAAAGATGATGATGATGAAGAAATGAAAAAAATGATCGATGACAGACACATTCTTAGAAAAGACCTAAGGAAAGAGGATGAGACTGAAGTTGAGAAGAACAGCTTATTTGTGAAACAAGAAAAAGTGGTCTTTTCAAAATCATTTAAAAGCAAAAAGCAGAAACCATCTAGAGTTCTGTATTCAAGTTCTGAAAGCTCAGATGAAGAAATACTTCAGGACAAGAAGATAGTCTCTCCTTGCTCTATTTCAGAGACATCAAATTCTGATGCAAGAGTGAAGAAAGAATATGTGGTTACAAATGAACACAAGCAAAAAGGCAAAGTTAAAAGGAAAGTGAAAAATCAGAGCAAAAACAAAGAGAATCAAGAACTAAAGCAAGAAAAAGAAAATGCTAGAGTAACAAATATAGCTACTTCTGGATTAGATTCTTTAGATAAAGCTAGAGAGGAAGAAACCTTTAAGAAGTCTTTCACCCCAAAAGAAGATTCTTTACATCTGTTTCATATCACTGCTGGCAAATCTCCGAAGCATCCCTGTGGATTAAGTGAAAAGCAGTCAACACCATTAAAGCAAGAAAACACCAAAACTTGCTTATCACCAGGAGGTTCTGAAATAACATTGCAATCCGAATTAGTTCGGTATGATCATAACACTGATTCTGAATATCTAGTAGAAAGTTCTAGTGGCAAATCTTGCAAGCACAAAGAAAAAAGCAAGCATCATCAGAAAGATTTTCACTTAGAATTTGGTGAAAAATCTAGTCCTAAAATTAAAGAGGAAGATAATAGCTCAACATTTGAGAATTCAGAGTATACTCTGAGAAAGATTGACAAGGAAGGTAAAACACTTAAAAAGCATAAATTAAGGCACAAAGAAAGAGAAAAGGACAAGCATAAAAAGGAACAGGATGGGGAAAAGGAAAAACATAAACATAAAGATAATGTTAAAGAGGTTCAAAGAAGCATTGAGTTTGACAGAGAATTTTGGAAAGAGAACTTCTTCAAAAGTGATGAAAATGACGATATGTTGTTAAATATAGAACATGAATCTCTTTCTTCAGACAGAAAATCAAAGTTAGAAAAAGCTGTGGGAAAAGAAGATAAGTTAGTTAAGGAGAGACAGTTCCAGAAAGAGAGAAATGCTAAAGAGGAGAGAGAGAAAGAGAAGAACAAAAAGGAAAATGAGAAGTGTCTCAAGGATGAAAAAATAAGAGAAACAAAAGAAGAAAAAGAAATTATGCTTGCAGATAAAGAAATGGAATTGTTCTGCTTTGGTGTGAAAGATGAGACAACCAGCATGCATTTAACAGAAAAAGAAACAGATACTGAAAAGCAGGAAAAGAATTTAAAGGAAAATAAAGAAAAGACTGAAAAGCGAACCTCAGCCAAAGAAAAAGATGTTGAAAAGACAGAAAGAAAAAATGGAGAAAAAGAGAAAAAGGTAAAACATGAATACAAGGTGGAGAAAGAAAAAGCAGAAGTAAATGAAAATACAGAGAAAGTAAAGGAGAAGCCCAGTTTCCAGCAAGCAGAAAGATGCCATAAGGAAAATGATAAAATAAAAAGCACAGGTACTCTTAAAAAACTTGATGACAAAGAAAGAAATAAAGAAAAAACCGATAAGAAGCATGATAAAGAAAAGGCTGATAAAGACAGACATTGTGCTGAAACCAGAGAAAAACACTGTACTGAAAGAAAAGTCAAACAGTATGAAAAAGAATGTGAATATACTAAATCAGAAAAAAATAGAACTAAAGACAAAGAAAAGGAACTTGAAAAAAAAGACAAATCCAAAGACAAGGAGATCTCAGCAGTAGCAAACTCAAAACACGTGCAAGAGGAAAGGAGATACAGTATTACAGAAAGTAATAAAACCGTGCATGACAAGGTGTCATCTTTGAAAGAAAAGCCAAAAGATGATTTGTTGAAAACCCCAGATGGCAGAGAGAAAGATAAAAAAGATAAAGATATAGACCGATACAAAGAGAGAGACAAGCATAAAGATAAACTGCATCAAAGTAGTTTGCTCAAACTAAAGCTCGAACATGAGAAGCTTAAGCCTAAACCAGCTCCTGCACCAAAGGATGCTCGACCTAAAGAGAAAAGATTAGTCAATGATGATTTAATGCAAACTAGTTTTGAAAGAATGCTTAGCCTTAAAGATCTGGAAATAGAGCAGTGGCACAGAAAACATAAGGAAAAAATAAAACAGAAAGAGAAGGAACGTTTAAGAAACCGCACTTGTTTAGAACTTAACAAGATGAAAGAAAAACCAAAACACTCATTAGCTGAAGTAAAAAGCAAAGAACTGATTCGTTCAAAAAGCTCAGAGTTGCCAGATGTTTGCGTGAAGGAAAAACAGCAGAAAGATGCTACAAGTAATAGATCACAATCAGTAGATACGAGAAGTGTCAATGTTACAAAGCCTTCCTTGGTTTTAGAGAATTTAAATAGGTCCCCCAAATCAGAAAGTGAAAAGACAGGTCTGAGCTCCAGATCAGTGTCCATGGTTTCAGTTGCAAGCTCTGAGGATTGTTGCCATACCACAGTACCTACTCCAAGGCCTGTGATCGAGTGTGACTCAGACTTTGTGCTAGAAGGTTCTGATTCCCAAATGTCTTTTTCACAATCGCCGTTTTTGGCAAGTGCCAAATCACCAGCCCTTCTTGAAAAAGAGACCGATGGTCTTGCTGACTTGCCGGATCGCCTTAAGCCACCTTTTGCGAACAGGCTTCCACCGGCATACATTAGATCAGCATCTGTTGAAGACGTTAAACTGGTTTTAAATGAGTGTAGACCTGTTGTAGAGGTTCGAAGATGCAGCATGCCGGCTGCTGTTTCTGAACACAGCAGACTGCCTCGAGTATCAGAAGAAAATAATCAGAGTGCTCCGCTGTCAGTTCAGACTCACGCTAGCGCTTCTAAACCAGAACTACTGTGTAGCATGCTCGAAAGAGATTTTCAAATTAGCGTGTCTGGTTTGCAGTCAAACTTTGCATCATCTCTGACTGGAGCCACTGGCAACAAGCAGGCAACAACGGGTACAAGTACCATTAAAAATACTCCTCAGATGAGCCCTTCAGAAGACTGTAATGTACGTGTAGAGCCATGTAGTCAAAGCGGTGTGACTCAGCAAAGCAAACCGTGGGATGTGCCTTTTGACAGACTTAATTCATTAAACAGTGAGTTCAATGGCTCAGGTTATGGTGTATCAGAGCAAGATACTAACAGTGTTATAGGAACGCATAATTCTGAAAACAGGACATTAAAAGAGCAACAAGTATCTGAATTTTTGCCTCAGCATGCTGAAATGAAGGGAAGTTCCAGTTCTCAAGAATCTGCATCGGGTTTGCCTTCACAGTCACCACCTTCTTTACCTATCCAGCCACTCCCAGATGTGTCTAAACAGATTTCTTTACCAGGCAGTAGCAGTCAGGATTCGTCATTTGTACAACAGCAAAGTCTAGTTCAAACTGCAACTTCCACTTTGGATACAGATGCTACTAGTACGAGAGAGATGGAAAATGCTTTCTTCCCTTCAAACATTAAGAAGGCTGAAGCACCCATTGCTGTCTATTCTGAGAGCTCTGTGAAGGATATTTCACAGAGCTCTGAAAGGATGAATGATTTACCTATGGTACCGTTAGAAAAAGATATTCCTGAAAGTGATAGCAGTTCACAATTAAATGTAAATTCATACACATTCAATAAACTTGTTTGTAAGAATGCACAGAGTGAAGTTAACACAGTAGACACGTCGGACATTAGAAATGAAAAAGCCCAACAAGATAAGTTGGTTTCAGTGCATGTTGTTGATAGTAAAGCTGGCACTGATCTCTGTGAACTAAGTTCAGGAATGCCAAAGGGAATTGCAACCGAATCGGCTAATGAAAAGCCCTGCACTGCAGACAGAGAAAATGTGTTGACAGATGATCCACTACAGCACTCTTCTTTATCTAATTTGGAAAATAGTTCACAACAGATTACACAGGAAGAGGTGCATAAATACAACCAAATAGTTAAACTAGAAGAAGAAATTGCTGAGGATCAGAAGGTGGAACAACAAGAAGTACCTCAAAGAATTACGAGGAACAGAGCAAATATGCTTGCTAATCAGGGTAAGCAGAATCCTGTTGGCTGCACGCAGACGTCAGAAAAAGAGTCTGAATCGTCAGCATCTATGAAAGCAAGGATTAGATTAACCGAAGAGGATGATGCTCAGGTACATCATCCACGGAAAAGAAAGGTGTCACGTGTGCCTCAGCCTGTGCAAGTGAACCCTTCTTTACTGCAAGCTAAGGAGAAAACCCAGCAGTCGCTGGCAGCTATTGTTGATTCTTTGAAACTCGAAGAGATTCAGCCATACAGTTCTGAGAGAGCAAACCCGTATTTTGAATACTTGCACATAAGAAAAAAAATAGAAGAGAAGCGTAAATTACTGTGCAGTGTTATTCCTCAGGCACCTCAATATTATGATGAATATGTAACCTTCAATGGCTCCTACCTACTGGATGGCAATCCCTTGAGCAAGATATGCATCCCAACTGTAAGTAACATACTCTTTAAATATGCAGTACAATGAAAAGCATGTTTTGGTCTTATTTTTGTAACTTTTGTATTTGTCCTAACTTGCTTCTGAATACTTGTGCTGAAAATACTAAGTTGATACATGTCAAATTAATATTGACCAGTAACATTGTATTTAAAAGCCCCATTCAGTGGGAATATAAACAGTTGTTATGAGACAAAGCATCGTGTATGACAGCAATAAAAGGCACACAGACAAATATTATATTTTAAAGTATTTACTGCTGTAAAGCCTGCCCTTTCAAAAGTGAAGTCAGTTGTTGAGGGCTTCTCCAAATGTCTGCTGGCAATAATTTGGTTAAAACTAGCTATTCAAAGTTGTTTCTTTTGGAATGGGGGTGGATGTGCAGTGCTTCAAAATGTGAAGTCCATCACCAGACATTTTAAGTAGGAGAGTGCCTGCTAACTCTCTGAATCTCTCCTTAATGCTCTCAAGAGCAACATGTGTAATCTGCTGTGTCCAAGCTTTTGTAATTCGTCAGATTAAAGTGTTCTGATTTTATTTAATAATGTGACGTTCTTTTCCTTTTCGCTGAAGAACATGCATAGTTCAGGGACACTTGCTCAGTTCTAAGCTCTCCGTAGTTCTGACAGGGGCATATTCCTGATGGCAGCTATGAAGGAGGTCCGTGCAGTCCAGAACATAATTGGCTCCAGTGCAGTTAATATTACAGTTTGCTGTGGAGGTGCCCCTACCGGTGTCTCGCAGTGATACAGTCACTGCTGGTCTCTGTTTTGAAGTCAGCGTAATCATGGTAGCGCTTGAATTGCACTTTCGTTCTTTGCTCTGCAGCACACCTGCTTCTGTGCTTACTGTTCTACATGGGGGGACAGGGGAGACCCGAAACTGTGCGTTGAGGGTTTTTTGAAGTACTGTCGCTCGTGGGAGTAGAAGAAGGTTTTCTATTTTTCCACCTATTATCTGATCCACTTAAACAGCTCTAGTCCTGAGGTAAAACATTAGCTTAAACGTGTTTGAATGGTTTAAGTTAACACACGTAATAGCTGAAATAGGCTGAGGCCACATATTTGATACCCTAAAGCAGTTGTTTGGCTGACATACAGTAGCTTGGTAATGTCAGCATTCAGTCGTAGTTGATTGTATGCCCATTACTTAAGATGTGTGAAGTTAGGAACAGTCTGAGTTTAGGAGGAATGAGGAGATTATCTTAATCCTTGAATGGTAAGAATGCCTAATAAAGTGAACTGTTTGTGTGTATGAAATCTCATATGCACAAGCATCCAGTCTTCAGCCTCCCTGTTTCCGAATGGACTAGTTATTATGTTGACTCGTTTAAGGTAACTTGCCCCTACTTGAGATGTTGCCTTAGCTTTCTCCAATAGACTTGAAGGTTCTTTTGATTAAGCAGTGAACACAAATTTAATGTATGAAAGTAAATTTAAAAATGTTTGCTTCATTCGTGGGACAGTCATGTTCCTCATGTGTCCACTATGCCCCCTGTGTCTGCCCAAGAGAATTAATACGTATATCCTCTAATGTTAAGCGGGTTCTCTGCTATTTGATGGTGACCACAGTTCTTTGAAGTCAGTAGATCGATTACTTTGAAGTCAGTAGATCGATTATAGTCTGAGGAAAGATGTGGGTAAGATGAACCTTTTACTTGCTCTGTAAGCGAACTTGGATGTATAGTAAGCTTTGGTACAATGTACCAGGCTGTCAGCCTTCCCCAGTCTAGAAATCTTTCTCAGTAGCTGTTGCAGCTTCTGTAATAAATCTTTATCACCAGAAGCAGGGATTTTTATTTTAATAGCAGCTGCTAGTCAAGTACATACTGTTTCCAAGATACTGCTTTGGCATCACACTTCAGTGCTTGATTTGGGATAAGCTGAAAGCAGAGAAGCACAGCATGTGTTTTTTTCCTGGCCCATCTTCTACCTGGGCAATAGAATTCATTTCCCTGTCATAAACGGCAACGTGAGGAAGCACTGTAAGAAAGGGAGGGTGATTGACTTGGTATTAAAGCATTGCCTCATATTTCCTTGTTGTGTATAACAGGGACACTGCACTTCCTGAAAATAAATTTAGGTAGTGGGGTAGTGCAAATTCTTGGATAACTTAGGTCCTACAAAATATCTTCAGATATCTATGTTGTAGAAAGAATAGGTGGAGCTTTTTATTCCAGGGTGTTAGGAGCAGAAGGGAAGAAAAAAAAATGCTGAGAAGCCAAAATACATTATTAGGAAATTGATGTTTATTTCCATTAGGAGTAAAGTGTAAGAAAGCAGCATGAATTTTAATCCAAAGAGGGAGATATTTAAGCATTTGAGTTTTGTTTGTCTGAAAAATCATCTACAGTGCAGCTAAATGCTTTAATTACTGTCATTTGTATAAATACACAATTTTGATACAATTTCTCCTGTTTCTTTCCAGAAAAAGGATACCATTAAAAAAAAAGTAGTTTAGATTTAACTTCCCTGCAGAGCTTACTTGTATATACTATTTAATAATTTCAGACTTTCACCATTAAAAATCACAATCATAATAGTTGCCATCACAAATACCATAAAAAGGAATATTGCTAAACCCAGAGATCATTTCGTGCTCAGCAATTAGTGGGTTTTTGTGTATTGTGCACATTGTCCAATGACATGAAAATAAGGGCTATGCTTAGTCTCGCTACAGCTGTGGAATATTAATAACACGTGTATTGTTGTGCATGTAACGTGTGATTTAATATGCAACTGTAAAATGACCTTTCTGTTGGGATTGTTTTTTAAATTTTTCCTTTGATGGTTCTTTAGTGATTCGCTGTTAACCTGATTTTTGCCTCATTAATTTACATAGGCTACAGGAAAGTAGATACTCTTTCTTAAATTATTCCTGTATTTTAGATATCACTGTGTGAAGGTCTACGTGAAAACAGTATATTTACCTCTGACACTCTGAGATTTGGAATAGTTTGAGTAACATACTGTTCTCTGCATTGGAATTTTAAGATGCACTGTAGTTTATCTGGTGAACTTCAGCTGTCCTGTAGGTGGGAACCAGGAGATGGTGTGCTTGAGTTTTATTTCCACAGCCGTGTTTATATAGCATAATTTATGACCCTATCAACTAAGGCTGTAAGGATAGTCACGTATGAAGTGTGGCTTCCCTCTCACCAATGCAGATACAAAACATAGGCTAGGAGACATCGGGTCCATTCAAAACGGAAGGAAACAAATCTCAGTCTTCTAACAGAGTAAATTTAACTTGTACTTAGGTATGTTGCCTTTCACATCGCTACATGAGTGTGTTCTGCGGGGTTCAGTCATCTTTATCTGTACTGCCTCCTCGGAAGAGATGCCAAAATTACTTATTTCCAGCTTCCAGTGGCTGCCACCTAGCAGACACGTTTCCAGTGAAAGCGATTCTGTCCAGTCTCACTGGTGTCGCTGTAGAAACTTCAGTGGTAAAAGCTTATTTTAGGGTTGTTACCAGAAACTTGCTTCCTAAATGGATGAAATATTACAGCAATAGCGCAGGGCAGTCAGTTTGGGTGGTATGGGCGACGGGAGATACATAGGGATGCGTGAAAATAATTGTGGAAATTTTGTGAATGTGTGAATACGACTTAGCTTAAGCGTTGCTCTTTTTTGTAACGGGCACAAATGAGGATTGAGAGTTTACAGAATGAAGAGTTGGTTATGATGGATGCAAGGCATGCAAGAAACTTACTTAACCAATTTGCATGAGTTGGAGATGGTGAGGGTGTGTCTTGAACCTTAGCTATTATCGAACAAACCTGTTCCGATGACTGCCTTCCCGTGAAGTGGAGCAAGGAGGTGAAAGGCTGAGTTCTGCCTAGCTTTACTGGGTAGTTTCTCTGGCTGGGATTAGAGAACGCTCAAGGCGGCAGGGCCCCTTTGTTTCCCTCTCTTCTGTACGCAGCGTGGGCCCTTAACGAACTAGTTACCAAACTTCCTTTGGTTACACAAGAGACTGAGGTCACCTTTTCCTTGTGGCGTTCGATTGCGCGCTGTCCTTGCAAGTCCAACACAGGTGTTCGTGTTTTTCCTACACGCTTTTTGTGGTCTCTTTGAGTAGAAGGTCCGAGAGGCTGCTCTCCTCTGGCTGTTCTTGCCTTGAAACCTTTAACTTCAGTTTCCCCTGAGACCAGAATTCCCATTTGAGACCAAAATTTTGTTCCCTTTGTCCAAACGCAGCGCAGGTTCACAAGGGGGGATTTCCAGCAGGTGGTGTGGGACCACCTAAATCCTGTTTGAAGACTTAAGGATCTGAGGCTGTCTCTTCCCGTGTTTCCGTGAAGAGAGGGGGAAAAAATTAATTATTTCATAAATGACTGTAAACGAACTCAGTCCAGACCTTAGCTTTATGTTTCAGAAGACGGTATAGGGCTGACTGGCGTCGGGTGTTCATAAACGTGTACGGAGGCCGTGGCGTGACCTTCGGGATCCTAAAAACCCGTAGTTGCCGCCCAGAAAGGGCTGCTCTCAGGGCGTTCGGGGCTCCCGCTCCGTTGGAGCCCTCGGTTGCGGCGCGGGCCGCCCCCCCCCCCCCC
>VZSC01010949.1:346335-357431 GCA_013398225.1 Steatornis caripensis | reverse complement strand
GGCCGCCCGCCCCCGCCCCGAGCCCTCCCGCTGGGCGGGGGGAGCCCGCCGGGCCCTCCGGGGCGCTGGGGCGCCCCCTGCTGCTCGGGAGTCGTCGGTGCCGCCGGGACGGCGTCGGTCGGTAAGAGCTGCGCTGGAGTCGCCGCTTCACAGAGGCAGAGTTCTCCGATACGTTCAAACAAAAGTCCACGCAAATCAGCTGCCGAGGTAATGAAGGCCCTTCCAGTCATTTCCCATGGTGTTGATTCTTATTTCTGTCGCAAAACTAAGCGGTCTGTAAACTCGAAGGAATAACATCTTACAACAGCGTTTGAAATTGTTCGGGCGATGTGGATGCTCGCCAGCCCCAAAATTTTTATTTCTGGATAACTTACCTGCATAAACTCGGAGCGTATTTCTAGGCAGATTGCTTGTCTTGCTCCTTATGCTGTCTGCTTCTCTATTAACAAAAGCACTGAGATTTTTGAGAGGCCTTTTGCGGTTTAGTAAAATTAAATAACAGCTTGGTCTTACTATAAGCCTCTTACTTTATTGAAAGACTGTGACAGCACTGTTGTCCTGCGCCCCGAGTGCAAAGTTTCCAGGCAAAACTAGACTGCAGTATATCTCAGGCTGAACTTAAAACAGGCTGAAATCCATTATGATGGTGACAGATTTGTGGTTTGGGTTTTTGGGTTGTGTTTGTTTGTTTTTACGGAGGACTTGTATAAAATGGCATATGCCATAAACGTTACTCACTGGTTTGGGAGCCAAGCCGTTTTCACTGAGAGAAGTGAAGTGCATCTTGCTTAGTAGTTTGAAATGTGAAGGAGCTGAATGTCATTTTACACCAAATAGTAACTTAAGGAATGCACCACAATTAGTTATTCAATACGTTCTTTAATTCCAAAGACATTGGCTAACTTCCAGTTGGGGGAAAAAATACTCCTGAAATAATTTTCGAAGATAACAATTGAATAATTTTTGGTAGATAAATCACTCTTTTAATGGAGGGTGTAGGCGCAAGATTGATGCTAGTAACACAATGTGTCGATATTTTCGTAATTTTTTTGTTGCAGGACCCATATTATTGACTAGAATTATTTATGTCTATGTGTTTGTGTTAGGTACAAGGTAGAGTATTAATACCTGTAGGTACGTATTTCAGCTGTGGTTTCTGGGTGTCGGTGGTAGTGAGCAGTGTTTCATTTAGTTTTGACGAGTCTTTCCAAAGCAGTATCAATGTTCTTACATCTGGCAGTTGTTAAAAACCATGCTGAACTGTCAGACAGAACTTGCATAGAGAAAAGTAAACTTTGGGCAGAGCCTTAAAACTCCAAGATGTTTATTAGTTACTTCGCAAGAAACATCTGATGTGTGTAGTTGCCATGAGGTGCCTCGTCAGTGTTTGTCATACAGATCAGTTAGGGCAGTAATAACATTTTTTTACTATAATTGACTAAAAATGCAGAATGTTTAGAGTATAGCCAATCACTAACAGTGTCGATAGCTCACTCAAGTCTATTTGATTATTTTTATTTATTTATTTATTTATTTATTTTAGGCACAAGCTTTTTTTAAAAACTTATTTGAATAACTGACAGGAGGAAACGCTTTTCCAAGCCACCACCTGGGGCTTTAGCGTACTTCTTGTGCTTCCCTATGTTCTGCATGATTGGAAGATTAGGAATATGGTCGGTTATGTTTTGTGCCATGTAAAATGCTAGTGACACTGTACAGATACATCAAGTAACTTATTTTTTTAGCAATATTTTTCTTACTTTGCTCTTGCATTTGGCTAGGCGGTTTTTAACTTCTCAAAATGAACAGTTGTGCTTTAAAGAGTCTTTAAGATTGAAAGCAAGTTGTATTTTTACTGTCTTCTTATGTGTAGCCCTTTTAACGAACAGCTATGGCATGCTGACAATGCTGGTTAAAAGCACTAAACTGTTTGAAATGCCATTTCAGTCAGGTTTCTTAATTTTATGGTAAAGAATCCTTGAAGCCTTTAATTGCAGATGGATTGAAGTCACATAATCAATTGAATGTACAAAACTCTCGTCCCTAAAAAATACCTTGCTTATGTTTTGTTTTAAATAAATGCTCAAATCATATAGGCAATGTTAAACATATGTTAAATACATATTCACTATACTATTTATAAAACTTTTTCCACAGATCACACCACCTCCCTCACTGTCGGATCCACTTAAGGAACTATTTAAACAGCAGGAGGTTGTGAGGATGAAACTACGCTTACAGCACAGTATTGAAAGGGTAAGACTGAAGTAATTTATTTTTTTATTGCTCAACTTTAAGCGCTAAGATTTTTTTCTTTTTCAATGGATAGACTGGATTTTGCTCAATTTAACAATGCTTTAGAAGTAATCCACTTTCTGTCCAAATTCATGAATTGGAGAAACTTGTAAATTAAAAAAACTAAACTGTTTGGACAACTGTTAGCAGAATACTTAAGTCAGTAAGATAGCAGATTTTTCCTGTTAATTGCTCTAAGATGTGGCCTAGACTTTTCCCAGGGGCAGTGGGGAGAGGAAAGAAAGCTGCAGACTCTAGTTTTGAAAGCTAATGGTATTTGTGGACTTCAGAACCAAAAGTGACTGAGTTAGAAGAACTGAAGCCAAGAGTAAATGAATTGGTAGAAGACATGGCTCTAAGACTAAAACATTATTTGCAATATTCTGCTTGCAAAAACTGCCTAAAACTATGTTAGATGTACATCTGGAGGCTTTACTGAATTCCAACACAGAAACTGAGAAAATATTCCTGGTTTAAGAGTATTCTTTTTAGGTTGCCCAAACCTTTTCCCTTGGCAGCCTAGATTTAGATGTCTTGTCAGTATTGTGAGCCAGATTGCTTGTGGACACAGGCAGGACCCCTTTCTCACACAGCATGTATCTTAAGGGTTTCCACACAGTTATAGCAGCAGCTGGCTCATTAAAACCTGATGTGGTAGGTTTTTTTGATGAAGTTGATTTCAGTGCAGTTTAACAAACGAGTTGAGGGAGGGGTTTTACTTGAATTTGTTTTTTCGGTGTAAAGCTAAGTATAAAATAACAGGCACAAAGAATGTAAACATGGTTCAGGTTCTGACTGAAGAGAAATTAGTTGTAACCAAAGGAAAGATGGTGCTTTTTTCTGTTTTCCGAGCTCTTTATAACCCACCTTCTTTTCTTTTGATAAAAATTAGAGCCATTATATTGCAAAGCAGTAAACACATGCAGACATTCTTTCATGTCTTATAAAATTCTGCATATTTTTAGTTATTTTGCTCAAATAGACTGTTCTTCAAATCAGATCCACTATATACAGCTATTAAGTCAAGTTTGGCCATGTGAGCTATATTTTCTTGCCTCAGTTTAAGAAAGAATCTTTGTCCAGCTATGGATTTATGGAGTTTCTGCATTTTGTATTAAAAAAAGAAAGAAAGAAAAAAAACTTTTTAAACTGTAAACTCTATTTCTGCTTCAGTTTGCTTGGCCGCTGTGCCGGGCATGACAAGCATGTGACAAAAATCTTCATATAGGCAAGACTCACAAACCTATATCCCATCTTTCATCTTTCACCTTCTTCATTAACTAAAGCTTGCCTCAGTAGCACTAAGTGGAAAATCTGGGCATGACATTCAGCCAATAGTGGTGGTGGGGGAGATGTTTTAGGTTCTGACATTCAGGGATCACTCTCTGCAACATTAAATTGAAATTTTGGATTTGATTAGATGAACAACTGCTCTTCCCTCTACCAGCCCATTTCTCAAGACTGTTCAAAAGTGTAAGCCCTAAAAAGAAATGTTTAAATGAATAGGTATTTTTATGAATCAAACTGAAATGCTTAATTTACCAAATGTATATTTGTATGTTGATATCTTATTCAATTAGGAAAAGCTTATTGTTTCTAACGAACAAGAAGTTCTACGTGTTCATTATCGAGCAGCAAGAACGCTAGCTAATCAAACACTACCATTCAGTGCCTGCACTGTTCTGCTGGATGCTGAGGTTTATAATGTGCCTCTGGATGCTCAGGTAAACAGTTGTATTTCAGAATTTCAGGCAAAAAGGTCTTTCTAGCCTGACTCAAAGGAGTGTTTGAAGAGAATTCTGTTCCCATACTGAAATTGTCATTGATTTTTGTGGAATTAAGATTTAGCACATTATAGATTGTTGATTAGGCCTCATTTGGGTGGACAACAAGAAGGGTATTTGTGTGCTGGTTTTCTGTTTTGTACCACGTATGGTTTTCATTCAACCCCAGAAATTATGAGAAGGATAAAATGAGAATGTTACTCTGCTTGTTTTTATGAAATCAAATTTCATTCATAAACAGAACATATTTTGGAAGCTTACAAATACAGCTTGAACAACAAAATTATTAGAATATAAGATCATTTTTGTCACTAGTCCAGAGAATCAGAATGTAGTAATGTGTGAAGGGATGAGATTGGTTTGTGAAATTTTGAAGTGTTTTGTGGAGATACTCACATTGTTTGTCCCCTCTCTAAAACGCAGTTATTAGAACTGTTCTGTAAAAAACAGGTGGCCAACAGTGAAATGTTTAACGCTACCAGATGAAATTATTTTTTTCAAAATCACCTCAAGCTCCGCATTATTTACATGCGCCATGTTACTTGTATGTTCCATGTTGGCATTTAGTTCCTGATTAAAACACAAAATAAGCAGTATACTTTATAATCTGCATACCTCTTATGGACTACTGCTCAGAGGTTTGCTGCAACCGTATCTGAGCTATAAGAGAATATAATTTCATGGTGTCGGTATTTTGTGAACAGGTCTGCTAACTAACAAAAATGGAAACTGCATTCAGAACCTGTTCCAGTGACTGTGAGGAGCACATAATGCAAGGAAGAAATTTGATGTTAAAGATGTAATAAAAGTGCTGGTGCATTGGACGCTGGGCATTTTAAAATGAAACACCTACACTTCCGACATCTGTGGAATTCTGCGTTAGTCCTGGAGCCCCTTACAGAGTTACTACAGCTTCCAGCGTTTCCTCAGTCTGTTACTACCTTTTTTTCCCATCTTTAAAGAACTAGAGCTATGCACAGAGAGGTGATTCAGCAGGAGACAGCAGGTTTATGGAGACTGTATTGTCCTCCCATTTTAAGATTTATACCGACAAATTTTTAAATCATCATTTCCTTAGTAAATCTAACTGATAGGGCAAAAATGAGATTTTTCTCTTCTGTTAAGAGTCCAAATACCACCGTTGTTAGTTCTGAAGTTCAGAATGTCCTTTGCTTTCTTCTGCCCAATTTAGAGGCCCTGAGCTTTTTAGAAATTTGAGATACGCCTGAGTTATGCATATAACTGCATTTTTATAGTTAACATTTTACAATTGATTTTTAAATAAGCTGATTCTGTATTTTAATTCTGTGAAACAAAAGGACTCTTTATTAGGGGAGAAGTTGTGGTTCCCCTCCCCAAGTATTGCAGCTTTTTTGACCACCTGTATGTATAATAACGATAGTGGTAGTAAAATGCCTCTCCTTCCCCCTCACTACCTCAACAGCTTTGGGTTTCAGTCTGTGGTAATTTTTCTTAGAAAATGATAATGATGCAGGTTATGTTCAGCAAAGTATTAAATATATATTTTTTTACTATTGAAATCAATGTTTTAAACTACCAACTTGATGCTTTGATTTAAATTTGCATCACAGGAAGACTGTGGATGCCTAAGAAACCGTTCTCTTGTAATGCTTTCTGCCACTTTCCTGTTACCCTGCTAGCAATTCTTAATTTTGTCTACAATGAAGAAACATTTCTGATTAAATCTTTCTTGTATTTGAGCAAATAGCCAGGAAAGATTTGTAAGCAAAGATCTGGTTTATTGTGCAGGAAAATGACCGCCCTCGAACTGGTTTTTATGGGATGTCTGGGTCTTTGGAGGCTTGCCTTTACAGCTGCACGTGTTGGGTAGACCTTGAGAACCATTCTTTGCAGCCATACGGCCCATATGGGAGGAAAAAGACTCAAGTTTCTGATGAACAGAGTGTTAGCTGGTCACAGCTCACCCAAATGCCTACAGCTCAGGGTCACAAGATTGGTGGTGTTGATGGCTCTTTCTAGAACCAACCTGTTCAGCTGTCCTTGATACCTGAAATCTCAGCTGTTTTCTAGAGATTTGTGTCTTTGCCCTTCTTTCCCTGTTGCTGCCCATTGCTACAGTGTACTCCTACAGTGTCTTTTTTTTTCTTTCCCCCTAAAAAAGAGCACCATGTTCTATTTTGTGATTATTATTTAAATGTTAAATTGGAAGAGTCTGGCTTTAGGACTACCTGTACAGCATCTAGTTTCTCATGATGGGCAGATGTGACACTCCAGACTCTTACTAAATAGTTGGGAGTTCTAAAAATAAAAAATTCAATGTCTGCTCGCTTTTTTTTTTAATCTCCTTCTGGGAATTTTGCTGGTAGAAATATTTTTTTATTATTGCTTTTGAATACTCATGTAGCCAGTTAAGTCAAGCTGCTTAAGTTTTCCTTTATCTGTGTTTTTGCTTTTCCTGAGGGAATATTCATTTCATTTGTTACTGAATTTTAAAGAGAACAAAGAGAGAGCAATTTTGTGGAAGGATCTGCCTTGTACTGATTAAGACTTTAAGGCATAAATCTTTAAGCATCCTACTCTAAATTTCAAAAGTAGAGTACAGTAAATAGCTTGAGGGAATGTGAAAACACCCATTTTTAGTGAGCAGCTGGCTCACCATGAAAGTGGTGGTCAGCATATATGCTGTCATATATACCTTGATACTTTGACTCGGAGTTTATTTTTCCATCTGAAGCATTGTTTATGAAGGTCCTACAAAGTAGGTTTTATGCTTTAAAAAATATTTAAGACTGAATCATCAAATAACAGTTTGAATAACTTTTTTTTTGCAGGCTGATGACAGCAAAACATCAGTGAGGGATCGATTTAATGCAAGACAGTTTATGTCGTGGTTACAGGACGTTGATGATAAATTTGACAAATTAAAGGTATACTTTGTCTTTTCACTTATAAAAAAATCTGTACTGTCACTACAAAGATGAGATGAATAAATAGATGAATTAATAGTAGATTAGTATGCAGTATCATAGGCCACTGTAGAAGTTTTAAGGGCAATACAAAGGAGGGTCTAGCAGTACAAAAAACTAACCTTTGCTGCTATCTAGTGCCATGGAATAATCTGCACATTTCTAAATACATAGCGAGGAAATTAGTTACTACCACCAGAGAAGGCTCCGAGATACTTTTTTTTCTGTGTTCAACCTTGCTGCGGTATTTTTTCAAATACTGAAATAACTTCTTTCTCAATTTTAAAACAGACGTGCCTTTTGATGAGGCAGCAGCATGAAGCAGCGGCTTTAAACGCAGTACAGAGACTGGAGTGGCAGCTTAAACTACAAGAACTTGATCCTGCTACATACAAATCCATCAGCATTTATGAAATTCAGGAGTTCTACGTTCCTCTTGTTGATGTTAATGATGACTTTGAATTGACACCAATATGACAACTAGCATCTTCTGGCTCACCCTTTCCCTCGAACAGCTAGAGACTGAGGTGCAGTGACACACAAAGGTATTCTTCTTCTAAGACAGAGCACTTAATTCTGTGGAATACTACCTTTTCCAGTAATTCACGTGTTCCTTCAGAGAAGCGTGGCACGGGCTCTTCTTCAAACACAGAAGATGGATGCTAATTTTAAAGTCAGTTTCCCAGTAAATGCCATTATCTGTATTTCAAAATAGCCTATAGCTTTAGAGCTTATTGCCGAAAAAGATGATGAAACCTGGTGAGTTAACAGCGCTGGAAGCTGTTAATAGCTAAAACAGCCACCAAAAACCAAATGATACTTAAAATCTGCTATAAAGCTTTGTGTTATGAAACTTCAGTAACAGTTGAACTCCCACAGAAGAAATGACGAAAAAGCCTGTGGAAGAAAATGTAAGACTTGGAGGAAAATAGTCTATTAATCTTATTATATTTTGTAAATTACTGTACAGTTTTCTTTTTGGAAAAAGATGTAATATTGTCTTCATTTTTAAATAATTTATTTTATACATATTGTGGAAATGTAAATAGTCTTGTAATTAATGTTCAAACCTGTATAAAATAGATATTTTAACTGTAAAACTGTTTTTGTCTAATGTTTTATTGGACCAAAGTCGTAGTTTTTATTAAGTGTAGTGTGTTCCTGGTTGGCAGTTCTTTTTTGTATGGCATGTGTTTGATTTAGCTGCTTGTTTCATCACCATAACTGTAAAAGAATTGAAACTGAACTGTATTGCATGCTTCACAGAACTCGTAACTCCTTTAATTCAGTAACTGATACCTAAACAATTGTCATATTTACAAAATCATATTTCATATTAGTCTGCTGTTGTAATGCCATACCTATGACTTACGATACTGAAAATATTTTTGTGTAAAACAAAAAAAACCACTTTTGCTCTTATATGGTGGTCTCGTAATAGAGCCTATTTTTTCCAACAAAATGCCTTTGAATGAAAATTCTTAAATTGTATATTGTCTATTTTAATATTAATCTATGGAAGGATATGTAAATAGTTGTAAATATGTTTAATAAATTTTATTGGTCATGTTATTAGTTGGAATTTCTTAATATTGTAACACTTGCTGTATCAAGTCACAGCATTCCTGAAATACCTAAGGAGGCTCAGTTAAAAAACTAAAAAACCCCTCCTGTGTTGCAAAATGTAATGGTTTTTTTTAATTCTTAGTACTGTTAATGAGCAGACAGTTAATTATTTATTAGTAGGAGGTTACAGATACTCATGAAAAAGATTTGTTACCCTCTAGTCCATAAATTATTCAAGAATGCTTGGGATCTGATGTCTTTGAAATTACTTCTGAAAGAAACAGGGCTTAGGCAAGAGACCTGGTTACCTGGAAAAGAGATTGAAAGTACTTGGTCTGAACTGATTTTTAATTACTAGGTGAACTACTACAGAGTACTTATTCCTTATGCTGGCATGAAGGCCCAGGGTATGTGCTTCTGGTGATGGAGCGGAAATGGGCATTGAACAAGAGACTGTATGCTTTCCGTGGACACATCACTGCTAATTCCAGTCAAGAGTAAAGCAATAGTAACTCAAGCATAGTAAAACCAATTAATATGTAGTTCCTGCCCTGTAACTTTTTTTTCCCACTTCTAATTTGTTAGGTATCTGTGGAAGGGAGAAGCTGTTCCTGCTTTTACATAGGAGTATCTTCCTGACATCACTCAGAATTGAAGATGTACTGAGGAAAATGCAAATGTGATATTCTTCTGAAAATAAAATATTCTTCTGAAAGTAGCTGTAAAATTTCAAAATAATACAGAAAAGACAAGGAAAAAATGGATAAAGCTGCAAGGTGTTAACTAGTAAGTGGGTATGAGTTCACTTCCATCAGATACTTAAGAGTAATAAAAAGTAACATACGTATCTAATATAGACTTTGAAGCATGGGATATGAATAATTAGGGGTATTTCATGAACAACAGAAAAAATAAACTGGGTTGCAGGGCTGGTGGCTGTGTTAGGCAAGAAGCGGGTGACAAAAATACTTGGGATCAGGAGGCAGGTGGGCAGATTTATAGCTGGAACTTGGTGCGGTTGTACAGCAGCACCTCAGCGTGTGCTCAGAGACAGCATTGGCATTGGAGTCTATGGAGCAACAGCTGAGACACAAACGAGGGAGCAGCATGCATCGGGGTGCTGCAGCAGTTGTGCGCCTGCACGGCAGCAGGGACAGCCCCTGGGGCTGGCAGGAGGGTGGGGGTTCATGCGTGTTTACTGTAAAACAAAGTTCATCCATTATCAGCATTAACATTTTTGTGATAATTTAAAAATATTTTGGCAGTATCCTATCTTAGAGGGAGATCTGAAGACAGATGTTTCTTGGGGTTAGCCTGTGTTCTCTTTACAAGGAGAGATGATTTCCTATTGTCAGTGTCTGTAAAACATGTTTTTCAATGGCCACTGCTTTGTAAAAATTTAGTTGCTCAAAGAAAGGGGCCTGTCCAAATGTTTGAGTCCCTTCGGCAATGATCTCCTGGCTTATCTGATTTGAATCCAGGGGTTGTTCCGGTCGTGTATTTTTTTTTCCAAGTTCACCCTGTGGGGTGACACTGGCTGTATTGTCTAAGGATACCGTGCCGAGGATGGTGCCAGCTGGGAGGGGAGGAGGAGGGCTGAGAGCAAACACAGCCATCCCTTGTCGGGGACATGGCCCCGCTTCCCTCGCGAGGGTCGAGCTGGCTCCGGGGCAGCCCGAGGTCTCCTCCAGGTTCCTCCTGGACTTTTCTTCTGAGCACCAAACTTGTTACCTTGGTCCCTGGGAGCTTGGCCCGTAGGCGGACAAACCGCCCCCGCGGCACAGCGCCTGAGATCCTGTCCGAGAGCCAGGCGTCCCTTCCCCGCCAAGGGCTGCGGAGCTGCCCGCGCCACCCGCTCGGCCAATACCGGCTCCGTCTCGGGGCGGCTTCTGCTCGGGTACGGCAAGGCCGGCGGTCCCCGTCAGCCCTCCGGCGGCAGAGCCCCCCTGCTTCCACGGGCCGCCACCCCCCGCCGTTCCCCTCCTCCTTTCTCACGCCTTGCCCGCAGACCTCCGCTGCGACGGCGCTGCCCCGGGCGCCCTCCCCTCCGACCCCCGGCGCCCCGCTCCCCACAAGCCCTCCGCGGTTTCCGCCGCTCGCACTCGGGTCGGAGCGGGGGGCGTTCAGCCGCTCACCCCTCAAGAAGCGCCCTCCCGCCGCCTCGCAGCCCCTCCATAGGCCGCCTCGCCCGCTTCACTCCTCCGCGCCCGTCCTGCTCGGCGGGGTCGAGCACAAAGCTCCCAGCCGCCGGCCCGGGCCTCCCGCCTCACTCCGCGCAGCCTCCGCCCGCCGGGGCGGAGGGTCCCGGGGCGCGCTGCTGGCGGCGGGGGGAGGGTCCTGGCGCCTGACGGTGCCCCGAGGCGGGGCGATGCGAGGCCGCGCCGCCGCCTCCGCGCTGCCTGCGGCCGAGGGGGGAGCAGCGAGCGGGCCGAGGCGCGCGGTTACTGCTGCTGCTGCCGCCGCCGCCTCCGGAGCAGCGAGAGCCGCCGGCGGAGCGGGGGGG
>VZSC01010949.1:319737-346223 GCA_013398225.1 Steatornis caripensis | reverse complement strand
AGGGGCGGCTTTCGGCGGCCCTCCCCGTGTGGGGCCCCGCCTGCCTCGGTGCTCTTCGGCAGGGGGCTGCGCTCCCTGTCACCGGCCTCCCGGGCCCCTGGCAGTGCCAACTTTGGGGCCCGGGCCTCCCGGGAGGCGGCGGGGGGCCTCGGCGGGGAGGGCGAGCCGAGCGCGGGTTCATCGGCCGGAGGGGGCTTTGGGGCTTTTCCGCCCCGGGTGCGACCCCGTCGGCGAGGGAGCGCGCCCCTGGGCCGGGGCGGCGGGCAGCGGTCGTGCTCCGGGACGGGGCGGGGGGGAGACGCCGAGAAGCGTCTGGGGAACGAGCGGCCGAGGTCGGGGGAGCCTGGGCAGGGTAGGGCAGCCCGGGTCGCATCCGAACAGGGTGCCTGTGGAAACGGCATCGCTCCGGCCCTGCTTCTCAGCAGCCTCCGTACGCGACAGCCGAGCGCAGCCCGTTGCCGGAACGATGCGGTGCTGTGTTGAAGCCCGGCTGGGTGGCCCGGCCCGCCTAACCGAGCATCGTGTTTGCCTCGGCTCCTGCGCCTGGCCCGCCGGAACGCAGCAGCCCGTGGGTCTGGGCCGTCGCTTGCCCAAGGGAAACTTTCTTCGCTGTGGGTAGCAGGGAGAGTAAGCGGTGACCCCCTTCTGAGGGGGAAGATCCCGCGTTCTCCATGCGTGCCCCCTTTGCTGAGGGGGATGGGGGAGGTGCCCCTTCCAATCCTGCATGGGTACGGATGGCGGTGCGCCCAGCACAGCGAGGTTTAGAAGCCTTTAATAACCATTGTAAGAAAGAATAGTCCGACCCAGGCGTTAAACATCCAGATCGTGCCTTATTTACGCGTTGGTTTGGTTTTCTGCTTTTGTATGTTTGGATATTGCTAATTGAGGGGTAGGGTTTGTTGAGTTGGTAAAGCAGAAAAACATTTGTAGATACAGAAAGAAAGAAACCCGATGCCCCATTAGCATTTTTTTCCCTCTTACGAGAACAATACAGGCTCCCTGTAAGCCTGCCCAAACATGGGCTGCCTTTTATTACATATTGGTACGGTGCCTAGTGCGGTAGGGTCCTCTTGTGACAGGGCTGACATGCTAAGGACGAGCCAGAACTCAGAGGCACAGCGCTGCCCGTGCTGTGTTTGTAACAAACACCACCTGCCGAGAAGCTGGGTCTTCGTGGAGGGAGAAAGGTGGAATGCTTTGAACAAACCCAGCTCTTCTGCCTGTTTGAAGTAGCAGATGCTCTTCTCAGGTTGACTTCAGTGGCTGGCATGGCTCTTGAAAGTTACATTGTTCAAAGTCTTTATTTTTTTTAAATGTTAGTGTCTGTATTTTTTTTTAAAGAAGTTAACAGCTTTGTGATTGAATTGAAAGCTTGTGTGATGTCTTAACTGTCAGTATGAAAACAGCCATCTGTCTACATCAAAGACGGTACGGCAACTTAGCTTATATGTGGTAGAAGCTGTATAGCTTTGGTCCTAGACATCCGTGTGTGCCTTTAGCCTGAGGAGATACTACACAAAACCTATCTGTCTGCTTTATGCATTTACAGAATTAGATCTTCCTTGATGGGTTTTCTCTTCTGAGCCTTGTTTTTTTTTTATCGTCACTGCTTGTAGAGTGTCTTGTTCGATCACAGCAAGCTGGAGATTGTTCACCTCAAGTTTATTGCAGTTTTAATCCAAAGGTGCAGTAGCAGAAAGCTTCAAATAAACAAGTCAGTTGGGGAGGAGGGGTTGGTTTTGTTGTTAAGCACCCCAATTTGACCCTTTTTTTTTTTTTTTTCAAAAAACAATCTTTATTGAAGGACTTGCAAGGGGGAAGGGAAGTAGAATTAAAATTGTGTTCCAATACCCTTTTCAGTTGCTGGTTTTTATTTCAGTGCTGGTTGAAGTACTTGTGAAAATTGCTCACCTGCAGGAAACATGAGGTCGCAGTGTGTCGCGGCACCCACGGTCACTCTCCTTCTGTTCCTGCTGTGGATCCAGTCATCAACAGGCTGCAATAAGGCTCTCTGTGCTAGTGATGTCAGTAAATGCCTGATACAGGTAACGAGTCGTGTTTCCTTTATTTACTTTTAAGTGTTTAAGAAATATTTCTGAAGCTATGCCTTTAAAAAAACCCAGTGATACAAATAACCGGCGTTTTGTGTTAAACAGTGGGATTTTTTAAGGAAGTTGATTATGGTCTCCTGCACATGTAAATGCAGATTAACAACTGTTTTATAGGTAAGAGCATATGTGTATAGGCATGTTTCTTTTTTTAATGGAAACATTTTCAAGTCGAGGATTAGGATTGCTGGGTTACGGTCAGAAGCCACTACCAGTCACACTGTTAGTTTTCAGTCTTTCTTCCTAATTTGTGATACTATGACCAAGCAGCAATTTCAAACAGACGTTTTACTAGAAGGGTTTCTGTGGGCAACAATTGGGTGTTTTTAAAGATACCTGCAGTACAAGAAGTTCAGATGTGCTTACAATATTCCCCTATCTGTTTGAGATGTTCCCCTTAACCTGTAATCTGTCCACTTTCTTACACCTCCCGGCCCAGGCAGAGGGCCAGTAGCTGATGCCTGATGCTCTCCGTAACATCAGGTTTGTACGGTCGATGGAAAGATGCCTGAAAACTCACGTGGGAGAACTAACACAAGTAGGGACCTAACTTATCTTAGAGTCCTGAGGTGCATTTGGAAAAGCTTTTTTGATGAGGAGGGACCTATGGCGACTAACGGTAGTGAGCAAGCAAAAAAACTCCCAAAACCCCCCACAAAAACTTACAAGTTGAACTGGTAGGCAATGGATGTCAAACTCAAATTCAGCCACTGCTTTTGACTCACTGTGTGTCTGACCACACAGAGAAAGAAACAGAGACCAGGTTGCTGCTCTTACGGCAGGAGTTAAGAGGCATGGAGTGCAGCAGAACAAAAGCGCCTTTTGTAGCAGAATTGTGAGTAGTTCTGGTATCTACCAAGTCTTTATTTACTGATGGTGTATTGAGCACACTTTTTGACTCCATATTTGAAAAATGAAGCCATCATGTGGTCAGTTGCAGCTTCTTTAAAAGAAACTGTTTCTTACTGCCTCTTTGTAGGTTGAAAATGCAAAAGCAGAGAGCACAAATACTGTATGCCAGTAACGTGCTAGTATGGTTACTGTAAATGTATGATCACAGTCTGAAAAGTGATGCAGAAGTGGCATGAAGCATTTCCATGTTTACTTCCTTTCATTAACTCCTGTATAAAATTTGTCTGGTTTACAAACAAAAATACTTGCCAGGTTCACGAATCCATCTGTGGAATGAAGACTGACTGTAGGCTGAACTGTCGTCTTTATGGCTTCTGCACTGCCATTGCTTTTAAAAAAAAAAAAAAAAAAGAAATTGCTGCTTCTCCTAGCTGCACCATGGTCTGTGGAGTTGTTAAATACGGGACCAAGAAAGAGGCTTTTGACTTTTACCTTTTCAAAGACAGTGCCAGTGTTTTTGCAGGTGCTTTGGGCATTGTGCACTGTGACAAACTGGTGCACTCAAAAGTTTCTTCTGTTGCATTTTTTCCGTTCACCCCTGGGCTTGTGACACCTTTAAAAAGTAAGATGGTAGTTGCAGCATTAGATGTAGGGCGCACTTAAGTAGCAAGTGCAGTGCTACAGATTTGTTGATTCGGGGGAAAGCTGTGGGTCCACATGAAGGGGAAAACGGGGAAGATCCAGTGTCTCCTTTTCCTGTGCCACTGGTGGTATCCACCATCCATGAAAGCACAGACATTTCCTTCCCAAGTAATCACTTACCTTTTATGTGGTCAAGCTTGAGACACCCAGCATTGAAACTTTATTTTTATGAGCTAGTCTGAATAGAGTGCAGCCCAGGAGAAGTGGAGCTAATGCTACTGGAGCCCTTCCTTGGCTGGGGATAAGATGGCTGAGGTTCAGCGCTGCGCGGAGGTGGCTCACATGACTGCGCTTTACTTGGATTACGTTGGGCATCAATGCAGCGACGCGGCCCTGCGCATGCAGAAAGACCACTGTACTGCTTTACTTGCTGTAGGTGCATTCTCCCTTACTTTGTACAGGTGATGCGGAATCCCTTTGTAAAGCATTTCCCTAATAGCAAAATCGTATGCAGTTCTTCGAGACCCTGAAGTAACCCAGGCCACGTGAATTGTGTACAATTACAGGGGAATGCCACTGTTCTTTTTCACCATCTGACCGCTCTCTTCCTGCAAACAGGCCTGACATACCAGTCAGTATTCATTCTTTATAGAGGAACAGATCAGGTCAGACTAGTCTGATTGTGAATATGAAGACTCCAAAAGATTTGACTTAATGCAATTGTCATCTTTCTTCTTGGCTTTTTTAAAAAAAAAAAAAAATCTTCAGCGCTGTTGTGACACAAGCGCTGCACTGGTGTGTGAAGTGTGGGTTATTTCTTGGGTAGGAATAAAAATAGAGTATATCTCTGTATTTTTTTCCCCTCCAAACTCTTCTGGGGAAATCTGAACTTAAAATAGTGTGTTGAGTGAGTTTGCTTGACTACCACATTTTTCCCTAACCTATTTTTATAAGTGTTCTAGTTTGGCAAAATCCATGGCTTGAAACCAAGACAATGTCACTCAGAGACAACTGGGGGAGCAAACAGAACATGAATGTTTGTCATCTGGATCTGCGTGCAGAAAGCAAACCTGCTCTCTCAAAAAGCATACAGTTAACGTAAATATTTTTGCCAGCATGGCTAGGAACCAGTACAGTCATTACTGCCACTCCTTAGGAGCTGCTCTGCTTAAGGGTGGTCCCTACATAAATATTTGTTTTGTTAGATCCAGAACAGAGCATGAGATCAACAACTCGCGTGCATTCAGCTTTCCTTTTACATCTTGAGGCTCTAGCTTCATTTGTGCTCTCTCAGTCTACTTCTTGGTTTTCTGTAAGCAAAGACCTGTAAGAAAATAGCTCGGGGCATCTCTCTGCATAAGCTCAGCCTTTGCAAAAAAACTTGGTGGCTTCCTGTAGTTGTTGAAGAAGTTGTGGATAAGACTTGGGAATGTGGGCAGAGTGGGACCACAAAATTAGTTCCGCTGAAGGCTTTAAACGTAGCTCTTTCCTGTGCCTCTGAGATTGAGGCACTGAAGTCAAATAACTGACTGTTACCTTGCTTTTCAGGTAGGCCACCAAGCCCTGGTTGCATGTGATGTGCATATTGCAGTATTTATTCTAGCACATCTGTTGTTCACTTGGACGCGTGGGTTGTTTTGATGTTTCCATGTGTGGAGGAGATGAGAAGGCCAGTTACGCTCGCTGGGCGGAGTGGAGGCGTGTATTGTGTCCTGGCAACATGGAGGAAATCCTTGAAGGCAGAAACCTCTAGGATGGGACGTTCCCACAATTGTTCGTAGCAAATGGGTTTGAGGTGAATCCCAGGGTGGTTCTTGCAAGGTAGTAGCCGTGCTTGAGTGGTACATTCGTGTTGTGCTAGAAGCCGAGTTTTGCTGCCTTGTCTGCAACAGCTCTTTAAACTACTGCCGTATGTTGGAAACAAACGGTGCTGTAGTTCAGGCATGGATTTCAGGCCTTTCTAAAGAGGGGCTGTTTTGGGGAGAATTCAGTTTTCTCTCCCGAACGCTACGTGCCTGCAGCTACCTTGGCTGGGGCAGTATCGTTCTGATTAAAATCTCGCTTCGTCTTCGTCTTCACCTCCTGTTAATCCTGTGAACAAACTTGTCAGCTTGAAAGGATTTCCAAGACTTTTTAGCCCTGTGGTGCGAAATAAACACCACTCCTTAACTTCAGAGCTTCGGTATCTAAAAATTACATTTAGTGTGTATATTATAGCTGTAGTACGTACCGCAGCTGGGTTAACAAAACAGCTCTGGCTGGTTTGCTTCCAGGAGATTTTCTGTTACTAAACTGTTCTAGGGAAAAACATTAGCTCTTTTTCTTTCACTCCCCCTTCCAGTTTGCAAAGTGCCTTCGGGCCCTGTTTCTTACTGCACTGAGAAAATAGTCTCTGTCATTTCAAGACAGGCTTTGAAAAAATGCAGATGTTAAATATCTTGTAAAAATCTTTATTTGCTCTCTGGAGCAGAAGTATCTTTATTGTACAAACATGCCTACTTCCTATTTAATGCTGTATTTTTAGACTTAGAGGCTTATTTCTTGCCTAGCAAAATATATTCTCCAATGCACCTTCAGTAGTTCAGCTTGGGGAGTTGCCAAGTTGACTTATGAGTAATATTTTCTTCCACTGACGCCTCACCACCCCCAGCTATCAAAAAGGAACGTTTCTCATTCTGCCTGGCTTCACCCACGTCTTGTATAATCATTCTTTTAAAAAGATGTATCCTGTACAAGTATCCAATGTGGATGAGTCAGGCAGAAGGACTCGAGTGGTTAAGAAAACCATGTATGTGCAAACACATATACGGAAAAATATACAGTTAGTGCCCTGAAGAGATGGTCGAACCGTGAGAAGGAGGGAACTGGAGAACTGTGCAGAAGACTAATTAGGTTGCTCTTCCTTCCTCCACCTCCAAGTTATTAAAAAAAAGTAAAGAATAAAAATAGAAAATAAAATTAAAAATTACACTGCTCATAAGCCCTTTCTATAAAAATAAAGTTGTTAAAATACTGGTAGGTATAGTGATGCTATCCCAAGCTAGTGCTTACACATATTGAAGCCAAGCAGAATTTTTTTTATTATGTTGCAAATGTATAATTTAAGGTTACATTTAGTTCAGTGAGAATACTCTTCTCTTAGATTCACACAGTGCAACCTATGAAACTGAAACAACTTAGATTTAGTGAGTTTTCTGGCTTTGATTCATGTATTACATTTAATAGTTTATGGAGAATCGTCTCCTCCCACATACTGACATGTTGGTGTTGCAAGGTCTTCCATAAGTATGAAGTTGTTTGTCCAGTTTTACTGTTGAAGAACAAACACATAGGATATTTTTAATGCTAATATGTATTAATGCTATTCTCTAACTGAGGTAACACTACTTTACTCGTGGTTGTTTTTAAAGTTGTTTTATTCAGGCTTTTTATTCTCAAGGCTGACGCAATCTGTTTATCAAACAGTAAGATAAATATTTTAGAAATGTGTCATTCATTCACATAAGTCATCTTTCTAAGTTTGTGTTGTCTCTTGTGGAAAAAATTGTATATTTTATTAATGAGCCTGTTTTTCATCTTTCACTTGGAAACAGCATCGTAATAGGTGGCATTAATAAGCTTTGAGGATGAAAAAGTTAAAAATCTTAGTAGTTTTCCAGTCTATAAATAAAAATTCAAGACTTACTAGGGCGGCGTATTGCAGAAATGCATGTGGAGCAGGAGTTCACCCTTGGTCGCTCAGCGGGGCAAACAGTTCACATTAAACTGCGCAGGCCACAGCATTTCTCAGCATTACATAGAACACGCAATAGTTTGTGATTTTGGTTTCTTTGCTGGCTTCAAGAAGATTTGTGATCTGGGATGAAGTGAATGGGAAAATAACAGATCAATGAATTTATGCCGTATTAATAAAATGCAGCACGCCTGCAGCAGGCTTGGGACTTTATTCATTTTTTTCAGAGAGGGGTGATCCCTTTGCAACTCGGCAGGCTGCGGGCATTTGCGGCTGCCAGTGTTGCAGAATAAAGAGAGAACGGGGGTCGTACACCATCAGGTGCATCTCTGTGCCTTGCCTCGCCTAGCAAACGTGCTCCTGACGTTTGGTGTGAAAAAAGCCTTGCTCCCCTGCCTGATGCTTCTTAACAATAGCAAGCAAAGAATTATTTAAAAAGTGGAATTTTGCCCCCTCAGCTTCTTCCCAAGATGCTGCGGGTGACGTTTGTATCTGCCCGTAAAGAGCGGTGTCCCTGACCCAGCTGTGGTTACCTAAGGTGGACCCTCAGGTGGTGACTCAAGGTTAGGAGAATATCACACCAAACCATCTTCCTGCCCTTCCCTCCTGTCCGTGTGCGTCTTCCGGGCACATGACAATGTGTCCCTCCCCTGCCTCTGGAGAATGGGATCAAAGAGCAGGGATGGGCGTCGTCATCTCCTTGGTGTGGTGCGTAGCAGAGGTTTGCTGATGGCTCTTCCCGGCCAGGGAGTGGAAGGATCCCGTGGGCAGTGTTTCCAGTAACAGGATTTTGTTTTCTCACCAGTTGTGCGTAACGTGATAGTCAGACAGATGTCACCAAAGCCAAATACTTAGAACAACCAAATGGGACTTCTTGGCTGTCCACGTTTTGCGCTGTGGTGTAATTCAAGCCTGTATATTATTGTCATGTAGCCAGAGTCTTTTGGCTGAACTGGAGTTACTGGTATGGATTTGAGCTAAAGGGAAGGAGAGCTCCTGGTTTTTAGATTTCCTTCATCCATGCAGGCTGTTTCCGTGCTCTGAGATCCACAAGTGTATGTCACCAGCAGGACTGCTAAAGCAGCACCTCAAGGTTTAGGTAATATGAAGACACAGGTTTGTCTTTTTGCTTCCATGCCTTTTTCATCTTTTTAGCTTAGTAATGGTTAAAGAAAAAATGTGTGTGCATACCATTTCACTTTCTAGATGCTCTAGAAGTCTTGGAAGTATCCCAAGGTGTTGATTGGGAGGGGAGGAGGCAGAGGGTTGTTTTCATAATAGCAAAAATGAATCAGCTAGACCTGAGTGGGACAAAAAAACCAAACTGGTCACTAATATTGCAAATGGAGAGCAATGTGTAACAAGCATTCAGAGGTGCACAAAATCCTGTGGTCAGATGACTTAACCGAATAAGTTGCTTTTAGAATCCATGAACAGGTGTGGTGGTAGACGTGTATCTTCTTGAGTATGCACATGCTGCTTATAGTAACTTTCTTTTTTAGCTAAATTATAACATACGCACACCGTTTATATATAAAGAAACGTCCTCCTTTGAATTTCCTGTTGTGATGGGAAAAACATTCAAAGAACTTGTAGATTCAGGCATACACAGAAGTGCACACACCTTTCCCATGAATAACATTTTTTCTCTTTTAAATGTTTCTTGACTTCAGCTTTGTCTTTAGAATTTCACCTTTAAAAAGAAAGCTTGCAAAAGATCCTTTCGTAAACTAGGATTGCTTCTTTGGCTGGAACTAGCTTACCGTTTACCCACTGTATTAGTGTACTAAGCTTTTTTAATGCCATAATTTGAGTTGCGGCTTGAGGAAGAGTCGCTCTGCCGTGTTAGCATTTTGCATCTGGGGTTGCTGCAGTGTAATGAGTTTCTGTTGTTTTCAGGAGCTGTGCCAGTGCCGCCCTGGGGAAGGGAACTGTTCCTGCTGCAAGGAGTGCATGCTCTGCCTGGGCACACTTTGGGATGAGTGCTGTGACTGTGTTGGTAAGTTTGCATTTGTTTGGGATTTCTTTTTTTTTTTTTTTTAATTGCTTCCTCCTGCCGCATGCTGAGCTCACAGTCTTGTAATAGAAATAGAACATCGGGACGGAATCTGTGCTTTAAACATCTTACGGCTCATTCTGTGGGTACTGAATAAATTTTTGTGGGGAACCAAACATTTGAAGGCTGTATCTGCTCTGTGGAGTGGGCAGTGGCATTAGTCCAGATTTTGCTTGGTTAACGTCATCATAACTGACTATTAGTTTTGTTCCTAAAACATAAACTCCTTTTTGGATTGTCATCTTGAGGAAACTAGGCAGCACCTGCTTCGTGGGGCTGGATGCTGTATGGAGGTTTCTAACTGCAAAGTGTATTGACAGATACTGCACGGGGACAATGTTAGGTTTGAGTTCCCTTGTGAATCCTTGGGACTAGTGGTAAATATGCATGGCCCAATGTATTCATTGTTCTTTTATTTGCAAAAAGAGCTCTTTGGAGGGTAAGAAAAAGGCATAGAAGTTCTTACTGTAGGATTAGATGATAGTCTTACCAAGAACAGCATTACTGCTGACAGGTAGTGTTCAGAGTGCCCAGATCTTTCCAAGTGAATGCTGAAGGAGCATGTATTCTAGTTGTCTCTCTTGTTTTAAATTTATTGAAAGCTTCATCTTCCTGTGGTTGCCGTAAGTCTCCCTCTGCTGCCATTCAAAATCCACCTGGCTTCCATGAAAGGGATGTATCTTGAGTGTTGCGCCTGCTCTCAGCTTCTCTGGCTGGCTGGGTCTTCTCTGAATTCATGTAGATGATTGGCTTCAAAATGCTGCTTTTCAGTGCAGTCCGTTGCTTCTCCTGTTCCATCAGGATGTGAATATGCTTCTGGCATCCTGCTCTTTGCTTGGTTCTGGCTAGCTTTCTTCGCTTTACTGTCTTTGAGTAAGCAGTGGAGTGGCATGGTCCTGCACGTTCTTCCCAATGGCATAAAGTATGTTTCACTCCCTGCACCTGTGTAGGATATACATTTAGAAGTAGGCCTGAGTGTTTGATTTAACTTTTTTTTTCCTATTTGATCTGAAATCTTTCAGCGTGCTCCTTGAAAAGCGAAAAATATATATATATTCTTTTTTCCATCCTCCCTTTTGCCCTCCCAATGTCTTCTTGATTTTTCTAATGTAATACTAAAGTGTGCTGTTGTCATGTTCAGTCATAGGGGTGGGGAATAGGATAGTAGGTTATTTCACTAGTTCAGAACCATTATCAGTTGTAGAAAGCAAGGCATAGTGCTCATCTCCTGTAAGGAGAGGAAGAACCTGCCTCTTGGGATTGTAAAGAAAAAAATCCAAGTCCACACAGGTTTTTCATCCTGAATCTGTAGATTACTCACTGTTCTGCTGCTGTTTCCCATGGTGTTATCCAGGAAAGAAGTTAACGATGTTTTAGGCTCAGTTTCTCAGTACCGAGTAAACTAAAACATCTCCTGGTGGTCCTGTGGGTGCCTCAGACCTTGTTGGTTCTATGGTATGGTCCTACTCAGAAGCAGTTCTGCTTCCCTTCTGTGTAGGGTCATCCCTGCTGTAGTCTTACTCAAACGAGCAAACAGGAGTGTGTGCCATACTCAGCTTCCTGGATACAGTTCTTTGCTGATGCTTGAGCTGATATTTAAGTCTCTTTATAAAGTGATCAAGTCTAATGTAAAAGCAAATAGGTTGTCGTGTCTTTCAGGTCATTTCTGCTCTAAGGTCAGGAATTACCTCCTACCCTCCAGCATTAATTTTACTTCTGGTCAGTTATGCCCTGTGTTTTGCATAGATGTTCTCTACCTTCTCTAATGGGGACAAAGATGCTGGAGAAGGGAGAACAACAGGTTCCTCTCTCTGCTTTTCTAAGCTTTGTGGGCTAAGTAAGCTCTTCTAGTCCCTCAGGTGAAGGCTTGTCTGCTTCCCTCATTTTAGTAGTCCTTTTCTGCAGTTTCTCCTCCGTTCCAAAGCAGCAACATATACATGTTTGTTCCTTACCAGTTGCTCATAAGTTAAGCTTTTTTATTTTTGTTTTAACCAAGGCTACTGTATTTTAATTATCATTGTGTGTAATTATAATTATTATAATTAAAATACTTTATAAAAGACATTGAAAAATAAGGAAGAGGTAACCTGGAAATAAGCATTTTGCCTGTAGTGACCCTGCCAACTAAGTAGCAAAACAAGGTTCATCTCAGCTGTCTCTAAGCAGGCAAAGTAATTCAGAGTCTTGCTCCCTCCTGATACTGATCTTTGCACCTCTGGCAGGTGACTATTAAGATCTAGTGCACTGCTTCAGCAGATGAGAGCAGTACATGAATTGTGATCACGTACCTTGGGACTTGTCAAGATACCATCTTCCTTCAGCCGTAAACTTTCATTCCAGGTTTATGCTGGTATTGATTGTGCTATGCTTTGTCTCTTTTCCCAGGGGAAACAAACCTTTTGTTGAACCCTTCGTATTCTAAACCGTAATGATAGCATAAAAAGGGAAGGAAAGTGCCGCATAGATGAGGTTTCTCTTTTCACTTTGGATCTCAAAAGTTGTAGGTGTGTTTTGTGGAGGTCTGCAGAGATCTGAAACGTGCCATTATGGAAAGCTCGTCCCGCTGTATTTGGCAGCACTTCTTTGCACTATCGAGCGAAGAGTGGTATATATATGTAAAAGGGCTCTGTTCTGCTTAGCAAAAAAACCCCAAAAAACACCCACCAAAAACAAAACCCAAAAAACCCCGCAACTTTAATTTTCTAAATATTCCAGCCTGTTTCAAGGAGAGTTTAGGGAGTTTCACGTAACTTACTGTTTCATTCCTCTGCAGGTATGTGCAATCCTCGCAATTACAGTGACACACCTCCAACATCCAAGAGCACTGTTGAGGAGTTGCATGAACCGATTCCTTCCCTTTTCCGGGCACTGACAGAAGGAGATACTCAGCTGAACTGGAATATCGTTTCCTTCCCTGTGGCAGAAGAACTGTCGCACCATGAGAACCTCGTTTCCTTTTTAGAAACAGTGAACCAGCCACAGCATCAGAACGTCTCTGTTCCAAGCAACAATGTCCACGCACCTTACTCTGGTGACAAAGGTAATGAGTATAGTATCTAAATTCCTAGTGCTTCCTCTCGTCTCTTCTAGGAGCCTTCTTGGTGCATCTTCTGTGCTTGTCTGTGCTCGTTTCTTCTTTTCCCATAAAAACCTGAAAAGTTGAGTCTAGTTTTAAGCACGGTGTAACAAAAGGAGTGAAGCAAAAGTATTGAGGAACACAGAAGATGGTGTTAAAGTGTCTGATGATCTTAGGAGACACTGAACCACATGAG
The DNA here is from genome assembly GCA_013398225.1 of Steatornis caripensis. NCBI lineage: Eukaryota > Metazoa > Chordata > Aves > Caprimulgiformes > Steatornithidae > Steatornis > Steatornis caripensis. The sequence goes on along the minus strand of VZSC01010949.1, from coordinate 333,560 downwards.
TCTGACATCTCTAGGATTCCTCCTTTGGCATGAAGCAGTTTGTTTGCGTTATTTCTTGTGCACTGGCATGGTATGCTCTTTGGCTTTGAAGCAGTTACCTGTATCTTAGGAGACAGGACAGACCAAAAATGAATTGAAATCACGTATCAGTGCAGAGGTGGGCAACTGAAATGCATGGCTTCAGAGGTTTGAGAAACAATGGTTTATGGCATGTGGCTACCTGGAGTAGGTGTTTATTTCTTTTGTCTGGGCTGGCATAACTTGAACTCTTTAGAAGGGTGGTTTGCAGGAAATCCAGGATCAGTAGTAAACCTGAGTAAGATTAGGAAGATCACTTTTTTTGTTGAAGAGGGGGATGTGTCACAGACAATCTTAAAAAATAAGCAGTTTGGGGGTTCAATTTACGGCTCATTCCTCTTATTTTATATCAAGTTTTTTATATTCTCACCTTCAGTTTAGAGGACAGACTTCAGAATATTGTTTGCTGGAAGGGGGGGAAGATGAGAAGTTTGAGGTAGTGATAACAGTGGCATAAGAAAAAAACACTCTCTGCTTCTTGGTTTCCATACTAAACCTGAAATACTTTTCCCTGTAAATCATTACGTCTGACTTAAAAGAATCTCGTAAACAGTTCATAGAGAAATTGCTACTTAACAGGGAAAAAAAGAGCATTTAATTTGTTTTATTAGAGTAATTAATGCTTTGCTTCCTTCCCAACACGTACCTTAACTATTCATAACCCCATATGTTGCTGTTGTGATGGCTCTTTTGTCTTATCCACGAAAGATACCCTAATTGATGGACACGCTGCTTTCCATACCGTTGTGAACCTTTGACCTAGTTATGTTTCTGAGTAGGACTGCTGTTGATTAAATGGGACCGTAATGGCAACTTTTCTAATTTCCTTTGGTTAGGGCATGTTAGAAAAATAAATTAAGTCCAGAAGTGGGAAACCAGATGGTCAGAAAGCATCTCATTCATAGGTCTGGCATTATTAAAACGCTTGCTTGGCATTATGAGAATGATGCAGAAAGCCCTGTTAAATGGCAAGCCACAAAAAGCCCTGTGTGCAAACACTACCGTATTTAAAGATGTAAATTATACTTGGGGGAAAAAAAAATTATGCTTGGAACAATCTTGAATATATCCCACTGTACTTAGGTACTGCAGCCCAGATGTCTGTTCTCTGACAGTCCTTTACTACCATACCAACAGGATGGGCTAATGATAGTTTTGGATTAAACCTGGAATTTGAATTGCATCTCAAGGGTGTGGAGGAGTTTTGAGTTTAACAACACAGACAAATACATAACACTGCAATTTTTTCTTAGTCAAAAGTCTCCTTCATTTACTAAGGATGTATTAGAGATTAGGTTGAGAGAGCTTTCACTGAAATGATGACAGTCCAAAAACAACAGTTATATTTGGAAATAGTTACCAAATGTCACTAGTTTTCAGGCTTCAGTAGACACTTAAAACTGAAATAAATGTCAGAGCTGTTCTTGTAATCATTGGCTATGCCTCCTCTATCTTAGTGAAGAACTGGAAAAGGTAGAAAATGGCTTTCAACATCCTGTACTTTTAAGTATCTAAATATGTAAGGCTGTTAAGAGTCTCTTTTTTTCTTGGTCACAATGTAGACAGCTTTGTAGTGCTCTGCTTTTACAGAAGTGATATTAAAGTTCGCTTGTACAAACATGGATAATTCAAGCATTGAGAACAGAAGAAGGTGGAAAGAAAAGTTGGCTGCTGGCCTTGGTCAGTTGATGTTTACTATGGTGGAAGCAAGGACAGCTGGGGAATTGTACCTCTTGTGTTGGACATTTGTGTGAGCAATGCTGCAACATTGTTTTTAATACTTTTTTGATTAGTTTATTGGGGAAGCCGTAATGAAAAGGTGGAGAGGTCATAGGTCGAGAGCTGAAGAGCCTTGTGAGCACAGACACAGAGAGGGAGCCCAGGAAGTTGCTGGAGTCTGATGGCTTCTGCCCTTGCAAAGTTCAGTGACACGATCAAGTCGCTGTGATTTAACAAGCTAGCACGTCTTAGAAGAACCACTAAAAGAGAGGGTGGGTCTGTGCATGTGTATGTGTGCATACTCAGTTGCAGTAAGTCCAAGCATAGCCTGCAGTGGAAGAAACTGAAGACGCATCTCCTTACCTTTTCCTTCTCCATAAATGTGCTGCTAGGCTTAAGGACAGATCTTGCAAACGGAGACGTCCCTAAGGTGACTCGCTAAGCAGTTGTCTTCAAGGCCATGACATTCACAGATTTGAAATAATATTCCTGTGAGCAGGAACGCAGTTGCTTTATGTTTTCTTTACAGTGCTGTGCCTCCTCAATCTTGTTCTTCTGTGGCTCATTGCATGCTTCACTCCAATGTGGTGTGCTGGCAGCAGCCTGTTGCATTGCCTGTAAAGGAGAGGGGGTGAGGAGAGGTAGATTTTGGTAAAGGGACGGTAGTCTCTGTGCTGTCTTCTGGAATACATCTCAAAATGTGGAAAGGTTCTGCCTACAAATACCCCTCGTCACACTGTGCAACACAGTTCTGATTTTACTTTCAACGCGCGTTCATACAGGGATCGCCATTGCTGGTCCATGGTGCCAGAGTTGCCTGATGCAGTTCTGGGCGAGTGCCAGGAAAAGCAGCACCAGCCACGGGAACTCACGAGCTTTATGCCTGAACAGCATGAAGCCATCGGCCCCGGGAGGGCAGCTGTAGATCCAGGAGGAGGTGGGGTGCAGTGGGATATAAAGCATTCCTTTCTTGCCCGAGACTACTGTGAGCCCAGCCACCAGACCTTGAACTTCCCCGTTATTATCTTAATGAGTGTCTGCCCTTTCCTCCTGTGAATTGACTTTTAACGTTTTAGCTGCCAAAGCATGCATGCGCTGCTGGAGCTGCTGTAGTTCTTCATATCAATAGTTTCTGGCATTTGAGACGCTACTTCAGAGAGGATTGCAATGATTATTAATCTAGAGCTACATTTACACTTCATTCTTTTTGTTTTACTTTTAGCTGATACCCTCAGAGCTCTGAACTACGAGTTCAGATGTTTAAACAAGCTTAATTGTCTCAGCTGATGACAGGATGTTGGCGAAGGAGAGAGAGGAACTGGATAATCTTTTGGCAACTGATGAAGCAAAATCTGTGTTGTAGTTAAGGGTTTCTGACTTAACGCTGCTTGGTGACACAGGGGATGGTGTCCGCTCTGCGCTTCCACCTGCCTCCGGTGCCTGCCAGGCAGAGGAGAGCTAGAAATCCAGTAGAGTGTCATCTACCTCCGCATTAAGATTTTTTTTTTAAAGATATTTCTTTTTATGAGTTCTGATTGGCATAAAATGGTGTGGCTGCTGGATCGACAGTTACCTTTTTAAAGTATTTTTAGAGCTACCAATAAACAGGCCAGCAGACAACTGAACTTACATAGCACCTTTAACTTCAAAGGTGGCATACAGGGAGTTAGTTGTTACTCACTGGGAAAGTTCTTCCATCTTGTAGATAGGCATTTTTCCTTAACTTACTGGAACTGAATTGTCGTATCTTCTCTGAGTTGCTAAATTCCTCCATAGTGTACCAATACAAATCTCATTTGCAGCACAGACAGTGTCATAGCAAAGCCTGATAGAAACATGAGTCTGTTTCTTGTGGTCATTTTGAATTTAGACTTGATTGTTGTTTCTCCTACACAACCTTCCTTGAGTATGAACTGGGGGGAAAAAAGGTGAGAAACTCATGTTCTGGAAAAAAAAAAAAAGAATGCTGCCACAGCTTTCTCCCTCCCTGCACCTGTAGTCTGTAGTCCTTTCTGTGAGAAAATTGGCAAAATGCAAATGAAAGCTGTTCCTGCACTAAGTAACATCCTTTTTATCTACACTGAGGGAGCCAAGTGATGACTATGTAATTAGGTTTGTGAAACAATTTAAATACTCTCCTGGATCCCAACTAAGCCTGTAGGTATGTATTTTTTTCCCCCTGTGTAACTCCGTTTCTGCAGCCTATAAAGAGGGATTTAATGCTCGATGCGAGGAACTCTGCGGCTGTCAGTAATTCAGCGTCTACAGCAGCACACAGGCGCTGCTGAGGAGGGGACCAGGAGTGTCGCGTGAGGAACAAAGCACACCCTGGCCGATCTGACTCATTCAGACCTGTCAAGTCTCTGAGTGAGTGAGACTTCAGAAACAGTTTGGTAGCAAATACAATGGAGCGTGTCCTCCAGCTGCTTATGAGAGCAACTGAGAACCAGCCAGATCTACTGCTGGCTCTGGCCTGCTGTGTACAGTCTGTCTTCTCCCCTTTGCAGCATTTTTGGACTGGTTCTCTAGGATCTAATCCTCTTGGCTTGTGTGCAAGTGGAAGTAAACTTCCTTCTCTTCTTAATGTCCTTCGTTGTTGCTGCCACCTTAAGAAGGTTGAGGCCTGGCTTTGGTTCCTGTTTTGGTCCTGGGAGAGTGGTTAAGGAGACCAGTCTCTACAGTTTGACAGGGCCTGACCCTTTTACCAGCGTTATGGGCCTGGTGCTGCTCATCCTGTGGCCTCCTTTCCCCGCTCCAAGAGACATCTTTGAACTCTCACGTCAGTGTCATTGATCTTCACATCCTAGAAATCACACACTCTTCTTCCACAAGATGTTCAAGCAGGCGTTAGCTGATGAACTGGGCTTCTCCAGGACATCTGAACTGGTACTAGCACAGATGAGGTTAACATGAAGGTGAACACAGATTTCTCCTAACACAGAGAGGACTGGTCATTCTTTAGTGTGAAGACAGCCTGCGAGTGCTGGGAGCAGCTAACCCAGTTCAGAGTGTGCACAACTTTCCTGACAAGCTTTCCTGACCTACTGTAGGCTTTTCTTTGCATGTTGCAAGTAGGAGCGCAAGGATCAGCACAATAGCAGTGAGTACTTCTGGCCACCCTTTGGAGAGGACTCTGGTCTCTTTAAAGAGTTGTTCCACTACTATATACAGAGAGCCATGAGTCATTTTGCCTTCTCAAGCTGATCCAGAGACTAGGTCAGTCAGGTGGGTATGGCATCTCAAAAGCTGATTTTGCAGCAAGAAATTTTTCTGGATTTGCCAGGATGGCCGGTTTTGGGGCAGAGGCTGCTCCAGCTGACGCCGCCTAAGATTGGCCTTTCTTATGGCATTTAAGGTCAAATTTGAGAAGAAAACTACTGAAAAGGTATTAAAGGAGTGAACTGGGACTAAGCAAGAGGGTATGAAGAGTCTGAGTCTTCTTAGAGAGGCTTCTGTAAGGTTCCTGTGCTTGCGCACCAGCACTAAACTGGATGACTCATAGGACACTGGTGCTTAGAACTCATGATGAACACTGCCTGGAGACACACCTTTAGTGTCTCACACCCTACGCTTCCACTGAAATCCTTCTGTGAGGTGTAAGCGGGCAGATACCTGGGAATGCCCAGGCCTCCTGGAAATGGATGATGTATGCTCCTTCTTGGGACCCAGGCAATCTTAGTTTTTTGTTGCTGGTGATGAAATGTTGCCAAGTCCTTATGTGTTCTCCGTAACAACGTTGACCTGCTGTATGGCACCTAGGCGCGTTCTTGCCTATGAGGCTGTGGTGGCTGCATCTCCCTACTGCTTTTCAGCTTTGGCTGAGCGCTTCAGGTGTATACCTGGCTGGTCACTTTTTGCTCGTGCTACTGTAGCACATGCTTCTGTTTTGCTCTTTTCCTGTCCTCTTTGTGAATAAAGTGTCATTACTGAAGCTGCAGATGTGTTGGCTGATTTTAGGCAGGGGTTTTCTTCTCTGAGAACTCTTCCTCCGGTTGCTGTGCCTCAGGCTTTATTATAAAGGGTCATAGAAATAGAAGTGCCAAGAATGGGACAGGACTTAGACAGCCACAGTGTATTGTTTTGACATTTACAGCAGTACGTCAGATACTCTGAGATTTCTTGGACAAGTGCGGCTTTACTCACAGCACAGCTTTCCTGGGAGGAGAAAGCTGCTTCAGCTATGGGTCTGCACTTCCTCCACAGGATCCTTGCTGCCTGTTGCACTGTATGTGGTATGTGCAAGAAGTACATATCAGTCCAGAGGCTGAATGAGGCAGTTAACACTCTCTTGCTTTCAGTGGGCTGGCAGCATGTCTTGTGACCCTCTTGCAGCTGTTCAGGTAGCAGTAAAACCATTTGACAGTGGTCAGGGTTCCCTCGTATGTGTTTTAACAAATGATAATTCTTAAAAGGGTAGGCAGGGTTTCCAGATGTCAAGAAGGAGGACGTGTCCACAAAAAAGCTGTTGGGTACATTGTGTGTTGTGCCATGTTGTCTCTTGTCATGTGCCCAAAAGCATGGGGAACACAGAAATCAGCTATTACTGGCACTGGGGAAACCGACTGCGTAGATCTGATGACTTGTGAGGTGATGGAGATCCTTGCCGGCCTCAACTGTCAGCTTTAGACCTCAGCTTAAGAGCTTGCCATGAGATATGCTTACTACCAAGGTTGCTACTTTATCCTGCAATATTTTGAAGGAGAGGTTCTGGTGCCCTTCAGCCTCCCAAGACTTACTCGCAGATAAGAAACAGAATAAATGCTATGGTTAACACCACCACTGCTCCGAGAGTCCTTCGATTACTCAGCCGTCTCCGTATCTCCATAATAATTCAAAAAAACCCCACACTGTGTTGATTTACCATTTACGTTTGCATTATGTTTTTCTAATCCGCATTGGAATGTAGGTCAGTTTGTTTCTCCTGGATCCACATGCCATAAGCAGTAATAGGCTAGAAAGCCCCTTTGACATCTCCAGCTCACAAATCAGTCTGATGTGTGCTAGACATTTATGATTGCCGACGGCTTTCGGTTGTGCTTTTCCCCATAGTGTGCCAAGTTACATTGGGGGTAGATGTGATGCAACCAAGATCCTTTGGAGGATGAACAAAGGTATGGTATAATCACCTGGTCAGCACAGAAGAATGTTGGTAGAATCTGTCAGCTTGGAGAACCGGAAGTAGACTGGGGAGGGGTGTTTTGTTTTATAGTTGTGGTGATGAATGCCTCAGCTCCAATTTGAGATTGCAGCACCAAACTCCATGGCATTTCAAGTAATTGCACGGATATTAGAAGGATAAAGTCAACTCTGAAGAGGTTCCTTAGTCTTAGTAGTACAGCTAGTGGTGTTGCTGTAAAAAGAAGAAAAAAGTGTGCAGTTTCAAGTTGAGGAATTTGGGATTCTCTAGTTCTGTGATTTAATGCAGTTTAAGAATATTGTTGAGCTGTGGGAGGGAGGAAATGTTTACACTTAAATAAGTGGGTTTTGGTGTTTAAATAACTTCTCTAAAACTGAACTTTTAAATCATAGCATGTAGTAACTGCTGGCAACTGTGAAAGCGGTATCTTGACCTTCAGAGTACATGTACTTGCTTCTCATTTTGGCATAGCTCATCCTTACACTTTGAAAGGTATCCCTCTTAACCATAGGGCACACAAACAAAAAAAAAACCAACAAAAGCATTATTGCCTGTAACTACTGAAATAAACTAATCCAGAGGCAGAGCAGACAATAGGTTGAGTTGTAGATGCTGAGAACTTGGAAGCTGATAGATCACACCTTGGGTCTTTGTCTCTTCTCTCTGCTTTCACTATCATCTGTTTTTTCTTTACGCCTTGTTGTCATGTTGGTTTGCAATCCTACTTCAAAAGCTGCACATTTAATTAATTTTTAACTAACCTTTAAAAATATTTTAAGACCTTTTAAACCCAATTTTTTCCCCCCCTCTCGGTTTAGAACACATGTGTACTGTGGTGTATTTTGATGACTGCATGTCAATACATCAGTGCAAGATCTCTTGCGAGTCCATGGGAGCATCCAAATACCGATGGTTTCACAACGCCTGCTGTGAGTGTATTGGGCCAGAATGCATCGACTATGGCAGTAAAACTGTAAAATGTATGAACTGCATGTTTTGAAGCAGGAAAACTGTTATATAGCAATACTGAGGCCAAAGTAATCTCTCTCAGTTAGAGATGGGGCTTGCAAATACTACGTTTTGGTGGAGTGCCTACTGGTTGCAATTAAATGTACCTGGTTGAAAAAAAAGATGTATAAAATCTAGAAACTCTTTTTTTCTTCTTTTTTTTTAATTCATGTAAGCAAGACTAACTAGTAGAAGTTTCAACACTATGTTTTAAGTTTATTTTTCTTTATTTCCGCTCGAATGGTACAGCCATGTCATCCTTGCTGTTCTGATTGTTTTCCTTTGATTTGAAAGTATTGACTATATTGGTTTTCAGAATGTAGTACTATATCTAGTAGTTTAGAATAGGGAAGCCTTAAGAATATGGTAATCGGATTCCCGTTGTCAGAGTTCAACAAATAATTAAATGGCTGCTAGGTTTGAGAGGGGGGAGGAGGTTGTTCTTTATGGGCTGGGTTTTTTTTGGTTTAGTTTCTGGTTTTGTTTTTTCTTACTTTATGACCTTCCAATTTTTGAGCTTAGCCTTCTATTGTGAAAACGGTATTTGGGAAAAAAGAAAAAAATCATGCTTTCTCTTCAAGTTCAACGCATGGGCTGTCACGGATAAAATCCTAACTTCTTAGAAGGGCTGCCCAACAAAACACTATGTATGGGACACTTCTCTTCCAAGTTTCATTTGCTCTCATAAGTACATTGGGGCCTGTGTTGCATAATTTATATATTAAAAGAAAAAAAATCTTTTCAGTCTTCTCTCAGATACAAAAAATAAAGCTATTAAGTGCAGTTGCATCTCCCTCTTTTTGCACTATTTGCTAGGGTTGCTTACTCCCTGAATGTTCAGTCCAGTAAAGGAAACATGAAAGGTCATTACGGATTTAATGGCCAAATGAATAAAGAATGAAACTACATGAACTAGCAAGTGGTACAGGGTTACCAGTTGAGCAGTTGGCAGCAGGCCTGTTCCCGTTTAGTAGTTTGCTGTGAATATTTATTCCAAAACAGAATTCTTTTGTTTGTTTGTTTGTTTTCGTCCCGTGAAATGTTGTCACTAAAGAAGGGAAGATGAGTCTGCAAAGGCAAAATTAGGATGTTCTGTGTTTAGGACATTCGGTCCATTTTTCTAAGTAAGAGTTTGAATATGTTGACAGTTACATAGCAGTTACTGTGGCCCAGTTAGGTCTCCATTGATAATGGTACTAAGTACAAGAATAAAGTGTATGAGTAGTTAATGATCAGCTTTTGGTATTTATAATGATGTGGGTTTCAACTTCTAGAAATCTTTTTTTAATGCATATGTGCATATGCACAGACAGAAAAAGAATTTGACTATTTGTGTTTATCTCGCTAACCTCAGTCTAGAGGGAGTAAACTGTTTTCTAGTCACACCTGCCTATCTGTACCATGTACAAATGAAAGCAGTCATTTTAAATTTATTTCATTGAAAAGTTTGCCTGAATGGGTTTTTTTTTCATTTTTTTCTCATACAGTTCTTTCATAAGATGAAATAATAATAAAAAAAATCTACTCTTGTGAAATAACGTTACTTTCTTCAGTCTCTTTTTCAGCTGTAAAGAAGTACTTGAAAGATGAATGTTTATTGTTTTGAACTTGTGGATAATGGAATACCTTCATACTTTAAACTTGCAATTAAGTCATAAAAAAATCATAGACGTGAATAGAAAACTTAGCTTATAATGAAGGAGTTGTTCTTCCTATATTTGACAATTCACATTACCTTTTCTTCTGCTTGAGTTTCTTAAAATGAATGGAGAGAAAGAGTATGTTGGAGTAGCTGTGACTGTTTTTAGCTGGAGGGTGGTGCATCATCGTTCTTGACCAAGACGGGAGACATACAGCAAGCATCACTACACGTCATTAGCATGCTTTGGATTCTCACAGTGTTAAATTATGGGAAACGTTACAGTCGTTCAGAATCTTCTTGGGGGAAAAACGGGGCTGATTATTTCTGGTCATGCACCTGCTGCTCCATGGATCTGTGTGACACTGTCTCCATTTACATCATCAGAATTTCACTGTGAGGTCTAGGATGAGCAGCGGGAGGGACGGGGGGACTGGCCTTAACAGGTGTCCGGGGAACACTGTGGGGAACAGCATGGAAATGTAAACACCGTTGTCTGTGTAATGGCCTGAGAGTAGGCAGTGAGGATGCACGCTTTCTGGGGCTTGCCTTATTTTTTTTGTAATTCCTGATGCTGTCTAGAGTTTGCTGTAAGCATTGTGTGTATGCAAATGTCATACAGCAACAGCCAGTGTATTTTTATTACGATGAGTGTTTTAAGAGGTATTTTAATAAAAAGACATTACTGGTTCTTGTGTTTTCTTAAAATTTTCTCAGGAGAAGTGTCACCAGCACATTATAAGTTACTGATTTAGACAGACGGAATGATACAGAGAATTAACTCTTCTGCAGGTTTTTTCCAAAACTAAAATTGTAGTTTACATAAATGAATAAAACAGAATTTTATTAATACTCAAAATGTTCTTTCTGACAAATCTAACCATTTCAGGAAGTTGTTCATTTAGTCTTACTCATTTTGCAAGAAAAATCATCATTTATTTTGGGGGCTCGTATTTCATCTGCGTCTGGATACCAGCAAACCATAACCTACATACGTGCTTTAGAATACTTACGAGCATGTTTTAAAAACTTCCCTGGCTAGGAATCTTCTCCAGGTTAAAGCATCTGACAGTTTTATTACTGTCCTTCAGGACAGAATTGTAAATCACTGAACTTAAAGGGAAGCAAAAAAGGGAATTCATATAATAAGAAATTATACAAATCCCTAGTCTGTTGGGGTTCTGATTGAGAAGGGATTGAAGACCCTTTGTTACTCTTTCTCTAAAAGTAGAGAAAGATTTTGTTTCGTTGCTTTGGTTTTTGTTTTGGGTGTTTTTTGGTTTCTCCCCACAGGCACTTGTTGCTCCTAAATTTCAGAAGCAGAGAGTGAGTACAGTGGCCATAACGTGACATTGCTTTCCTGTCCTTTCTTAGGGTTCCAGGCATGCTTTTAGTACATTTAATGGATTTCACATCTAGTACTTAAAAAAATGAATGTGAGAACACCTGCTTATATCTCTAATAATGTATCTATGGTCTCTCCAGTATCTATCCCAAACTTATGGCTGCTTTGGTACTTGGCTCCCAAGCCTCCCATCGTGCTGGCTGGCTGGTCTGGCTTGATGTTTGCTGGCAATCGCACGCTGGCACACAGACCCACCCAACACGCGTGCGCTCCTGTCTCTCCAGTGAGACACCTGAGACGCACAGGCGTCTATGACTCGTAGTCCCCTCTCCAGTGGCTGGCACTTACACCTCTGTGCACACAGCACGGACACCCTATCACCCTGGACCAGAGTTTGATGAGAAGACAGGACAGCCCGTGGTGATGAGGTACCTGCAGGGCATGGCCAGAGAAGTTTACTGACAGGCAACCTGACTGCAGCTGACCAGCCCCTTCGATCTTCTTATACCTCTTTTTCTCCATCTTTTTTCCTCTCCAACCAACCTTGATCCCCCCCTTTCCCTTTGGTCCTTCTGCTACAACTCCTGTAATACATCTTGTGCCATCCCAAAATACCTTTCCCCTATGTCCCAGGAGTCCTGTGCTCCTGTAGGCAGTAATCCCCATAACTCTCAATGATGGCTGTTATGGGACAGCCCTGGGAGAGGCTCATTTCTCTGGGTACTGTATTGGGGTTCCCCCACGTGCCGTTGTGCCACTGTGCTCCTTCATGCTCAGGGAGGGGAGTGTTGATCACATAATGTAACATTTTGCTGATCATAATGTCTGTTGGGTTTTGCAAAAGAAACACCTGTACCAAGATTTGCCATGTGCTCTTGGCATGGCATCTTTCACCAAGCAGGACATCATTAAACTTTGTGCTGCTCACATAACAAAACATAGATACAAAAGATTGCAAGGAACAAAGCAAATCTCTTTCGCACAAATCTGTCTAAGATGTAAGGCTGCCAAGACCCGTATTTTCTTATATCCTCTTTGTTGCTTAAGTATTTTCAAATTTTCGTCTTACTACAAAGATCTTGGAATGGCGTGACTCCATAGTAGCATCCATGGGAGTTGTGTAGGCAGAGTTCAGTGTCATACAGCTCTTTTGGCTCTGTTCTCCTGCTGTGCGGTACTTCTTACAAATAATATACTTCCCCCCCGAAGGCATTAACTAACCTACTTCTTCTAGGCTTTCCTTTGTATATTCAGGCTCTCACTGCTTTGCTTGTGTGTTTCCATATGTGGCCAACCAGTTTTGTTCATAAGCTGCACCTCTTTATGACTGCTGCGTATTCCTTTATTGCTAATGAGAATTATGTCTTGTGTCTAAAGCTACTGCAGAACAGTACAGCCCACGTAGACTCCCACCTCGCCAAGACAAACTCGACCCCAAAACCAGGTTTCTTGAAGTAGCAGTGTAACTGAGAGGGAATGGGAAGGAATTACTCATTAACACAGCTCCACCTCTTTCCCTTTTCTTTTCCCTGACAAAAATGCTTTCTAAAGCTCCCCTCCATTATTATTTTATTACGTTTATGAGGCTTGGGTAGAGCAGCAAGACTATATTTCAAAGCGGAGAGCTTGCCACCTCAGAATCCTTGCTTAACTTTGTCCTTAAAGCAGTAAGGGTTTCCAGAGTGAACATGTAAGTGCGTGCCTCGGTCTGTGTAAGTAGGCCTCAGACCACAATGAGTTTTGTAAGTCAGAAGTAATCCAAATGTATTTCACATGGCGGTAAATTGGTATGGCCAGCATCGCAAACAATCACTTGTTTGTCTTCTTCAAAAAATGAGAGAAGATTCATTCTGGGCCCATGAGCCGATGGGCTCATTGTGCGTGAACTTGTGTTGACAACAATCCCCCATAATACTTACTCTTCAGAGCTGACAGCCTCTGGCTACTGTCACTTCAAGTGGATATCCTCACAGGCAATCATCTCAAATTACTACAGGATGTTACTGAAGTAACCTCTCTCTCTTCTTTGGCCAGAAGTAACACAGCCTTTGTGTAACCAAAAAACATTAGGCTGCCGTGTTAACTTAAATAAACCAGTAAGCCCTTGCTGTTAAACTGTTTCTTCTGGAGAGGAGGAGGTAAATTGGAAGTTGCGTGGTTGTGTAATGTGTTGTGGAGACAATATCTCTGTGCTCCAACACTAATCAGTGTTTACAACCCTCCCTTTTGTATTTTCTACTGAATAGCACAAATTCCTGTGGGGGACCTTTTACATTACCGCAGGAGGTTGCACAAAGAGCCCATTTGACAGGGACTAAGCAGCATTGAATCTCAAGTGAATAAATGAAGCAGGTGGCACGCTGCCACAGTATAAATGTGCCCAGTAGCCCAGGGATTATGTTTGAGGCTGTGGGAATGAATCGGTCTGCTTCTTGCTGAAACAAATTCCCTTGATGATGAGGAATCCTGAAAAGGATTCAAATCATGCAGGTGCTTAACATAACAGAAACTTGCATTGTAAGAGCTGAAGAATACAAAACTCCTTTTAACATCCCTGTAAACAGGATGCACGTTGAGATGGAGATGTGTTTCTTGGCACAGGTCACCTCCAAGTCGCATCCAGAGAGTTTCTCCATTTTCTTGTATTCCAGAAAACGGCAGAGACGGAGGGGTAACGGTCCAAGGTCAGATTTGTTACACAAGATGAAGCCGAAGCCGATGAGCTGCAAACACAGAAGACAGTAGCAACGTTATTGGGATAGCAGACTAGGTGCTCCCTGTGCGCCCCGTTTCGTTAAGCGTTCGCACGCTTCTACCCGTGCGGGGTTCGCCTCTGATAAGAGGAGTGCTGGGCTGCCGGTCGGCTTTCAGCGAGGCTGCTTTGGGGGGGGGGGAGG
>VZSC01010949.1:283928-318717 GCA_013398225.1 Steatornis caripensis | reverse complement strand
CCTTAAGCGTTCGTGCGCTTCGAACTGTGCGGGGTTCACCTCGGATAAGAGGTCTGCTGGGCTGCCGGTCGGCTTTCCGCGAGGCTGCTTTGGGCAGGGGGGTGAGGTCAGGGGGGTTTTATTCGTTTACCTTCACCTCTTAGAAACCAGAAAACTCCTAAAGTTACTGTCGGTTTTTTGCATCTGGAATGTTTAATGGGTTCTAAGGACGCTGTCTTTTCTGCCTCATAACGTTGCTTAGAAAGCGCATGTTGGCATACATCGTGTGTCAGTGTGAGACGTGAGCACATGAGCAGATCTTGCTGTTAACTGCTTGCGTGTGTTAAAACAAACGACAGAGAAAACGCCAGCAATCCGCATGGATTATTTGAAATACCTGTTAATGAGAGCGGTGTGGTTTGGCTTTCCGCATCCCCCCACCCCGGGCCACAGTGTCCCTGAGGTTAATGGTCATCCTGAATGAGGAATAATAATAAAAAATAATAGGCTACGGCCTTCTTGACAGTTGGGTAAACTAGATGAATTTGTGTAAGTCCTTTGTTCCAGCACAGCAAAACAGCTGTAATTGGATTCTTATACCTATTTCTCACCTGCAAAGCGCTTGAAGCGCTTGCCATGCGTGTTCAGCGTTGCCATAATGCACCTGTTCGAGGGTGGTGTGGCTCTGTTGGATGTGATGCAGGAGTATAGCGGGTGTGAGTTTGTTAACGAGCTTAAAGAAAAATGGNACTAGATGGATTTGTGTAAGTCCTTTGTTCCAGCACAGCAAAACAGCTGTAATTGGATTCTTATACCTATTTCTCACCTGCAAAGCGCTTGCCATGCGTGTTCAGGGTTGCCATAATGCACCTGTTCGAGGGTGGTGTGGCTCTGTTGGATGTGGCGCAGGAGTATAGCGGGTGTGAGTTTATTAGCGAGCTTAAAGAAAAATGGGAGAGAGCTCTCTTAGATTTGGGTTGTGATGTTTGAGGTGTTGCATACACGTTCTCATGAATGGTGCTGTACGGTTTCTTCAGTATACATAGTATACTTAGATAGTCAGTGTGACACATAACTCTTGAGGGGCCGTTTTCTACAGGGAAGTAAGGTAGGGATACAAAAACTTCCAAACTGTTGTAGTTTTGAACCTTTACTACTTCTGAGCGTTTGAAGTGTACTAAGCTTCCTGCCGTAATGTTCTAGGTAGCTAGGTTAAAACTAGGGTGTTTATTTTATGGAGAAGCAGGGAACTTTACATTCCCTGTTTTAGGGATCTCATTTCTTACTTTTAGAAAGTAAGCTCTGTTCTTTAGTCTTCCCGCATCTGAGATAGAAGACAGGAATAGCTGCCTCAAAATTTTAATTCCGTCATAGCTAAGGGTGGGAGGACATGTTTTGTGTTTTGGTTTGGTAATTTTTTTCCCAAAAAAGTAAGGATTTTGCTGTAAAACCCCTGATGTGATTGTAGTTATACAGGGAAGAACGCTTTTTTCGGTAGGGTAGCTTATTTTGATTTCTGTACGTGCATGTCTGTACCAGAATATATTGTCTTGGTATTGCAATAGCTGCATTCATGCTTCAGAGCTGCACGGCTTAATTCTGTGCGTGTAGCTAAACCAAAACTGATGTGCTTATGCACTGTATCCAACACTTTGGGCTTCTGATCTCCTTTGCACCCTTTGGGCACTTCCCTAATGTGTTTCAGCCATATTTTCTCACAGAAGTTTGAGTATTTTCTGAGTAAACACTGCTGTTTCTTACAAGCTGGTTTTAGACTAATATGGGAAGATGCTGCTGTTTGTCAATAAATGCCAACAAATGCAAATCTGTTTTCCTTCTGTAAAGCTTGCTGTCACGTAGCTGACCTCAAAATGCCAAAATTTAGTATGACATTTATCTTCAGTTTATTGTATGTCTAGTATAACCTACTAAGCTTTTCTCTGAACTAATGCAATCTGATTATTTTGAATCAGTGAATGATTCACTACCCTTAAAACTAGTCATGGTTTGCCATGTGCCTGCTTCAGATTTTGACCTAATGAATTCATCAGCACTTTCTGCTGTTCACCTGAGCGTCGTGGACCATAGTCTTTGTATTGTTGCTCAAAAAAATAAAAAAAATACATTAAAAGAACCCGTAGTTGGGCTGCAAGTAGCCTGTGGGAGTCTTTCACTTAGGCTGCATCCTCAGACGTGGTGGTGTTGAGAGGTGATTGCTGTCCAATTGACAATTGCATCTTCTGCCTGCCATGGCCAGAAATGGAAACATAATGATGCAGGTTGATTTTGGAAAAAGGGAGAGTATTACTCCTTTCCTGTCCATGCTTACCCTTCCCATCCTGGCCATCCCTCACCTTTTGAACTTGACATCAGGGAATACAAACTTGGTTGAAGCTGTGGAGGTATAGTAGAGTGAAAGAGCCTTCGATGTTGGCAGCAGCAACAGCAGTGAGCCTTCGTGTCTGAAGCTGTGTAACGGCAGGGATCCCGTGCTCCCTGCTTACAGTTTCTCGGTAGGCTGCAGTAGAAAGTGGGGAATGACTGCTTACTTGGGGCAGCTGCTGGCAAATGGGATGGGGAGGGATGTTGAATTTCCTGAGTAAGAAGTGGTGATCCAGTAAGTCGTCTCATGCAACACTCAGCTCGCATATATCCAAAGAGATGATGGTTTATTCTGTCCTGTTACTACAAGGTAGTATACTAGGAAAAAATATATTTTTTTTTTAGGTTTCATCAGTAAAGTGCTGTGACAGTTTTGAACTAGTAGGGAAGAATTTGTGAAAAAGATAAATGCAAAGTGCAGTGGCTTCAGTGGATAAAGTAATTTATGGCAAATATAACTGGAGTCCTTAGTGTTGTTTATTATTAGTTGTGCTTTGAAAAAGCAGAAGGCCTCTTTTTTTTTTTTTGACTAATCTATGAATTGCAAGTATACATGGGAGACTGAGATCTACCAATTTGAAAACATGAGATCACAATGTTTAGGAGCAATCAGTACACTACCTACAAGTAGTATTTCCTTTGGTAAGTAAATAAGATGTATTTAAATAGAGAACATGGTTTGGTATTTTTTGCTTGTGTAGTTTCTGTAATAGTAAGTAAACAAAAGTACGGGTAACGAACATGCCCCAGTTTCTTCCAGAAGCAGCTTGGCGTAACATCCTGACTAAAAAATAGCAACTAATTATTTAATAAATACAGAATTTTATAATAATAAGGAAAGAAATAAAGAAAAAGTGCTCACCAGTTGCTAAAACAATAATAATGCAAATCTGATAAGTATAGTGAGCTGTTTAGTAGCACAAATTAATGTGATACGTAGACCAGTTTAAAAAAGATTAGTAGAGAAAATGTTATGTTTAGTTTTAAATAATCAAATTTAGTGTTGTCTTCTAGATGAGAGTTAAATCATACAATTGTTCTGATATAATAATAATAATTGAAGAACGTGATTAAGTCGCTTCATGCTCCTTGGTGTGCCCTTAATTGTTAATAGTTTGTCCTCTGTCTGTTTGTTTTAAGTGCTGGGAAGATATGTAGAAATATAAATGTGAACCAATCAACACAACTGCAAAACTTCTTTAAAAGAAGGTTTACGATCCTTGGCGTTACAGATTAATTTACGGTATGACCTTGTAGGTATTCCCTGGCTTGCTTCCATCCAGGCTACTGTCTTTCCTGAAGGAAGCAGGGAATGGCTTAATGATTCTCACCAGCTACAGCCCAGCCTGAAGCACAGCGCTGGGGAAGACTTTGCATAAGTGTGCAGACAGGCACTGTTTTAGCTTCTGGGGCATTTGCTTTTCCATAGGAGTAGCTGCTGCCCTCTACTTCGGTGCAATGGAAAGGGCGGCTTTGCAACTAGTAGGAGCAGATTTCTTGTTTTCACGCTGCCACCTTTATTCTCCCTCTTGCTCGCAAGGAACTGAGCTTTTTTAGACTGGCTATTTTGGTCTCTGGAGGCACACGAGGAAAGAAAGGGATGAGTGATGGCTGCTTGCGTGAGGTGGGAAGGGGCCAGATGGCTGCTGTAGAGGAAGATGGTAAGGTTTGACATGCCAAATCAGAATGCAAGGTTGGACCAAACTGAAAATTATTTTAAGGAAAACAAATTTAGTTTCAGGTTGGTTGGTTTGTACATTTGCTAGCAGTGAGTAAGTCTTCACTTGAGTCAATTCATATAGTTATGTATAGGTAAAATATATTTTTCTTCCGTTTTTGTCCTCTGTAGTATGAAAATTTCATGTTTCTATGATTGAGCTTAAGTCAGCGCATAAAGTTTACTTCCTCTTTTACAGTCTCAGTAGGATCCCTGGGCTTTTGTGTTATGAGTAACTGAGCTTCGTGCTAGAAGACAGACATCTGGTAGAAGGGAACTGTTGGGACTGAACACAGATCTCTGGTACTACCAGAGCCTGAGCTGGATACATGGTTTTTTGAAAACACAATGTATGATGATAATATTGGTAACTTGGCACTTGTGGGAAAAGAGCTATCGCAGTGACAAAAATTGCAGCTTCTCTTTTTCACAAAAAATGTAGTAAGAATTCTGCAAGAACATCACTTCTCTTTAAAACCATACCTAACTCTTTGAAGCAGGAGTTACACCTAAGAGTTAGAAACTATAATTTTAATGTTTTTTCTGTATGAACTTATGTGAAATTTAATATTTAACTTACCTGGGTAATTAGGCTTATTGCTACTTTAACATTTCTAGTCTGTCCAGTTGTGTTTTTGAAATATGAGCATCGCCAGTCACGGTGCAGAATTTTTTTGGATGTTGCAATGAAAATAAATTTTCGCTGATTTCTATTAGCATGAATTACATTGAATGCTAAATGTAAATTCAAAAGCTAAACGTGCAAGTAATGAAACTCTTATTTCATTGCATTAGTAGTGTTTTTCTATCATGTTACTATGAAAGTCCATAATTCTTGGTTATTGTTTTCTTCTGTTGAATACATCGCTTCAGCATAGTTAACATTGAGTGTATTAATTTAGTATCTTACATGGCCTGATGTAAGATAATTAATTTGGCAGATATTTTACTGTATTTGTGATAATCTAATGCCAATAGGTTTTAATGTTGTGAATGAATGCTACATGAAAGCATAATGCTAATCTGTACAAAACCTGAAATACCTTTTTTTCTTTGAATCCAATTAAAAAAAAAAGTATCATCTGACACCCTCCTCTTTTAATTTTCAGTTGTGGTGGCTTCAAAGGAGATGCTCTTCTTTTAAGATAGCCTAAAGAGCTTTTCATATTTGATGGGATTTTTTTAATTGATTGAATGGACTAGAAATGTAAGAGCTTGGGGGAAAAAAAAACCCAACTAATGAATAGATTTACCCAGAAACTCTTTGGATTATTTCAGTCTAGTGGTTTTAGCTTTTCTTGTTCTTTAGATGTTTTAATCTTTACCAATTCTGTAAGTTTTCTTTGTGCTGGTCACTCACAAGCTATTCTTGGATGCGGAGGTCTTTCACAGGTCATGCTTCTGAAGTTTTAATCCTGAAATTTGGAGTTGCAGTTCTCCAAAATTTATATAACTCGTACCACTGGTGATTAAGTGAATTTTTGTCAGTCATCTTTTGAAAAGGATTTGAGAAGTTGGTGGACGAAATGAAATGCAACTTTCCGGCTGAAAGAGGAAGTGATGAGCATGTGGAGTTCGTTCTTTATTGTGTAGGTGATTCAGTAAACTCGTGTGACTGACCTACTGAGGTGTAGATTCAAGTCCAAGTTTCTCAACAAAGATAATTAAGAACTAGTTTTTTGGCAATGACTGTCACTAATGTATCTCGGAATATGCCAGAATCTATAGATACATACCAAAACCAACAGAGAAGTTGCATCAGTTGTTACCCGCAGCACTCCTTCTGTGTGCTGCAATTTTATGATATTTTATTTATGTTATGTTAAAACTGGCTTACAGTTTTCTGTTGTGGTTGGCTTCTTTTGGTTGCTAGTTCTTCATAAATCCTTTCGTAAGTAAGCTTTTAATGTGCTATTTCAGTCAGACTTTGAAGACGTCTGGTAGATACACAAACGTGTGGCACAGAAGTTTGCAGTTAGTGTAAATCATGAGAACAGTCAGTTACAGATGAATATTTTCAACGGGTAATTACATTTGGTGGTTTTTAGTACTTAAGAGCAAGGATTTCACCACTCTTTAAAATGCCTTATACAAACAGAGGCAGTTTCTTTTCTTTTTGGGGTGGGGGGAGGACAATGGCACTGTTTGGTCTTGTGCATACTAGGGCTTCCATTAAACTACCTACACTAATTTTATTTAAAGCAGCATGATTTCTCTTGTGTGGGCAAGGCTACACAACAGATCTGGGAATGGCAGTCAGAACTTGTTAGGTCCTGTGCTATCAGATACCGAACTGTTTCACCACCTGTGAAGCATATGTATTTTTAGTGTCTATTTGTGTTGTTATTCAGTTCATTTCTATTGTATTTGAAATTGAAATTGAAAAAAGAAATCGGTGTGTATTTCGTAAGGTATGGGGTTTTTTACGATACTCTGAAGCCATAGGATTGCTGAAAATTACTGTGTTAGGTGCTACACACTGAGCTGGAGCTTGTTTTAGAAAATCTATGTGAATTTAATTTTAAATTCTAAGGATGTTGATACATTTTTCTAGAAAGCTAGTGCTTCATGTAAGTTTTCTTGTAGGGCTGTTTGACTATGTAAATTGGCATAGATGACAAATACCGTGAACTTGTGGGTCCTGCTGCTGTTCCAGCAACCGGTAATGTAACTGATCAGTCTTTCCCGTAGCTGCCTCTGAAGAAGCCTTTGCTGGCTGTGAAGGCAGATTCCTACTTCCCAGCCGTTTGCTGCAGAGAGGAGCCCTGGAGACCAGCTGCTGCTGCTGCCCCGAGCTGGGTGGTGCCACACCTTGCCTTCGGTGTATTTGTGAATGTTTTCAGTGTTCACATCATGACATTTTGCAACATCTCAGCCCCGGAGGTGGTGATGTTAATCATAATTAGTAATCTACTGAGCTTATAAATATTTAAATTGACTTTCCCCTTGGGTATTGAGTGAATCTAGGGCAGAGGTGGAAAACAGAACTTGTTAATCCCAACTCTACATATAGTACTGAAAAAAATAACTGAAAATTTAGAAATTTACAGGAAGGCTAAATACTTTATGTGGTCTTCATGACAAGTTGTCATTGGCATTGATGATAATATGTCTGAAAAGAGGAGACGGTATAGTCCTCTTCTTGTGTGGAAACTTGTATACCATGATTAAAAAGAAAAAAAAAACCACAAAAGATAATTTTCTTTTACATATAGCTTGCGTTTGAGAGACATCACCATCCATTCCGGCAGGTTGCACTGCTACAGACGTAATGCGGATCAGTGAAACTGCTATTTTGTTGGCATGGGTCAAAACAGATCTCCAAATAAAATAAGCTACATCAGAAGATCTTTTGGTAGGTAAAAATGCATCTACAATAAGGCTTTGCTAAAAACTGCTGTGCTGGGAGCGTGGAAACATTATACTCCTATCCATTATAGTTAAGTTGGGAAAACATTTGCATGCAAGCCGATCTCCGGTTGGTTTTACTCAGTATGGGCCTAATAAAACAACCAGTGAAGGCAGAAGGGGAGACCTCCATTTTACTTTGGTTTCTAGGTTAATAGCCACTGATGTTAGCTTGATAATATATAGGACTCTTTAAGCCAAAAACAAAGGTGCTGCAGATAGACATCAAAAGACATTAAAAATAAGCAGCAGATAGACATAGTTACCAAATAGTCACTAAAAATAGAGAGGCTGTTACATAAACGGTTTTCCTAGATCGAACTCTTTCTTTACTTTTTCATTCTGCTGTTGCGGTAGAATGGGTTTTATCTCAACTATGGTAGTTCTGTTTTAATTTATTATTCACTAAAAGTTGGACATGATTTGCCTGCGTTACATTGGAACATGCAGAGTTTTAAACATGAAAAAAGATCGTGCATGGGGACCGATTGTCTGTGTTGTGTATCACACTATGAACAGATCCAAGCAAAGCTGTTCTTAGTTTCTCCTCATGTTATAGAGCTGTCAGTTCAAGTGACAGCTTGTAATTTATAGATCTCTTCATCTGTGTTCAATACATGGTAGCAAAAATTCAATGTAAAGCGCAAGAAACTCAGTTTTAACAGTTTTAACCCTAGAGGTTTGTCTGTCATTAATATACTTCCAGAAAATACTTACTTCTGGGAATGATAAGGCCTTGGAATTGAATATTCTTTGCCTTTGGTGAGGTAAATTAGACTGTTCATACTGACCTCCCAGGTAAAGGATTATGAAGTGACTTCTGTAAAATGAACTTAATGCTGTTTGAAAAGTCTGTGAATAAAACAGTGATCACAATTCAGCCAATTCAGTGAAGAAGCATGGTGCTTCTAATTGATTTTTCTACATCCAGTCTAAAAGATAGTATCCCAGTAACGGATTAAAAAGCGACACTGTCTGGATTCAACATGCAGCACTTTGTGCAGCATGTGTGCTCTTTGTTGTTTCCTCTACATATTAAGCAGGTTCATGCCGCTGACAAGGTGTAGGTAGGCTTTGTCTGTGCCGAGCTCAGTGTGCTCGTAGATGGTACCAAGTGGCTTAGAAAGGACAAACGAGCAGCCACAAGTTAAGCGATGTTTGAAGGGTGGGCATACCCAATCTGGTTTCATTGTAATTGGCATGGTAAAGGAAGTTGATGATAGTGCAGCGGCATTGGTGTCTGCCTGTACATGTCACCTGAATATGTTCCCAAGATTTCCACAGAGCTTGAACTCTGCCTGCTGGTGGAAGCCTCATGATGTGGTACTGCTGCTCTACTGCTGCTGTTGCTTTTGCCAGGTGATTATTGCTGCTACAGAAATGCCAGTGTGTTATATTACACGTTGCTGGTTTGTAGGCATGTCTCAAATTTCTTATCAGCGTTAAATCCAAAGCAAAGTGTCTTTAATATTTGCTGCTTACCCTTGCCATTTCTAGTATTTTAGCATGTGTTACCTAATGCACTCTTAAAAAAAGCCAAAAAACCAAACAAAGACAAAAAAAAACAAAGCTAGGCTATGTATGACCATAGTTTTGGGTTTGTTTTTTTTTTTTTCAGTTGGGTGACAGAACTGGGTTTGCAGAGCTCTGGCCTCTCTGGAAAACTACATTCCGTTCTCTGTTGTGTGACCTGTCATGGTTAGTCTGTAGATGCTCTTAAAAGAATAGCAGAAACGCTTAAAACTCCCGTAAAATATTTGATGCCAAATCTGTTGTCTTCTCTTCTGCTTCGTTCTGGGTTTTTTTTCCGCTCTGATTATTAGCACTTGCTTTTTTAACAGCATTTGTAGTACGTTTGGTTCAACTGGTCAGGATTTTGTGGGATTTTTTTTAACTGATTCCACTAAATGGACAGCTGTTCTCAAGTTGGCTGAGTTCAAGTAGTGGACTGTGACTGAACGATGCCATAGTTGAAATCTCTGATAAGGGCAATTTGTCATTAAATAAACACAGCCCAGGAACCGATTAAAGTATAAAAATAAGGCTTAATTCGCTGGATCATCAGTTGCTGTATGACTTGCTGCAGACCTTTGGCAACTGGGTCTGCGGTCAGCAAGACAACTCTTCAAAATACTTGTCAGAAAACGTGAATTGTATAAAACTTGATGTAGTCCTGAGGGCAAACAAAACCTGAGGTGATACTATGTTTATATCAGTTGTTTAAAAAGTAAACATACCTTTTATTGCATTTTCCTCCCTTCCTCTGTTAAGTGGTAAAACTTTCTGTTCTGTTTTACAAGCGTTAGTGCTGGCACAAGTGGGAATTTGGAGAGGTGGATGGGAGAAAAGGGTCAGGGTTGTCACAGAAATAGTTGTAGGTGCAATCTGAGCAATAATGGGTATTATATATGTTGTACAATGTCGCATTTTTCGGAAGTGTGGGAGGGTTCGATACGTTTGCGGGACAGTTTGTACTATTCAATTCAGCTCTCAATAGTTTAGCCCTTGTCAAAAGTTACCACATTTTTATTTGGGCTGAAGATTGCTTGATGGGGTTTCTTAGGCTGGTATTTAAAAATCTAAACAAAATGCTCCAAATAATTCTCTCAGACTATTTTGGGGAATTAAACTAGCAAGGAAGGAAAATCTCTTTACTGTAATTATAAGTATTTTGGCAATCTGGCAAACCTTTTTAATGCTATTTATATTTCAGTGGGAAAACCTGAATTTGGCTGGAGATTACCTCCCAGCTTTCCTTGCTTATGTGTGGACTGTAATTTTCAGAAGCCGTGGTTAGAGATGTGGTTAGAAATGTGAGAGAAATGGAAGGTGGGAAGGGAAAACCCGGGAAAACAGTGAGCAGCCAAAAGGAGAGATTAGATGAGGCGCTGGGTATGGAGAAGAGGAAGTTTAAATGAATGAAGTTTAAAGATTGAGAAGTTATTCTCTGGGTGAGCATTAGCAGTCGCGGTGCAGGTTAGTCAGACTTGTGCAGACAAGTCTGGCCTGGTTGCAGTGCCCATCTGCTTTGTGATGGGGAGTCCAGGCCTTCTGCTTGTTACTTCAGAAACATGCAATGTGAAGCAATTAAACAGCAGTCTTTCCAGTTGTTAGCTGGCCAGTTATTTCCAAGAATGCCTCTTGTATGTGTGGTTGTGTTCATAACGTAGTGTACCACTTTGCAACTGCTTCCATGGCAGTTGATTCAGCTGGGGAAAGACATGTGGCAGGGCTTGCTGAGATACCCCTGAAGGGTGGGAATGAGCACGGGAGCCACGTGTGGCATAGCTTGTGTAACCTCTGCATACAGCTTTGGTCATTACCCTGTAACAAAGATTGGTGCCTAGGCTCTTCTCCTAGACTACCTGCTTTAGCTTGCTCTGAAACGGACAGCAGGACGTAAACTGTCACAGCTTGCCTCACCAGGGAAGCAGGATGCTACGGCAAAACAGGCGGGGTGACAGCATAGCCAGTGCAGGAGGCAGAGTCACGGGACAGGGGCTTTTCCTATGTGGTTACACCCTACTCTTTTCAGGTGTGCTTTCTCTGGAGCAAAGCACTTAACTCTCCCCAGGGGATCCAAGTTTTGTTTTCCCCAAGATGTCTGTTAAAAACAGCCTGTGAATTGCATCCTGATGGGGCTCTACAGAATTTGTAGACTGTTTTCCCTGAAGTGAACCAAACTGGAAAGCATCTGCTATCACATGTTTGGAGATGTAATCATCATGTGATTATGAGACTTTACCATAATGTGATTTGAAGCCTTGTTTTGGATATTTCTAAAATGTCTAGGATATTACTTATTTTGAGGTTGACTCACTACTGAATTGATTAATGAAGAGCTGGAACACTCTCAATAATAGGGAATAACCTGAATACAGTTACACTCTGAATGTGAGCTGGCTCTTCCAACAGCCTGCTCACATGTGGGTGTGATCTCTATAGCCCTTTGCTTGTTGAGAGCTAAGTAGTTTGTGTATTTGTGTATCACTGCTTCTGAGCTGGTATTGACTCTCAGAGCACAACTTGAAATACTTTGGATGGTACCGTGATTGCGACAGACTTTATCCACCTCCACCTACGTGAGAGAACACACAAACCTGTTTACATTACTTTTAGATCTGATGCTGACATTGTTTTTGAAAAACGTACAGCTTGCTCCTATGTGACTTGAATCGTGTCATTACACACTCTCCTTTAAAGTAAATTTTGTAACGTTCTCGTGGCATCACGTATCCTGTAAAGTAATCTTAGGTTTAGGAGCTGAATGCTGCTAAGCAATTCGTATTTTATTCTCTTTATCCAAAACATCTTGTGAAGGCCCTTTGTGAGGCTTTAATTCTTGCCAGTTATGAAGAGCGCATGACTCACAAGGGAGTTACTTAATGCTGTGTTTATGTGATTCCTTGCGACTTGTGAAATTTTAAACTTGTTTTACCTGTCTACATGAGGCACTTGCCTTTTCTTTCTCCTTTCATGGCCATGTTGCCTTATTAAAGAAAGGAAGGGGCACTGTTTATGTACCTGGGTACTGCCCGTTAAATAAAATAGATGGCCTCTGATGTCATTTTGCAATTTGACTGCATGGAAACATTGCAGTCTAAGTGTTTGTGTGAAAGTAGTGTTTTGTATTAAGCTTTTCAGTGCATTGTAAAAAATGCATCTTTTATTTCAAAACACAGCTTAAACTGTTGTGTTTTATTGTGATAATAAAACCTCAGAACAATTTGAGTAAAACATAAATGGTTTAGTAGCTTTAAGCTACTAAAGACTTTGTTCTTTGCCTTAGCTGCTGTTGTAGCTGACAACCATCAGTAGTTAGAAGGTGATTAATTTGAGGTGTAGTTAACAATATCTTCTACTCTTGGAAGGACCGTGGTTTTAATGGGCTCCCACACTTTACGATAGTCTGAGCAAGACACAGAACTTAAGACGTCTCAGACATTGTATGGTCTCGGTAAATAACTTAAGTCTAACTCTGTCTTCTCATCTCCAAGTCATCTTTTTCAGCCATCTCAGCAGCTGCATGAGTGTCACTCATAGTTTCCGAAGTGCTTTGACATGCTTAGACCACAAGTGATAGTTTTTATTCTTTCCTTGTATGGTTCATCACTTTGCAAAATGGAGCTATGCTTGTTAGTAGGATACTTTTTGTCCAAAAGCAGTGTGCCGCATTTCTTTGAGTAACATCAGTTTCTTCACATACGTCCATATCTTTTGTACTGAAGGCCTACCATGATGAGGCACTGCTGTGTTCTGAGTGTTGCTTTTGGGTAGTTACAATAGAGCAGGCTCTGGTACCTGAGTGTTCCCGCTCTGCCTCCATCTTTTGATTACTGACTTCTTGGGACTGTTTTCAGTTTAGCACCCAGATTTTCAGAGTGTGTCTGTTTGTGGCAAAATGGGATGAGCTGGGGACACCCACCGTGCTTCAGATGTGGTCTTGCGTAATGCTTGTTGCAGAAATGTTCCCCGTGTCCTTCATTCCGCCCAGCAGCTTTACAAAATAACGCGTGTGCATGCAATCACCTGCTCTAATTTGCTTCTGCTGTTGCAATTGGTTACAAGGCACACAGCCACAATACATACTCAGCACAAAACAGAAATAATGGAGTCTTCTGTACTGAGTTAGAGAGCTGTGAGTTTGGTCTTTTAGCCTGTGCCTCTCTTTAATGTGTTTGTGACGACTTAAATGACACACTGTAATAAGTGAGATCTGTTAAAGTTGGCTGTCATGTCTCTCTATCTTCACTTTTATATGGTTTTTCCAAACCTTAGCTGTTTAATATTAATTTTTACTTGCTAGATACATAGCTCAGGCTGAATTTTTTAGGAAAGAATTCAGTTACTTTCAGAAATGAGGCTAGTAAAAACATTATTTTGTCCATGCATGCGTCTGTCTTCCTCTTCCCAACCCATATTCCTGTGCTTGGTGTATGGTCTTGAAAGATGGTGGTGATGTTATGGCTAGGAGTTTTGAGTTAAGGACATACCTTCTGCTTTACATGTTTAAAGTCTCTTTTAATTTAGTCTTTCCTTGTGGTATAGAGGGAAGGTGGTAATTCCGCACGTGTTCAGTGGAGGCTGTTTATTTTTGACACTCGGTTATTCTGAAGGTTTGACTCCACGTTGAGTAGGAAGGTGGTTCAAGAAACTGCATTTTGGGAGTACTGAAAAGAGTAGCTAGGTCTGAGGAGGCACCTGAGCTTTGAGAAGCTCTTTATGGCTTTTGTGGAAGAAGAATCAAATGTCAAGTGAATGAGAACTGGTGGAAGTCAAGGAGCCTGCTGTTGGTAAGGGAGCTAAGGAAGAAGGTGACTTCTTGTGATGCTAGGGAAAGACTGAGAGCCAGTGGGAGAAACAGGGACAAGGTGACAAGATGAGGTACATAGTCACGAGGAAACAAAAGACTGCAGCAGAGAAGAACATCCATGAAGAAACGGGAACTGATAACTACATAGAAGAAACAGAGAAAAAAGTGGGAGAACTGTATCTTCAAGGAAGTAATGTGCAGCAGGAGAGTAGGAACCAGCTGAATAAAGAACAAGAGGACAGGAAAGCGGAGACTGAGCTTGGGTCACAGAGACCAAAGCAGATGAAGAACATGGTGTGTGTGATATACTGAGGGTGAAAAAGAGAAATCAGTCAAGACAGGAACTGTGGGAGTACTGGCTCGGGGCGGTAAAGAAATCAAACCTTGAAGCCGTGGGGAAAATACTAAGAATGTAGTGAAATCTTGGGAGATGAAGCTGTGCATGCAGTATCACAAAACAGAGCTGCTCGAAGAGGGAGGCTGCACTGCTGTCAACACGGTTCTGCCACTCCTCTGCTTTCCATCTACAGTGCTTGTTGAGCTCTTCCACGAGCCAGCTCAGCAGCAGAAGCCTGTTGGAGCAGCTAGCAAATTGTGTCATCTCACCAAGGGGGCTTGGGAGAGCGAACTCCCGGGACTGGGGGGGTGTGTTAGTGGAGGGAGTAGTCCGTCCTTCCCCACGTGGCAGCAGGGAGCTGTGAAATCTCCTGACAGGTCAGAACTGCGTCAGTGAAGAGAAGCAATTTGAACGGAGCCTGCTGCAGAGGAGAGGCAGGACTGAAGCAGTAACAGATTGGGAAGAAAGGGTCAAGTCTGAGAGGGAGAAGTTGGCAGAAGAATCAGCCTGTTAGAAATGTTCCCTCCCAAAATGCTGAGAGGATCCATGATTTTTTCAGTCTTAACCATTTATTGCTGTCATCAAAAACTTGTAAAAGGTGAGGGAAAGGTGCAGATTTGTGTGGCAGTGGTACGTTGACATCCATTAGTTAAAATGGAAGAGGTTTTTGCAGTAGGCCTAAAGGCTCTGATTCTGCCGATAAGTCTTGATATATTTTGAGCATTGCGGAATTTCTCCTGTGTTTAAAGGCCTAGGAAATTACGCATATAGGAAAGTAACGCTGTCTTAAAGCTGTAAAATAAAAAATAGGAAACGTGTGTGCAATCTTGATTTGTTGCATTTACAAATGTGCACCACTATCTTTATTTTTAGTCAGAATCTCTGCTTTAGCCAGGATAAAGAATGGACAGTATTAACAGACCTCATGGGTATTTTGTTTCTCATCATAATTCTGTGTCATACTGCACCCTATTCAGATTCTGATCTGAGTAACTGTTAATTTCCATAAGCACTCTGTGAGTGATCTCCTGTAGTGAGATACTTTGTTTCATACATACATTACATTTTCACTGTGCTCTGCATGCAGAGAACTGAAGGATGAGAGTTTAAAAAAAAAAGCAACGACCCGCCCCAAAACCCACTTAGCTAGACATATCTATAATTGTTAGCCTGGCAAAACACAATTCCATATTACGTTTTTCTGTATTCTGCCAATCTGTACATAAGACCCCAGGAGTTGAGTAACACTGCTGAAGTGTGTGGTGGAACGTATGGGCTGAGTCTGGCTTCATCCCAGGAGCTGTGCCGGGGTCCAGAGGCAAAGGTTGCGTGTCCTCGTTTTCCAGGGTGGCGTTGATGTGCCTTTGCAATGACATTGCCCTTTCCGTCTGGGCGCTTGCCCATCTTGCCCTCTCTAGACTGATTTGTAGATGTGGTCCATCCTGTTCACTTAAAAAAATTAGATGTAATTATTTCTAATTTGGTTCCATGAGTTACTGCTGAAATACCGTCTATTGTTTAGCAGCTTTTGGTGGGGTGTTTTGGTTTCTGGTTTTCGGGGTGGGGGGGAAGGGGGTGGTGGATGAAATGCAAATGGGTGCTGTGCAGGAATTTTAGAGATCGTTCTGATACTCAGATGAGATGCAATAATATTGCCAGTCATTGGTAATATTGAAAATGCTTATATAATTTAAAGTTTTGACCTTTTTTGATATCTGCGAGTCTGAAGCTTTAGATAGCTGGACATTTCTCCTAAAATGTCATTTGAGCACACCATTTATTTGTTTAAACACAATATCAAATTAGCATAGCAGTGGAGTATTTGATGTCAATTAAAAATATAACAAAGCCAAACAAGCATGACCAAAAAAGATGAAAATGGCTGTGCCTCATGTTAATGCTGTTCTCTTTTAAAGAGGCTTTCTGCTTTTGCATAAGAAGTTATAGTCTGGTTTGTATGATGTATCAGGAGTTCCTGCTTAGCCAGTATGTAACATTTATTCCCCTGAATGAGATTTTATAAAATACTGGGTATCCGTGATTGTTTGCCTAACTTGGCCGGAGGGTTGACTACTTTTAATCCTGTGTTTTTGAGGCCACGGCTGCACAGCCAGCTGCAGTGCAGGGCACCTTCCCTCAACTCTCAGCCTTCCTTGTGCTTGCCCTGACACTTGTATGGCTGCATAGAAAGCCAGGCTGTGGAACTGGTGTAGTTTTTTTAAAAAAAAAAAAAAATATCTTTTTTTCTTCTGTTTGTCTTCCAATAGATCAGTTTCCTTTAAGCAGCAACACAGCAGCACAGATTTAAGTTGGATTAAAGTTGGCATGTCACCATGACTTGACCTGTCATCCAAGTATACCAGTGGGTGTGGGAAATAGATTTTTCTTTTTAGGGTCTGCTCTATTCATCCCTTGAAAGAAGGGCTCATATCTGAGGGTGACCATTTAGATACAAAGAGTGAAATTCAGCAAAGGGGACACCAGAGGTATGATGTCCCATACAGCATACCTGTTGAGTGAAATTTCTGAAATTTGTCTGTGCTAGGAAGACTTTTTTGCTTACAAGTACAATTGCTGAGAATTCATGTATTGGCTTCCTTCAGCAATTTTCACATTAGGTTTTATTTGGCCATAACATTCAAGCAAACAGTGTACCAGCATCTGGATGCAGATGACCTGATAGAAGCTCTTCAAATGTGAAGTTGTTGTTGTGTACCAGAAAACTTAATAATTCTTTTTCTACCTTCTGTAATTTACATTAGTATAATTAAAGATGGATTTGCTTCAACTCTCCCCTCCACCCCCTTCCCCTTATTGCAACAGGCTGGGCAAGTTCTTATTTGCATCTATAAAATATGCTTGGGAAAGATGAAAATGATCTTTGCCTTAAGCGCTGTGCTCACGAACACTCTGAGCTTCCAGACAAATGTATTTTATGTCAAAACTTTAAAGTTAGCTATTTTATAGTAAATACTACCAGTTGGTATGCAAGTAGTCTATGAATTTTGTAAGAATTATTTCAAATGTTACAATATTCTGACAATATATAAAGTTTTATATATTACAAAGTAGAAGTGGCTAAAATAGCAGCTCTCTTATTATGTTAATATAACTTAGGAGTTAATGGACAGATTCTGCAAACACTGAGCTTAGGACCTGCTGTTACATTACTGTGTCTTAACACAAGTTGGAGCATTCATTGTAGAAGGTATTGCTGTTTGTGTTTTCAGGATAGAGCTCTAACGGAGGTGTTCTGAAACCCATCGCTTAAAATTGTGTGGGTTTTATTTTTGTTTTCCCCTGCTGCAGGTGTGATGGACAGGTAGCAGAAGATTTAACTTTGATATCAGGGAATCAGAATGACCGAGTGCTTCCTGCCTCCCACTAGCAGCCCCAGTGAACACCGTCGGGTAGAACACAGTGGGGGTCTTGCTCGTACTCCCAGCTCTGAAGAGATCAGTCCTACAAAATTCCCTGGATTGTACCGCACCGGTGAGCCTTCCCCACCTCATGACAGCTTGCATGAGCCTCCAGATATAATATCTGACGATGAAAAGGAGCATGGGAAGAAGAAAGGAAAATTTAAGAAGAAAGAAAAAAGAAGTGAGTAGGCAACTTCTCATATTTCATGCTTATAATTCCTCTTTCTCTCTTTCTTTCTCTCTCAAAATTGCTTTGTATTCCGAAGGGTTTTTGAAAACTTGTTTAGGTGCAAAGGAAGCTAACTTGTACAAACAGGTTTTGTGCAATACCTGTTTCTCTTCCAAAAAAACCCCACACCTTAACCAAAAAACAGATTTGGTTTTTGTTGTGCAGATACAGGTGCCAAGCACGTGCCCAGAATTACTTATAAACATGTTTAACCAAAACCTTTAATGACACGCTGGTAATTCCCTGGCATGGGGTTCTTCTAATCTCATTATCTGTTCACATTCTATGTGGAGGTTTCCAAGTGTATTTCCAAACAGGTGCTTTTTGAAATTGCAGCTGAGGTGCTAGCTAAAATAAAACTGTAAGTTTCGCCTGAATTTTATACTTCTAAATTTGCAAGAGTCAGTTTCAACAGCTTTAAGCCTTTTCCCTTACGCCTCCCATATTCAGAGTTTGCTGTTGGGTACCATCTCCAGTTTTCCTGTGCACACTGCACCATTATTTGAGGAGTAATAAAATCCGTGTCCTTTTTTTCTCTAGCTTCTCCATTTAGTCTGATCATGCAGTTTCCTCCAGGAGTGCCAGAGTGTTACTGCAGAGTTCAAAAATGTGCAAGCCAACATCAAGGTTTGAATTTACTTGAACCGACAGAGTAAAGGCTAGAAGAAAGTAAAGCTTTGACTGTAGAATCCATTCTTTTGTCAGTGTATCAGTGTCCAGAATGGAAGTGTTCATTTAAAAAACGTACCCCTCCTCCAGAAAAACAGAAGATAAATCTTACTTCCCTCCTTTAGATTTATGCAGAAAATTTTGGAAAAATGAAATAGTTTTTATTTAACAGGATTTTTCTACATATTCTGAAAGAAAAAAGCACTGGGAAATACTAAGGTGATACTGAGCACTCTCAGTACTAGAAAGACCCTCACTGCCCAAGTCTCTGAAACCTAAATATCACAGCACAAATGCTAGTACTTTTTAAACTGACATTTGTTTTAGGAAAATTTCAGAATAATGTTCCTCTTCTACAATGCCTGCATCTCTTATGCCTGGAAGTTCTAGATGCCAGTGTACCTTGCTACTTCTTACATGTGAAATTTGGAAGATCAGAAACAATGAGACAGGACAGAATATTCTGTTAGAGTGAATAGGGTGACTATTTGTAATATGCCTGCGCATTTTAGAATAATTACTCTTGAAGAATTTGCTGCCACTGCACTGCTTTTAATCAAATCAGTCTTCTGGAATGCAGAAATTGTTTCCACCACAGTTTAGAAGGACTATTGTTATTTTAACTAAAGACTGTGTGCCTAAAGAATGCTGTAACTCAAAAAATATATTATCTTCAAGTTAAAACCAACAGTTTAAATTCCTACAGGTTTTAAGAAAAGTGATTCCTTAGGGTTTTCTCTAATGTGAATGTTAACCAAATACAGATTATTGAATTGGTGATGAAAATTCGGTGTTGATTGGATAGGTCTAAGTTCAGGCTATTAGTAGGTGATTTTCTAGTCTTTGCCAATCAGCTTTCTGTTATAACTCTGCATTAGCCGCCTCTAAATTTGGAATTGTTAGAGGTCAGTATTGTACGTAGCGTGGGTTTCTTTGTGGTGTAATTCCGCGTGTCTCATGGTGATAGTCTAACTGAAGGCTGAAGAGGAAAAATGCTTCTTAAGCAAATACATGCAGGTCTGTGCACATTAGCGCTGTAACTGCTTCCTTTTGCAAGAGATTACAACACACTTTATAGCTGATGTAAACCAATTTTTTGTTACTTAAAAGACGCTTTAAAGGTATGAAAAAATCCTCAAGCCCACAAAACCAGAAAATGTAGGGAGAATCAAATTATCTCTTGTAGCTGTAATGTAAAAAGCATTCAGCATTTTTTAGCCCTAATCTAAGTATGTCATATAATTGCCAGTTGGATGTAAGAGTAATTTATGTGCAAAGCTTTCAGTACATCTGATACAGTCCAAAAATGGTCACTGTTGTAAATATACCCTGGACAGACGTTTTACTTACGTAAATGACAAGGGTTCTTTACAGTTGCTTTTAAGAGTTCCCCTTCCAGCTTTGCCTTCTGTCATTCCTTCTATACTTTTGATTCTTTAGTTTCTTCCACCTTTTAAATTATGTTGCATGTGTTCAGATTGTTTCTTTTCTGGCTACCTGCTTTGATTTTGGACAACACACAGCCTGCTATGGTCATGTAATTTGGGATTTAAACAAATATAATTGAACATTTCAATGAGAAAAAGGCACGTGTTGACATTGAATTATGACAGAGTGAATGTTTGTTGAACGGCCAATATTAGTGAATTCACGACAAGGTCATCGGAACTCCTGAAACTGTATGTAAGCTTAATCTTACAGAGATTTGGGGATATTTTGACAATACCCTAAATGTA
Organism: Steatornis caripensis; assembly: GCA_013398225.1. NCBI lineage: Eukaryota > Metazoa > Chordata > Aves > Caprimulgiformes > Steatornithidae > Steatornis > Steatornis caripensis. The sequence continues at coordinate 298,525 of VZSC01010949.1, read as the reverse complement.
AACTTCAGAAACGCTCGAAGAGCAGGAGGGTATGTGGAGAGGGAAGGATGAGTATCCCAGGGTTACTCATTTTAGTTTTTCAGGTAAATCCTGTTTGCAGGAGTAATGTCGTCTTAGCTTCAATATTATTACCTATGTTAAAAAAGCGTTTTTGTATGCTAGCAAGGGATCTTTTTTGCTGTGTGGTTACTACAGTGTTTTGATATTTTTCGTGTTAATGGCAATAACATAATAATACACAGCAATTATCCTTGGGGGAAAGTGCTAAAAAGGTTTTGGAGATGATAAAAAACAATATTGCATTTAATTTTCTATGTGGAATGCCAGCTGCTGGAAAAATGTTTCAGCCACTAATTTCTATTCTCCACTCCTCTGTGATAGACCGAGTGTTGGTTACCTGTAGAGTGAGTTAGATTAGGGGAGTTCTTAGGGTTTAAAATGAATTTTCTTTTTACTGGGATAGTTTTAACTCAGATCAAAACATCCCTTGTCCATGCAAGAACTTATGCTGTGGCAGCAGGAGAGGAAAAACAGATCTTCTTTAAGCAGTAATGGTTTATACGAGACAGTGACCAGCATAACTGATTTTTAAAAATGAGTATTTAACCACTTGTCATTAATCACGTGTTGGTGAAGTGATAAAATACGCAGTTCGTTGCAAAAGAAAAATATTATAAGAAATACTTACAAAGAAAAGCTATTCTACCCATTAGAATTTCTGTAGAGAGTCTGTATGTAGATCTTACTCTGCTTATTCGTTTTACTTCTGAGATTGATAGCGTTGGACAGGATGGGTTCAATATGTAGCTAGGATTTTTTGTTTGTAATGATGTTCACTTTCTTTATAAAATTCTTGGGAAAATGGAAGATTGGTTGAATTGTAAACTAAAATATCTTGTGAAAAGACAGCAGTGTCATTGGTGTTCTGAATTTTTCAGGAAATCTTTTTGAATACTGAATCCCTAATGTGTTGGGCAGGGGAATGGTTCCCGTGTGTTCTTCTGGGATGTAGATGAGGGCTGAAATATTCCTACTGTTAACTTGGGGATCCGCTCCAAACAGTCTTTGGTCCCCAGTTGGGTGTTAACCTTTATCTTGTTCCCCTCAGTTACTTGCCTTGTGTGGGGTTCTACCGATCTGCAGCTTTCTGCTGGGTACTACCAGGTGGAAGATACCAACCTGTTCTTTCATCTTAAGGGATTTTTCTCCAAAATAATTTCTGCTCAGGAACGTATCATCAATATGGCCATTTGGCAACCGTGCAAAAGCTCTAGTAGTATTCCCAGCTGTTCCAGGTAGAGCAATGACATGATAAGTTGTCTCTGGGCTTATCATCCTTCATTTCTGTGCAGAGTGCTAATGGAGATGGGTTCTGCAGTAGCGGTGGATGCTACATGTTTGGGGCGGGGGGTCTACTGGAAATCACAAGGAGGCCATTGTCATCCTACAGAATAACCAAGTTGCTGCTATTGCAAACAAAACATTGTTTTTCCTGATCTGGTGGGTGGAGAAGCTCTGAATATAGGTTTCAGGTCTACAGAATAGCAAGTTACTGTAATTTTCTACCCATGATAGGCATTAGATGCTCTTCATATCAAGGTTTATCTGTGTTGCTGTATCCTGTTCTACTGCAAATTACTATGCGTATCTATATACCACTGTGTACGTATTTAGCAAAGTACTGTAGTTATTTTAAGTCAAAATGAAGTAAGGCAGATTTCATATTTCAGCTTAATGTGTTATCCTTGCATAGGGCTGCGGAGTAATCTGAAAGCAGAATTTGTTTGGGAGCGCTGTGCTTGTACCAGTGGGTTGAATGTATATTAAAAGCGAACTGATCTAACTGAAAGTTGCATAGTTAACGTAGTGTCTGTAAGTTCTGTGTTTCTATTAATAATAACAATATGTCTTGTGGGTGAGGAAAGGAAATAGAAGCCATCTACCCAAGTTCATTATGCATCCATGTCTGTCTTACGGTTTTATTTAGAAATGATACACAAGTTGATGGCAAATCTTCTGACAAGTTGAAATTAGATAACTAATGCTAGCATCGCACATCGGTTGGTATAGTCGTATTTGACCTTCTAATTCTTTCGTATGTAAAAGTGATCCATGTTTTCTTTCAGTAAACTAATTACAGATGCATGCAAATTTCCCCAGGGAGCAAAAATCAGATGTAGAGGTATAAATGCCTTAAAAACTCATCAGAGACCTGATGCACAAAATGTATCTTGTGGTGGGTAGGTTTGTTAAGTTGCAGTTCTACACAGTGCAGCCCTTTGTGTTAACAATAAATGCTATAGCATGAATTTATAGCTTCATTGTGGGACTGTAGAAAATGAGAAGTATTCCCAAGTATGCAGACTGATGGAAACAGTGGCCTCGCTGCATGACAAAGCTTTTAAGCCTGTAAGTTAGGTATTTCCAGTGGATTTTTATTTTCTTTTGATTTTGAAAAGCATTTTTCATAATTTTCCAGTAAGTTAAGAACTGTATTTGCAACATCACATGTAAAATAACTGCAGTGAAGGCATTTAATAATGCATGCTAGTGGAAGGTTTAACAAAGCCCAAGCAAGGAACTGGCAGGTAGTGCAATCATTATGCGGGCAGAATTTGAGTATTTATTGAATTAGTACTGGTCTTCTATAGGTGTGGGAAAATGTTGTTGGCATATATTAGAGCGATGGGAAAATGCAGACTATTAGTGCTAGAAGTCTTGGGGAAACAGTGAACAGAAAGACCAGTAGGTACTACTTCTTTCCACATTTTAAAATAACCTGATTTGTGAAGTGCTTTGGATAATTTTTCTTCTGTATAAAGTTAGGTTGTCTGTTTTTCAATATATTGTATCACTGGTGAAAGGCATGCAGTAATTTTATTACCAGAAGTACCGTAAAGAGAAACTTGGAGATACAAACCCCCTCTGGGTATGGGTGGGAGATTGATTCTCTGTGAACCTGTAATTAGTATGTATTTCTAAACTTTATTGACTTACGTTACTGAGGCAAATTAAAATAGGCTGGTTTTGTATTTTAACTTGCTCCTTCATGTCTGCTCATGAAGTCAAGAAATACCAGTTTCAGTAATGTGCTATTGCTGGTGTTGCCACAGCTCTAGAAAAGCACCAAGGTTTGCGTTGCAAGATGGAGTGCTGAAACACGTAAGGCAGTGCTCTGGTTGTTGGTGAAGGCAGCCTCTAAGCGTGGGTCCCTTGTGCTGACCCGGAGGACGCGCTGATGCTGTTCCTAGCGTGCGTGTGGGAACCCTACACCGTTCAGCTGGGAGCTGTTGCAGCTGCCCAGCAGGAAAGCTTGAGGGCAGATTGTTCTGGGCTCTGGTGAAGATTCAGCTTTCTGCTTGGAAATTACGTCTGTGAACCCCATCTCGAAACTCAGTGCCAGCCCCATCTCATTCCCACAAAACACGATGGTGATGTGTGCTCCTCCTTCGTCCCAGAGCTTGTGAATCAGCAGTTCTTTCTGTATGAGAGTGAGATCTGAATCCTTAGTTTATGCACCGCAGGTTTCCTTACCTGTTTCTGGGTTTAGTTTACAAAAAGAGTGAATGATGGTATAGACAGTAAACTGGGAGGATGAGACCTGGTTGCTGGTTGTCCTCCAGTTAACATTTGCATTTTTATATTAAACTTCACTCAGACAGGAACAGTGCTACGGTCTTGCCCCGTCTTACGAAACAGAAACTGCGTGTTCAGTAGTCCTAGGGAAAAGTCTGGGATGGAAAGAGTGAGCTGGTCAAACACTTGTAATTATTTTATGGTAGTTCCATGCTTTAATACATTTCTTATATTTATTTGACTATTAAAAGCTGCTACCTTATACAGAGCAGCCTTGGATGTGCTGAAATGATGCTGAGAAACTCAGCAGCTTAATATAGTTTAGAATTGGAAGAAGAAAAGACTGAATGTCCCCTGGTTCTTTCACCTGTAAAAATTACAGCCTATGATCTCATGCGTGGTGCTCTCTCTTATCATCTAAGGGGGTAATTTTCCCCCACCCAAAACTGTTCACGCAGGAAGAGCGTTTGGCTGTCGGGTTGCTGCAGAGGCTGTGCCTGTAGGCACCGGAAGAGCCTCAAATGATCTGTGTAATGGGGGCTTCACATTGAGGACAGAGCTTGCTGCCCACTGCCTTGGGGGGCCTGGCTGGTGCAAATGGCTTGCGAAATGTCATCTTTGTTCACCAGGTTTCGGGCTTACTTTTCTTGTATGGGGTCCTGCATATTTAAAATCACCATTAATTGACTTGGAAAGTTGTGTCGATTTGTATGTTGTTGGGTTTGGTTGGCGTTTTGTTGTTTTGGGTTTGTTTTGGGTTTTTTTGCAATCCACCTTTAAAGATTTCCTGGTTCTTGCCTGAAGGATAGGCAGGGCTAGCTGCCGAGGCGTAGTTGGTAAAAGCAGTGGGGTACATTTTAGAAGACACTTGGTGTTTTGCTGCTGAAACTGTGCGCTCCGCCCATGGGCTTGTTTGAAGCTCTTGCATATGCTTTTTAAGGCAAACACACAACTTCGCTGACAGGTATTGTGCTAGTGTTACTTGGAACTGTTTTGTTCATCTAGTGGAAAAGTAAGTGTGCTTGGGCTTTTTTGTTTGGTTTATTTTTTTACTTTTTTTGTATTTTATTTGAGGCTGAAACTGCCTTAACTTCATAATTATCTTAAAATTCATAATATTCTGGAAAGGGATCGGGGAGTTAAGTGGCTGAAGTTTAGTTTGTTCTTAATAGAAGTTCGTTAGGCTGATGTGTTACGTAGTTGATGATCCTTAACAGCGACTCTTGTACTGTTGATTACAGGAACATAGAGAAGTTGCCAGACAGTTGTTTTTATTTTGCATTTCCTTGACTATTAGATGGGAAACTAGCCCATAAGATGGACATTGCCATTATGAGTAAGTATATAAAGTGTTAATTGTTTAGATCGTTCAGGAGCTGTGTGCCTTATCTTCGATGTGATTATGCAACCTTGATTTAATCCTTGTCCACTTAATTGTGTAACAACTAAAGAAATCCTTCTGAAGAGTCAGGCAGGCACTGTTTTTTAATTCAAGTTGCTGCTTCTCTCTCCTCCTTACATATTACTTCTCGTTCTCCCCCTGTTATAATATGCTGTCTAGAAACTAAACAGACCTAACAGCTGTCCTCTTGCCTTCTCCTCCTTTGCCTAATAGCGGAAGGTTATGCTGCGTTTCAAGAGGACAGTTCTGGTGATGAAGCCGAAAGTCCTTCCAAGTTGAAGCGGTCCAAGGGAATACATGTCTTCAAGAAACCTAGCTTTTCCAAAAAAAAGGAAAAGGATTTTAAAATAAAAGAGAAACCCAAAGATGAAAAACACAAGGAAGACAAACATAAAGAGAAGAAGTCAAAAGATTTAACTGCAGCAGATGTTGTAAAACAGTGGAAAGAGAAGAAGAAAAAGAAAAAGCCAATTCAGGAGACAGAGATACCTCAAGTGGATGTTCCAAGTCATAGACCCGTGTTTGGCATTCCCTTGTCTGATGCGGTAGACAGGACCATGATGTACGATGGCATCCGCCTGCCAGCAGTTTTCCGTGAATGTATAGACTACGTAGAGAAGTATGGCATGAAATGTGAAGGCATCTACAGAGTTTCAGGTACTCTGGGCACACTGACATGCAGGTTCCTAAGGTCTTTACTTGAAATTTTCTTATTATTTTACCATTTTCAACACTTAGAGACTCCATTATAGCTACATTAATTTTAATTATCCAAAAGCTAATCAGGTGGCTGAAGTTAGTCAAACCTGTAGGTCTGATGTAGCAGAAAAGTTGCTAATATGGTGGTACCACTTAATGGCAGTAAAAATACACTTGTTTTGGCCTTTTGTGATAGGATGGTAATGATGAATAAAGTGTGTTAGCGTGGCCAGCTTGTACGGTTTTGCTTCTGCATTAGACATACAATGCTAGTTGACTGCAAAAGCAAAGAAGAGAGACAACAATCTTATTACTTAACCTTCCCACTAAGCTGCTTTTTCCAGTTACTTCCATTGTATGATTTTTTTTTTCTTAAAAACTTTTCTTTGAGCAAATACACTAATAAGCAGAAAATACAAGTTTCACTAGTTAAGATTAGCAACAGCAGGCTAATTAACCATGGTAGTTGCGTAACACTAGCTTACGTAAATGAAACATCAGTTTTAGTCACGCTAAACAAAACAGCCCCTTTATTTGTGAACTGCATCTGCAACGTAACTCGTGTAAGTACTTCTGTGGGTATGTTTAAGGGAGCGAAAACAAGCAAGAGCAGGAATGTGAGGAAAAACATTTGAGACAAGTTGCCTAGCACTGTGAAACAGTAATCAAACGATTTTAAAGGCTTCATTAAGCTGCATTCATTCTGTTGATCTGCATGGTATTTGATAGGCATGCATAAATACTGCAGCAGCTTAAGCAGTTTCTTCATCTTGCCGATTTGGAACATTCTGGTCGCATGTTTGTTCACGAGGCGATGTGTTGGGAACTTTCAGGGAAGAAGGTGTGTTTTCCACAAATGGTTTTTGATGTTTGTACTTTTCTAGGTGTTCTCTGGTGCAGTAGCACCCTCTTGTGTGTGCGAGATGATTGTTTAAATTGAGCGCTTGGAATGTCACGGAAAACACCTTGCAGAAAATCTTGGCTGGGTTGAATCATTACGTGAACACACTTTTGCTCGTGCAGTGCCTCAAATCAAGAATCCTGCATGAGATTCCTCCGCTGAGGAGGGCCAGCTGGAAATCTGGAAACTAAAAAGTGTGGGTTTTGTTTTGACACAGGAAAGCTGTTACAGGTAGAACTTGTTGCACAGTATTTGAGTTGGTAACATATTTGTTGCTTGGCTTCAGGCTGTATAACTGAACAGCCTGAAAGACACTGAATACAAATACAGAATTGATCTTATGTTCCCCTTCTCCTGTCCTCACCCTCTTCTATGTTCCTTGATGCAGGGGAATGCTGGTGCCAGTTCTGATTCAGACCTTCAGCAGTGCTGTGTTTTTGCTTCATAGTAGTAGTCGGTGCTTTTAGAAGCAGCGATGATGTAATTTTGAGTCATGGTTTTAACTTTGTTACACGTGGATAACCTTTAAAAGGTATTCCTCAATTAGCTTAAATTGTAAGGACAGGTAAAATAAATGCATCTCGAAAGAAAAAGTTTAAATATAACTATTATACATTTACAGTTGAAGATTTCTCTTAATTCTTGATCTAAATATTTTAAGGAATAAAATCAAAAGTTGATGAGCTAAAAGCAGCCTATGATCGGGAAGAGTCTCCCAACCTGGAAGAATACGAGCCCAATACAGTAGCCAGCTTGCTGAAACAGTACCTACGAGAACTGCCTGAAAATTTGCTTACCAAAGAGCTAATGCCCCGCTTTGAAGATGCTTGCGGAAAGAGCACAGAAGCTGAGAAAGTTCAGGAGTGCCAGAGGTTGCTGAAAGAGTTGCCAGAGTGCAACCACCTCCTAATTTCTTGGCTGATTGTGCATATGGACCATGTTATTGCAAAGGAACTGGAAACAAAAATGAACATCCAGAATATTTCTATAGTGCTCAGCCCTACTGTCCAGGTACGTGCACCGCACAGCAAGTGTTAGAGTGGAACTTCAGCCCGAGAAAGACTTCTTTGTAGGAATTCTCTTGCAGGCAGGAACGAGGTATTGTCCGATACAGTTAAGCTAAAGCACAGCTTCTCTTTATACCTTGGGAACCTAAAATGCTGGGAAAAGGGGAGCAGAAGACTGACTGTGAGCTTGCATACTACGGGTCCAATACGTGGGTTATTATGAGAGTAGTACAGAGACTGCTGCCAGGGGTTAAATTCTGTTGTGAACAGAAGTAATTTAATGTTGCGTTCTTCTGATCATCTGTGCAGATACGCAGTTTCTGTGAGCTTGTGATTCAGTGAAGTCTATGTTGTTGCTTAATTTTAATATCAAGCCAATTAACTCTGTCCCGCAAATACATCTTCCTGGTGCAGTAATGACTGGGTAGATTGGCTTTGGTGTCTGCAGTCAAATGGCTGGGGGAAAAAAACCTGACTTCGTCTTCCAGTAAGATTTTGTGGTTTCTGGATTGATTAATTCCTTAATAAACATCTTGGAAACATTTAATTTAAATACAGCTCAGAATTAGTCCTGTGCATAATGGAAATATGGCATTACTGGGTGTGGGTCTTCTAGAAGAAAACCCACACTTCAGAAGACCTTGGCTTTATAATTAAGAGACTACATGCAGACCCAGTACCAAAAGGGCTGGGTATTCTTCTCAGCTATTTTGCTGTGCCAGGCACTTTCTGGCTAACTAAAGAAGTAACAATTAATGTAAAACATATACAGGCCCAATTGTGTTTTGATCTTAAGTAGATTTTAGCAATTAAAATGCAGGTAGTGACAGAGCTCTAATCTTTCATTCAGGATAAATTTGTGAATTTTAATAGGAGCTATAGTATCAAAATAAATACTTGCTTCTGTCTCCTGTTAAAACAAGGAATACAATAGCAGCTCCCTTCAGCCTACTTTTTCTACTGTATTAAATCATCCGAGAGAGAAGTTGTAGCAAATACTTACAAATTGGGGGAGGAGAGAGAAGGTAGCCAGCAGCCAGCCATAGTGCAGTGTGGTTAGTGTTGCCTCTCACCTATTGCTGCCACTACCTGTATTTGCAGGAGTAAAAAGAAAGATTTAATACATTTCTGTATCTGCCAGTCATGGAAATAGCTGTGGGAGGTTGTTTAGCATGAAAACGCCTCAGACAATACAGAGATAGGAGACACAGAGAAGTGATTCCTTGAGGCCAGCACTGGGTCTTTGAAGCAATTGGTTTTTAATCCAGTTTTCAATCTCTTAGGACGAACTAACACAACTCTGACTCCCAGAAAGGCACACTAAAGGCTGTTCTGTTTCTGGAGAAAGATACTATGCTTCACAGATAAAGATGATGTGAATAGATCATCTTAACCAATACTTTGTCTGTCCTTTCTCTGCAGATCAGCAACCGTGTCCTGTATGTATTTTTCACACACGTCCAAGAGTTCTTTGGGAATGTGACCCTGAAGCAGGTGACAAAACCTCTTCGCTGGTCAAATATGGCAACAATGCCAGCACTTCCAGAAACACAAGAAAGCATCAAAGAAGAAATCAGGCGACAGGTCGGCAATTACTTTAGGGTTTTTCTGTTCATCTTTGCCCTGGTTTTTGTATATTCAGTAGTAAATTCTCATCAGCTTGTACCATACTCTTAAATTCTGTCAGTCATCACGATTGTCCAGTCAGTGGAGACCGCTGGAAAGAGATGGGCGATAGCCTTGCCCGTTTCTTATGTGGAAAGTTGTTGTGCTCTTGTGATGGTTACAGCCCCATCTTTTGTGGATTGCTTTGCTGCATAGTTCAATACTGTTATCGCGGGAGGAAGGTTAGGAGAACATGCTAGAGTGTGGTTTCTTTAATATTGCTCTGCAGCTAGTCCTAGACCACGTGCTGAATGTGTGTTAACACTGGTTGTTGGTCAGCATGTCAAGCTTTGAAAACCAGAACTCCAAGCCATTGCCATGAAGCCAGAAAGATTTTTCTTTTCAGTCTGCCCTGCGATGACATATTAGAAGACACTAATTTCTTTGGCAATATTTCTAGGAGTTCCTACTGAACTGTTTACACAGAGACTTGCAGGCAGGGATAAAAGACTTATCCAAAGAAGAGAGACTCTGGGAGGTGCAAAGAATTTTAACAGCTCTTAAGAGGAAACTAAGAGAAGCTAAGAGACAGGTGGGTAACTTCCTTATTTATTGGTCAAATATGTAAATCGTGGATCCCTAATTTGTGACAACGCAGAGGCACCCAGTTAGATCAAACCGCGTTTAAATCTTTTTACTGCAGTTTTTTCATCTTAACTTGACGTGGCTGAGGAGCAATTGCATTTTCTGGTTAGGTGGCTCTCCCTAGGGACAGCAATCCTTCACAGCTGTTTACAAAAAAAAAAAAAGTGTGATTAAAAACTTAGTGTTTGAGAGAGGATGTATTCATTCTATGCTTAAAACAGTGTGTGCTGGAGTACCAAGAAGGAATTACTGGAACACTCAAGGTTAACAAACTTCAGAAGCATTTGTTTTAAACAACTGTCATATGTCCCAGAGAAGGGACAGACCTTGCTGAAAACTTTGAAGACATCTGAGATGGTGATTCTAAATTTGGAAAGTAATACGTTCAAAAAAAAAAAATCTATTTTACAGTAAATAGAGGGACTGGGGATGCTGTCCTTTTAAAAGCTGCTCTCTTTCTGTGGCAGGAGTGTGAAACAAAGATTGCACAAGAAATTGCTAGCCTTTCAAAGGAGGATGTCTCCAAAGAAGAAATGAATGAGAACGAAGAAGTTATAAATATTCTGCTCGCACAGGTAGCTAGCAGGCACTTGCCGTTCATCTGCTGGTATTTTCTTGTTCCTTATCTTTCTGAAATTAATTAGACACACTGTTGTTCCTTCTAATGCAATGGGAAATTGAAGGCTTAAAGGGGTCTCTCTGTCCGTTAACACACAAGGCTTTGTTTTAATGGTAAATAAAGTAGGGAAGGAATGCTGACCTCAGGAGCGAACCCAGTGCTGCATAGACTCTTGTTAACAGCAGAAGGGAGATGCTGTGCAACAACAAAAAAAAAAAGCAGCCTTTGTTTTTAATGTACTTAGAAAGCACTTCCCAATCATCTAACAAGTTTTATTACTGTTAACTACTTTCCTGCTGATCAAAGGAAGTAAGGCTTTTTTGCCTTCCTTTGCTTCTGTCAGTAACTTTCATCTTCTCTCCACTGGACTTTCCTCCTGATACTCATCTTCAAAGACGTATTGTGTAATTCAGTTTTTCTAGTTATTTTACTGGTTAGCCAGAGCTTTCGCCTGTGATTTAAGGAAACAGGCAGCCACATATGCCAGAATTCGGTGCGTCATCTCCACAGCTGTTCAGTACAGCCATCGTCTTGAGGATTCAGAACAGACGTTGTTGGTTTTGAACTTATTTTTGCTTTGAGGTCTTGATGAATCAGAGTTCAAAGCAGGCATGCTAACCACTTTTAACTGAAAGTACTTCAGAGAACGGCATCACCTCGTGCTTATCGTTCAGGGCTTTAAGTGAACGAATTGATCGTTGCAGGAAAACGAGATTTTAACAGAACAAGAAGAACTGCTGGCCATGGAGCAGTTTCTGCGGAGACAGATTGCCTCGGAGAAGGAAGAAATAGATCGCCTTCGAGCAGAAATAGCTGAAATACAAAGGTAAAAGGGAGACCGTTCACATTGGAGCGCCCGCCAGGCGAGCACTCTTTGATTAAAAGTACATATATGATCTTCTGAAATAATACTCTAAACTACACTTAAAAGCACACCCTATGAACATCACCTTTGAAAGCCGCCTCTTTTTATTGAAATCTCAGCAACTTTGGACCTTTCAGGATATTTTCTGTTAGTATAAAAACGGAATTACGATCTAAAGGAAACTGGACCCTGTGCACTAAAGAAATCCCCCTAGGAAATCACTGGTTTATTAAATTAAGCTTTGAAAGGAAATCCTGATTTTGTTTCTAAAACCATTGCAGATCATTTGGTGGATGTCAGTTAACTCTTTTTACACTGCTACAGTTCTGGCAGGCTTGAGGAAGCATTTAAATCGGAGTTTGTCATTGGTCTTTCAGTCGCCAGCAGCACGGCCGAAGTGAAACTGAGGAATATTCTTCCGAGAGTGAAAGTGAGAGTGAAGATGAGGAGGAACTGCAGGTCATCCTGGAAGATTTGCAGAGGCAGAATGAGGAACTGGAGGTAAGACTTGAGTCTTAGTGTTAATTGGGCCACTTCTCCCGAGTGCTTGCTTGATTTAGCCTGTGCAGAGGTGTTTGCACATGTGCAGGCTGGTAGTTTTGCGTCAGTTTTGCCTAGGCATATTGCCTGTGCTCTGTCTTTCAGTCACTGTTGTGTGCGAGTCCACGCTGCTGTCTGGGTTAGCAGCATTTAGTTACCCTCGCTACAGCAGTTCTTTGTCAGGAGCCCTGACATTTGTTTCCCTTACTTAAAAGATAAAGAACAATCACCTGAACCAGGCGATTCACGAGGAGCGAGAGGCCATCATAGAACTGCGAGTACAGCTTCGACTACTGCAGCGAGCTAAATCGGAGCAGCAGGTGCAGGAAGAAGAGGAGCCAGAAAAACGCGGGGGTGTTTGTCAGCAGCAAAGAGACAGTGTCCTGGAGACAAAAGCAGCCAAAGAGCAGCCAAAAGCAAGCAAGGAGCAGCAAGTCAAGCCATCGCCGAGTAAAGACAGGAAAGAAACTCCAATTTGATCAGGCTCCTTGGATATGTGTAAAATCAACTGAACTGTGCAAATTACTGTAACTTGAGTCAAACGGCACAAATTATTGCTGGCTGTGTACATTCTGTAAAGAAATTTTTCTTTTAAGCCCTGGAGACTTTTGTCTCTAAATACTTGTGGCTTCTACTCACCACGCTCAGGTGAGTTGGGAGAGGCCAGAAGAGTTTTCCAGTTAGTATCAGATTATTTCAAGACTGGTTTCCTTCAGGTGATTTAAAATAATTCAGTAACCGTTTTATTTTAAACCAAAATCATTATTTACATCAATTGGACAATCTCATTTTCAGGAAATAAACAAAACCCCACCCACATAACTAATTATTATTTGCCTTGTGACTCTGTTCATCTTCATTCACCATTGTTTCGGCTTATTAACCTAGTCACTTCTTGCTTGTGCCTTTGATACCTTTTTAATGCAGATTATATACAAGGGAGCTTTAAATTTATTCTGGGTTGGCCGAAAAGTTGGGAGGCTGAGGGGTATCGTGTTTGTTTACCTGACATGCCATTAAGCTTCATTTTTGTTCTGAGGTGTACTGAATAAATGTAAAAACTTGAGAGATGTTATTTATGTCCCTGTATGATGGAAATGTTCATCAAGAGCTGTTCATGTCTTTTAGCAACAACGCAGGTAATACATTTGCTCATTTATAAACCACCATCATCATACCCGTTGAAGACAGGCTGTGTTCACACTGCTGCCATGTAGCCAAGAGCTTTTTCTTCATCCATTTTAAATGTTTCAGTCTCTCGGAGAAAGCCACTGACAAATGCTTAAGCAGTGCTGGGGGGGATAGGTTATGTCTCTTAAGACAGAGCTGCCTGACCAAGCAATACAGCATTGCCCCCTGCAGAAATGCCAGTCACCGGTGCATTCCAAACAAACAAGCCTGAAGGATGGTGCCACCGGGAGGCACTGGGGGTTCAGCAATAGCCTTGTTGTTGTTTTTAAAAAAAAAAAAAAAACCAAACCCAACCGCCACCACCTGGGCCTTGCTTTTGGTTTGGCTGTTTTACTGCTTCTGCCCCTCAAAAGCCTCCAGCCACGCTGGCATGTGAGGGCCATCTGATGTTTCAGATATGCTCATGAGGCCCCTCCATCAACTCCTATATAGAGAGCAAACTCCAGCGAGTGCAGATAGGCTATATCTTATTTTTTAATCTGGATATTTATTTTCAGCACCTGTTGGATGTGGTTGTATTCTTTATCTATTGCACTGTTGTGAATCATTGGCCATGATTTGATTTTGTACAAACAATGCTTTGATATGTTATAGAAAACAGCACAGTATTTTTTTAAAATTTGGAGAGAAAAAAAGTTTATAAACACAGAAAACCTGGTCAGATGACAAATGTTGAAACTAAAGCATTCTCCCTTGCCTTCGTTACATACAGTTTATATTTGTTGGCAATATTTAAACTTTTGTTTTCTTTTGTTTAATTCACACTAATTCCTATTGCATTGTCATGGATTTTTTTCTAATGTTCTTCAGACAGATCTCTTAATACTGTTTAACTTTTATTTTGTTAGGATTGTATTTATCAAGCAAATAAATTCAACAGCCATTTGAAAGTAGTTTCTAATTTATCTATCATCTACTTCATAACGTATAGTATCTTTTTCTAATGCAAACAATAGTTACTCTTCGGGAGTAGCTACCTGCAGGTGAGACGTTTATATGAAAAGTTAGTTCAGGCTTTCTGAGAGGAGAGCGATTTAAAGAACTCTGTCTGCAAGTAGAAAGCTTCCGTAACTCAGCTGAAGATCAAGTTTAATGTGCTCAAGCTAAAGATTTTAAGACTTTGCTTCTCTATTACTATTAAAGATTTCAGTTGCAAAGGTAAAAACCATCCTATTCACTCACATCATTACTTCCAACGTATGAACACCATTTTTTCTCGTGCAATGCAGTTGAAGTGTGTTGCCATTGAAGTCTTAAATAGAGGTGGAATTGACACTCCTGCAGTAATACAGCAACTGTAACCACAAAGCTTCAAAACACCTGAAAGATGTTTCTTTGAAATTTTCTTTCACGTTCTTTCAAATGATACGGCTGGTGGTTGCACAGTTATTAATAAAACTGCTGTAGCTGAAATAATTTTGAGTGCAAGTCACTGCTGGCCAAACCAAACCCACCAACTGGTGGCACTGAAGCCTGATGGCCCTAGGGAACGTTCTGGGGCAGGTGGCTCAGGCAGCCATAGCCACTAAGCCCTGGGCAAACACCCC
>VZSC01010949.1:247793-283637 GCA_013398225.1 Steatornis caripensis | reverse complement strand
CCCCTTGCAAAAACACCAGGGGAAGCTGTGCCTCAGCCCCCAGAGGCAGGTGGGGCCAGGGCAAGGCAGCTACTCCTCCTGCCCCCATAACCCCAAAGGGAAGTTTGGCTGCCCTCCAGTCCAGCAGCAGCAGCATTGCCCCAACGCCAGCACATGCAGTGCTTGTGGTGAAAAAGCTACATGAGCAGCAGCTATTTCAGAGACTGCATGCAGCAGTTGCACATAACTAGCAAAAAAAGCCAAAGCTAGTTTCAGATGAAGCGGAGAGTAATTACAATACAGTAATCTGAGTGTGGTGTTCAGGTCACCGTATAAACTGCCTTGTATCAGTCCAGAGTGCCTTACAATGAAATCTGTGAGCTGCAGTGCTCAGGTGATTGCCCAGACAGTGCCTGCACAGCAGGCTGCCTTCGTGATGTCTGTACATGTCTCAAATAACTGAGTTATCTAAAAGTATCATTTCAATTGACTTAAGACTTTTTCCAACAACGTACAGCTTGGATGTGCCGAGTGCAGCAGCTGAACCCGTCAGACCCTTTGGATGAAACACCAGACCGACTTACCTTTACTGAAATGAAGAAACAACAGGCCTGCAATGTCAATTCTGCTGTTCTGGACTTAACTAAACTTTTGTGAGTTTGATGTGGCCCATGTGCTTTCCTTTTGAAAACCTAAGTGTTTCTGCCACCAAGCACTGTTTCAGAGAAAGGGGGGATGATGGGACAGAGCACAGCTATGTTCCTTACTCATTTCTATAATCCTTCTCAACACAAGGCTGGAACAGGTTTTGTCAGATCAGTCAGAAACCCGAAGGAGCAAAAAACACCGTAGAAACACATCGCTGGGATTGCAACACCAACATGAACCTGGACACAAACGTGCGTTTTGCCAGCAGCAGGTTACTTGCATCTGAACAGGAAATGTGACAGCTTTTATACTCGTAACTCATTGAAATACTGCATCTGCACAATGAACCAACTTCACACCAAACAGGTTTTTTTCCTCCCAGTAGTCTTTTTACTCTGACAAACAGCAGCCTGAAGTGAACTGTTACTGCCTGACTGATTGAACAGGGTAGAGTTTTTTATTTTATATATTGAAAGAAAAAAACCAATGAGCAGTACTCCTCTCAGATTCCACCCCCATTCACTCATTCCAATACTAGCACACCAGGGGAATTCATTTTTACCTGTGTGTCTCTTCAGATTAATGAGCTAAATCTAATTTTTAAAGTCTACGTACTGAAGCAAAGGATTTTACACCTGACCATCTAAGACTTCTCTTAAAAAAAAAAAGCACGTCAAAAAAGAGGTCTAACCAAACTTAATCTGTGAAGGTTTTTGTTTCAGCACATACCTGACTCACTGCTTCATCTGCAGAGGCGAAAAATGCCTCATCCAGACCAAATACAGCTTATGATCCAACAGTGCAAGTTCTCTACGGTGTTCTTTAAAACATGCTCTGACAACAGAAGCCAGCGGGAGCGTGCTCCATACCAGAGAATGGCTGTCAGTCATTCTTGTCCCAGGGAGACGAGGCACAGCCTTAGTGGCACAGCCTCAGACCGAGCCCCTGGCTGCTCCTCCATCCAATCACAGATGCGGGTACCCAAAGAGACGCCTGTCAGAATGGACCCCTGGGGCACTCTGTGCCTCGGGCTCAGCACTAGCACTGGCACCGCTGACCCTCTTGGACACAATGGATGGCTGCCAAGTTTTGTCTGGAGTTGCTTGTGTTGCTGACTACCTTAATGCAAGCAAGAAGGCCTGCCAAAGGATTATGTTGCTGCAAAGCGTATGATGTTAACTTGGACAACCCCAGTCCCACGTACGGGAAGAANCCTCATCCAGACCAAATACAGCTTATGATCCAACAGTGCAAGTTCTCTACGGTGTTCTTTAAAACATGCTCTGACAACAGAAGCCAGCGGGAGCGTGCTCCATACCAGAGAATGGCTGTCAGTCATTCTTGTCCCAGGGAGACGAGGCACAGCCTTAGTGGCACAGCCTCAGACCGAGCCCCTGGCTGCTCCTCCATCCAATCACAGATGCGGGTACCCAAAGAGACGCCTGTCAGAATGGACCCCTGGGGCACTCTGTGCCTCGGGCTCAGCACTAGCACTGGCACCGCTGACCCTCTTGGACACAATGGATGGCTGCCAAGTTTTGTCTGGAGTTTCTTGTGTTGCTGACTACCTTAATGCAAGCAAGAAGGCCTGCCAAAGGATTATGTTGCTGCAAAGCGTATGATGTTAACTTGGACAACCCCAGTCCCACGTACGGGAAGAACTCCCCTTCTGAACTGCAACACACAAGAGCTTTCCGTGCAGGGAGGTTACAGCGCAGGGCAGAGAGAGAGCAGCCCTTGCTGCCTGCTGGCACACCCCATGACCTGTCCCGGCCGTACCCTCTGACTATAGGAGAGCCATAACAGCCCTACAACTTCTACTAACCATACCTGAAAGGGGCACCTGTGGGGAATAGAGGAGGGCAGACATCAGGAAAAAGGCCAAGACTAAAGGTTGCTGCATGCTAAAACAACTAATGCTGCTCCTCAAGTCGTTTTGACTTGTCAGCTGACTCCTCTCCTCCCTCCATACTCCTCCACAGCCTTCCCTGGCAGGGCTGCTCCATCCTCCAAAGCAGGAGGCCACCAGAGACCAACCCACTGAACTGGGGCTCATCAGCATGGGCCGTCCCCTTCCCAAATCCCTCTTCTCTGCTGGACTCCAGGAGAGGAACAGCAGCGCTACCCCCTCACCCACAGCCTAAAGCTCCCCCATGGAGGGGGAAGGGAGCCCGCAGCACAGCCTTGCTTAGCTACAGCTCAGCAGACGGCTGGGCAAGTCAGCAGTCCAAGTATTTTGATCTGACAGATGGGAATGCTGCATCCAAGATTCCTGCACCAAGGAACGCCATTCGCCGACAAGCAAGAGGTCTGCCTGGAAGTCCCTGTCAGCCCCTGTGTTGCTGTACCCTCCCTTACACAGAACCTCGCCCCAGTACTGTCAGCCACTACCTGTTTTATCACGGTGAGAGGCCTCAAGGTAGACAGGGGTAGAACGTCTCTGCTGGCACCACTGCTTGTAGGAAACATTGTCAGGCACAAAAATCCAGAAGGTGACCGAAAACAAGAATGAAAACCAAACCAAAACACAAAACCCCTCAGTCAAGAGACCAGGATAAACAACTGTCAAATAAATGACCAACATGAGAGAAATGGCCCAGCCCCCATCTCAGCCTTTGTTGTCACCTTGCTCAAACCAAGTTTATCTGGGTTCGTTCTTATACAGCTAGCCTGAATTGACTAAAAAATAACGGAAATTTCTTCTGATGTTCAAACAGTGCTCCTCTCCTCCTCTCAGTAGCCTTGTTAAAAAAAACATGCAGAGGAGTGGGCTCAGCACCTTCACTTTTCACCGTGATGATTCAAAACCACCTGCAGGTAAATCCTTTTAAATCATTTCCCATACAGAAACATTAATACGCCTCTGCAGAAATGGGTCACGGAATTTCAAGCAGACCACGATCGAGGGCTGCAAGATGCTTAAAAATCTGTTTACTTCTCTGCTAAGTTATGGTGTATTTTAACCGGCTAGATGTAGTCCAACCTCTACACCAACAGAACCCTAAAGCATTCCCATTACCTCAGACTCTTTATTTATTTTCCTGACATAAGTAAAAAGTTAAGTAGAACTTAAATAAAACCAAAGGCAGAGTCTGAAAGCAGTGGTGGGACAGGACGGTGGGCTAGAGATCACGCACACTTTAACAATGTAAGACTACAACAGGAAACATTTAAGGCGGTCTATCAGTATATGTCCTAACCCTGCATATATAAAGAAAAGATGAATCGCTTTAAGTGTACTTTCCATGTTGTCTGAATGCCAGCACAGACAGGAAGAGGAGCCTTTCCCATCAGTATCAGAGAGGGGAGAACTGACATGAGAGAACAAGTGGAATAAAGTATCAGCTTTTGTCCATCTGCCTGTCTCAGACTCCTCTTCCCATCCTAGTAAGACACTGAGGTCCCCAGGATGCAATCTGCTCAGAAAACATGAGCACTGCACACAAGTTTCCACACCAAAGGACAAGGGAACAAAACGAGACCTTGCTGGTGGGAAAGAACCCAATCAAAGCACAAGAGCGCGCCTGAGCCACAAGACACACTTCACCCTTCTCCCTGCTCTGCTCATCCACTACCAATTCAAATCGCCCATCTGTGAACCCCGACCTCCGACAGTGCAGAGAAAAGGTAGCAAGCACTAACAAGTAGGTAACAGCTAACTGAGGGGGCATGATCCATTGCCTGAACATGAAAGCCATCGCGGCCAGACCTACACCTGCACAGGAGGACTGCCAAGCCCACGCAAACATTTTTTTTTTCAGTTGGGCTGAGGTCAGCCTGCCGTTCTCTGCAGTGCCAATGAACGTAGGATCTTGTCCACAGGGCCAAGAATTTGTTGCAACAGCTCTCTGGGACATCCAAAACAGTAAAGACTGATTTCCATGCATCAGTCATGTCTTGGTTAAAACCAAGCTGCCCTCTGGAGAGTTCCACACATTTGCCAGTTTTATTGGCATGAAATCTGCGTGAAAGCCTGGTGAGAAAACGGTCCTACCAAATCCTGATGGGTCTCTGGGGAGAAACAAGCAAAGACAGATAACCTGCTGTGAAAAACAGCGAGCGGGAAGAAGGCAGACAGTGCTGTAGTCAGGACATGGGAAAAAAAAGGATTTCCCATGAAGAAGTTCCAAGATGAGTGAGTCAAGAGATTAAATGGAAAACAATGAAAATTGCTTGTGAAGGACTGATTTGGTATTCAACCAAGGCAGGGGTAGAGCTGTGATACTGCTTTTGGGAAACCGTGGACGAACAGATGACAATTCGGGAGCCACTTCACTTTCTGCTCAAGAAATCCTGACCAAAAGAGAAATTAATTGAGACATAAAGCTCAAATCTTTCTTCAGGAGACACAGACGAGGGAATTCAACAGGATCTGCGGCAGCATTCTCATACACTGTCCCACAGAAAAAAACAGTTCATTTTTTCACCACTCAGAACTGAGATGCAGATTTCCCCAAACCTGCAACCTTACGGACAAGCTGAAGCTTGAATTACTGACACTGCTAATACTGCCGTCATGAGAAAATTCCCTATCAGAGTTCTCTTGGGCAACACTGAGAATAAAGCAAGTCTTCCCTTTCACTTCCTGGGAATCACCACATGAAGCAGAAGAGAGGCAGACAGATCCATGACACGTTGTGTGAAGAAAAAAGGAGAAAGACAGATATTTCTCTCTTCCCTCAAGATGATCTTTATTTGTTCCCCATCAGGGGAATTCAGGCACTCTGCAACTGAAAATACTCGGTCTTCCTTAGGAAAAGCCTCAAACTCTCCCTCAGATTCACAGGCCTGCACCAGTATTGAAGAAATGCAGAACAGAGAGAAAGAAAGCATCCGGAAGATCTGTCTCATTTTTCAACTTAAAGGTGTCTTACCCTTATATAACTAGAAAATACCTAAAGGGATCAGATACAATGCTTCATTTTACCAGAGTAGTGGAACAGTACATCAGTACAGTAACGGAATTAGGTTGGGACATGCTCATTCTGGACTCCAAACACTAGGATTTCAAGACTCAGTACTCCTCCAGTGAATGCTGCACTTCATTCACAGTTAGAAGATGATCCGAAGGCATGCTCTGGTCTGAACAGAGCTGATCCCATTCACCTCAGAAACCGCACACGTGACCTAACAACAATTCAGCTATCATTCCACTGAGGCAAAAACCAGACAGTGTGATTCAGGTACCCTGAACAAAATGCAGAAATCGACCGGACTTCAATGCGTATTTCTAAAGCGGGAATCATCTGGCCTGGGAGAGGACTAGTTGCTTTTAGTTTTTTTCCATATGGCAGCGGGGAGAGCTCACAGATCCTCCTGCCTGAAGAGTGTGCTGCTTTCTGACAATCTGCTGTCACCCAGAAACAGTGCTCTCGCACTGCCTAGTCCTCTGGGGAATTGCGCATGATTTCTGAACAATTATCGGAGAACATGAGGAACATAAAACCTGATGAGAATATTACCTATACCACAGAAACTTCTGACCTGGGCATATAGTTGCCTTTCCAAATGTTAAGTTGATTTTGAAAAGAAAAAGGGACAAGGCAAAGGAAAAACCTAACAACCCCTCCAAAACATACAAACCAAAACAAACCAAGCCTAAAAAACTAAACTAAAATAAAAAAATATCAAACAAATCCCCAAAAATCACAGACTCTCCAAGCTTCAAGGCAGAGATGACTCTGTATCTTAACCACCTCCATGGCCATGCTGAGGAGTAGAAAAGCAGACCTTAGGGGAGTAAATAGCAACTTTCTGTTTACTAGAGAAGAAACTGCAGAAGAATCAGTTTTCCCAAGAAAACAGGGGAAAAAAAGAGAGAGACGCCTGCCTGAGGCTGAACTGCCAGGGTAACAGATGCCTGACTGATAAATGAAAATGTTCTGCTACGATACATCAAAGACAAGCTGCCATAGCCATTTCTACCTCCTCAAGAAAATAAGCTTCACACGCTTCAGGTTCGGCAGGCTGGAGGAAAGGTGATTTAAGCAAGCTGGCCCTGGAAGACAGAAGGAGATACTTTATCAGTCATTTTAAATGAGAGGAGACGAAAGCAGTCAATGGATTGAAGGTAGATTAAGGGCAGTTGGAGCCCACATTTTCCTGCAAATCTGGACTGAGGTAGATATTCAGACACACTTCAGCCAAGATGCCACTTCACGCTGGAGTGACGGGTTCCCAAGCACAACAGGGATGCTTGAAAGAGAATCTAGCAAAACCTCAATTACGTGGCCAAAGCACATCTGTGCTGTAGTATATTCCATCTCAAAATGCAAAATTCTTCAGTCATTAAGCAAACCCCTTCCCCTTGCAACAGCCGCCAAAGTGTAAAGAATCAGAAGAAAAAGGGCCACTTGAATTTCAAACTTACTCTTTTAATGTCTTAAAAAGGTCACAAGATTGTTTTCAATCTTATTAATAAATTTTATTTGGACAAGTAGAGAACAACTTGTATCACAACAGCTTTAAACAACATGATTAAACACTGCAGCACTCCAAGGAGGCTCACAGATATGTACAGTATATGAAGAAAAAAGTTGCACCTCAGAGCCGATCATGATCAAGTTAAAAATACCTGACTTAAAGTACATGTGCTAATAAATTTCCTTTAGGTCATGACCAGCATGAAAATAATTAGGACACAGGTACTCAGCAAAGTTTTCTGCTAATGAGTACAGCAATATGCTGCATTTAAGGATTAAAATCAAATTCTAGTTTAGTGTTAGCACTGAGCCCTTAAGAGAAGTCCAAATTTCTACTTTTCCCCATTTACAAATATCAAAGCTATTCCCACTTAAGGGTGTGCCCAGCTGCAAACAAATCAAGTCCTTGAACGGTAAAAACTTTCAGCGCTAATACTGGAGGTCTCACATCCCGGTATAGATTTGCCTTTCTGGCCATTTCATCTATCAGTTGCTACAGAAAATACTTGCTAAGTTAACTCCTCAGGAGAAACAATGCAGGTCTCTGGAAATCATAACCTTTCTACAATGAAAATGATCTGCCAATTCAAGTTTCGTTTGTTCAGGAAGACAGAAGATTTAAGGCTTCGGTGGCAAAAATAATCCTCTGAGCAGTGTTTTCCTAAAGTCAAGCTGACACGGCATGTTTACTTTTTCTTGACTTAAAAACCCTGGTATCAGGTTTAGATAACATCCACCTGTTAAGTCTGGCAAGAAATCTCTCCTTCCAAAGAGGTTGTCCTAGATCAACCATTTTAGAAGCATTTGAGGATAGTTTGTTTAATTTGTTTTTAATTATAGCAACATTCAGAACTTTTTAATAAGTTGATGAAGCAGTGCTCATGGCATCATCTGCAATTTTGGTACTGGCAGGGTGTATGCTTGCAAAATATTTGACATCACTGTCATCATCCATTTGAAGCGCCATAATTGTTTGTTCCACAGCTTCTTGATGCGAGTTGGCAGAATTTAGAAAATATTCTGTAAGAGAAAATGCACAAAACTTATAGGAGGAAAAGACAGCAGAATACTTCAACGCAAACCTCAGCATACTATCATGAAGCTCAAAATCTCAAGTGCACCCATAGTGAAACTGGAATATCTGAGCAGGCACACAATACACTTCTAAATAAACCGATGAATTCACCTTTAAAAAAAATCATTCCATGTTTCAGAGCACAGTTACTCCAACAGTGCTGTTAGAGTACAGGATTTCTATGGTTCTTCAGTATAAAAGTAAGTGTGACAGACTCTGTGACCAAAGAGGAAGAAAAAACCTGCAAGAGAAGGAGTGTGATGTATTGTGATGGAAGGAAGGTATCACAAACTCGTGCCATGCCACTCCATTTCACTGGCAGGCTTGCCAAATAATTATCGAACAATAAAACTATGATAACATGAAAAAAGAGTAGAAGTTCCAACATCTCACAGTTTTTGTAAACTACACAAGTTGCATAAAGGCAGCGTAACTACAAACAGCTCACAGGAAGGGCAATGCAGATCTGAGGTTTAAAACCTTCAAACTTATTTTTTAAATTTGCCTTTCATAATCTATCCACCATCCCTAATCACACACACATCATCTTTGAGGCAGGAACTACCCGTATTATAAAGCTTACATAGAGGCAATACAGGATGGAGGTGTATCATCCAGATGGGGACCACAAAAATATCAAGGACAAGAACAGAAGTACCAATGCGTCACGGTAACATGAAGAACAGTGACAGCCTTGGCGCACTTAACAGAGGACAAATTACTGCACATCAGCTGATCCATCTTAACTGTCTACATATGCTTATTCAGTGTCTCCAGCATGCACAAGACAGCTGGCAATAGCCTAGTTCTCACTGTGTAGGCATCCTTTGTGTTGCCCAGTGTTCTGAATATTTTGCATTTTTCTTCACACTTTCTATGCTAGAAATAGCACTGCTCAAGCCACTTTTGGTTTTGATGAAAGAAGTGACCAGAATTGGGTGAAATATTCCACGTGTGGACACTCTGTTCGTTTACAAAACAGCATAATATTTCTAATGCTATTTTCCTTTACAATGCTTAGGAATCTGAGCACTGCTGACTCTTCTGGCATCTGCTATGCATTGGGGATGCTTTCCTAAGCAAAGTCTGCAATTTGGAAGTTGCACGTCTAATTTCCCTGAAGAGACTCCTGAGAAACTTTCTTTCCACTGCTACCATAAAAGAAAAAAACAAACAGCAGCCATCTCTTCTCCCCCAGAGAGAAAACAGATGGTGGATTTGTATGGAAGGATTCTTCTTTTTTAGCCTTCTTACACAGAAGATCAATAGATTTTTTTTTTTTTTTACTAAATAAAAGGCACTGCTCAACAACTTCACAGTTGCTAGTTGTTCATTCGTGTTTTCTGTGCCCTGATGACACCTCTACAAACTAGCTCATTCAGGGAAAATGGTACAAAAAGAACAGGCTGGCATGTGAGCAGGAACTCCTATTTCCCCAGGGTAACGCAACAGGCTCTGATACCACAACAAGGTTCATGGTTTTATCTCAGCCAAGGTAATATTCCGCACCAAGTAGACTGTAAAAGCAAGAGAGACCCACATCTGATGTTGTTTCCTCTTTCCCAGCTGAATGTAGGAAAGTGGAGGGACAAAAAGATACGCAGTCAGCCCACTGCAACTCTTTCTGACCACTAACCTTTCTCTAAAAGGGTTTGCTTTAACGTTTTTGCAAGCAGGACTCGAACATTTGGAACCCTGTCGGATGCCAAGTGCAGTAAGTGTGGCAACAGATGCACAGCAAATTGGTCCATGGGCAGGCAGTCATCTTCACTGATAGTCTGGCAAGAAGACAGAAGCAATTTCATTAGGTTTCAGCACAGTGAGGATAAAATCCCAACACATTATCAGACCTGACAGATCTTACTACCTTCATAGCATGAATACAGTAGGTAATATCCACAAAGTTATAAAATATGGTACAGTACTTTCTGGCACAAAGTCATACACAAAGCAGCAAGTTAGGGTTGAGGAAATTTAGGCTCAGTTAGAAGCCCACTTGATTTTCTATGAAGTCTGGCACTTCCCTTATTTTTATTGTTTTTTCTTAATCACTGTATCATTTGAAAACAGGGAAGAAAAGTAAAACACCTTTCCAATTCTTTTCAACACTGACTTAGTTTTTAACTAGGTACTATATTGAAACAAAAACGATCCATCTCAATAAACATCCATTGCACCCAAACACATTTCCCTAAATAAGCTCCAAACTCGCATTTCTCCAAACACTTCAAAGAACTGTCCCACTCGGGCAGCAGTCACATTGGCTCGCAGTCTACACCTCTGCTACAGCCTCCAAATTTGACGATTTCCTTGGGACCTCAGCTAGTTGCAACTCTTTGGCTTATTTTCCAAATACGGTGGCTTTGACCGAGTTGCACTAGCTGGTTAAGGAGGTACAGGCAATTTCTGGCACTTGATTTCTAAAGCACAACCCAAAAGAGTGGCAGACTGCTGCAGCATATTATAAAAATCTCACTTCATGCCGAGTCACAAAGCAGCTTCCCAACTTGGGGATTATTTCGCTATGCGTTTGTTTTGTATTCACTATCAGTTTGACAACCTGATGTTAATATGCTAAGCTAACGATGCATGCAAGTTCACCTACAGAGCAACACTGAAGAAAGAAGCCATGAAACCTATTCCCTTTGAAACAGAGTTCTCAAATATTCATTAAAACAGTGTCAATAAATAGCTAAACAGCTCCAGCTGCTTATCCCTCCTTCATTCTTACCACCGCCACCTCTCCCCAAAACCAAAAAGATGAACAAACAGACATTTCACCTGGCAAATAAAGACAAAAGTTTGCCGACCAGACCATTTGTGGCATCTACAGAACTTTTCAACAAGTTCATTCATGAGGTCTACCACGAAGGTTGACGTTGAAGCCATGTACAGCTTTTTTACCATTTCACTAACCTTGAAGAAATGAGAAGAAAAAAAATAATATAAGAATTACTTCTGACCACCAACCCTCAGAAGTTTGACATCCTGAATTTACTTAGATTGCTTTACCAGCTTGTAAGAAATCCAACGGACAGAAGACACTTTGTCTGCACAGAGGCTGAAAGCGATAGGTCGCAAGTAGTCATAAACGTCTCTGGCACTGTACAGATCTAGAAGCAAGATCAGTTGCCTACAAGATGGAAGAAGAATGAAACAGAGTATGTTACAAGATGAAGAAAGGTAGCTTTAACTGTGAATACGATCACTTATATGGCAACACTTGACGAATATGTCAAGTACGACCATAATAAAGTTACTGACAAGTAAAATCTTCTATTTTTCTACGCTATCAGTTTGACCATTGGTCACTTGCAAATTTTAAATTGCTACCCATTCACAATAATGCCAAAATGCCATGTGAGCTCAAAGAATGAAAAACTAGGGGAGAGGCAAGGGAACCAAGGTTGCATTTCCAAGGCAGGGACCCTGGTAACGGCTGCAATGTACATGCAGCGCAGCAATCCAGCTGTGAATGACATCACAGTGTGCTCGTACATTTCAATACCTGGTAGAGACATCTCACACATATAGCAAGTACAGCTACACAGCAATTACTCTGACTTAGTTTGGTAAGTATCCTCGGTCACTTTAGTACACTGATTTATCAAAAAAATAAACAACTTGTACTTCAGAGTATACTGGACAAGTAGAGAAATTATCTGTCTTCCTCAGTTTGTAATGAGTTGATTAAGATTTCAGCAGGTTGCAGACACAAGTGTTATGAATGGTAAAAAGTACATCAAAAGAAGCAGCACATGTTACAAGCAGCTGATTGAACGTCTGTGTCCATATCAGCAGTAACAGGTAAGTCATTCGTAGTTATTATGTCAAAACAACACTTAAATGTAGCAAAAACATCATGACATCATGGTCAGTTGTTAAAAAGAGTCTCTCAAAATTTAATTCAAGAAATAGACTGTAGTCAGTCATTACTGTATGCTCATTTCATCATTCTGGCTAGAGAAGACTGGTCGCACAGTCTCTCGTCACAGGGTAAGTGCTGCAGCCTTGACCACCTTGGTGGCCCTCTGCTGAACTTGTTCCAGTTTATCAGCATCTTTCCTGTACTGGCACAGATGTATTAGTCCAGATGAGATCTAACGAGAGCTGACTAGAAGGGGCTAACCTGTTCCCTCAATATACTGACTGTGCTCCTGTCGATACAGCCCAGGATTGCGCTGTCTGGACACACTGCTGGCTCATGTTCAGCTCACGGTCCTCCATGATACTCTGGACCTTTCCAGTAGAGCTGTTCCCAGGGCAGCCAGTCCTCAGCTTGTCTGTCAGAGGCTCTTCCTTCCCAAGCGCGGGACTTGGCATCTGTCCCTTGCTGAATTTCATAATCCCCCTCCTCTGCTAGCTTTCCTGAGCAACTTGACCCTTCAGAGCCACCTCCCATAGGAGCCCACCTACCAGTTCCATGAAAAAGCCAAAGTCTGCTCAGATGAAGTCCAAGGTCACTACTTCGCTACTCACTTTCTTTACTCCCCTTAAGATCTTGATCTGCTCCATTTCATGGTCGTGAATTCAGCCTACTCGTCAAACACAGCAACTTGAAGTTAAATTGCTAGAACGTTTCTATTGACTTCAAGAGCAACCAGATGTGGTGTTCTCTTTTGGCAGCTTTCTTTTTATGGAAGGGTAATGTTTTCAACATACGGTGATGGAAAAAGACACTCAAATTCCAACTCTTCTAAGTGATATACAACTACTAGGAATTTATAAGCAAGGGGGCAAGTGGAAGAGGATAAGGACTACGGACTAATTAAAAATGAAATTAAGAATGTCACTGCAGAACATGTATTCTATGATTTTAACATTTTTAAATATCCATAACAATAAAAACAAGCATCCAGAAAACTACATACTCAGCCAGCTCAGCACGGAAACGCCAGTTCCTGCTATTATCAGTCACTAGGAATTCCTGAAGCTGATAAAGATACTCTCGTCTTTTGTCAAGATGAAGCAGCTGTAACAGTAAATATAAACTTACATAAAGAAATGCAGGCTACAATCAGCAGACAGAATAAGAGCTTTGAAATACAACCAACGGAACACTTGCTTTTATATATAAAAAAAAAAATCCTTAGGAACAGCATTGCTTTCCTGTGCTAAACCCTTATGTTTAAGCCTGTAAAATCACATGGGGCACTACTGAAAGCAAAATCTCATCTAGTCTACTTTTGCTCTAGGAAATAAGAGGAGTAAGCAGTAAAGACAGTATTGATTTCTAAAGTTTTATGATTTCTGTCTTTCAGCAGCTATGGAAAAACTCCTAAAGAAATTTGAGAAGTAAGCTGCATATAGAGGTTAGAGCCATCAAAAAACTTAGTATCATGCACTGGCACCTATATATTGAATGAACATGCACAAATCAGGCTCTTCAGAGAAAAGAAACGATCAGCAACACAGATCTCCTGTAAAATATACTCTAGTATTCAAAAGACATATGTATGGATTCCCACAAAGAGTTATACCGGTGTCATGTTAAAAAGCAAGTGCATACAAAGAAAAGAAGCAAAATACGTAATTGCACTTGACCAGAGTTGAACACAGACCTACCTTCAGAAAGTCATGCAAGTGTTTAAGCACACCTATCCTGACTTCATCTAGATCTTTTAAAAAGCCATTGAAGACAGGAACTAAATCTCCCGCTGTAAGCTGGTCTCCAAGGATGACGGCAAGTTCATGTATAGAAAATGCTAGCGTCCGCCGAACTTTCCACTGTAAAATAAATAAATAAATAAATTTTATTGATGTATCATCTGAAGTGCTCTATTTTAACTTGATGGGAGTATCCAAGCTGGACTCCCAGCAAGCTACAGTATTTACAAATACATTCAATAGTGTCTCGTGTAACAATTGGAAATTTAGGGGAAAAAAAAAAAAAGGAAAGACAAATGACAAAGTATCGTTTCTTCCACCTGAATATCAAGGAAATAGGCAAACAGAAGTAATGAAAATATTGTAATTTTCCAGGTGTTGGGAAAGAAAATAGTATTTCTGACATCAAAACTCTACCACATGTTACTTTTTGCTTTAAATTCTTTTGGGTAAATTAGGTCCATACCACTACTCTTTCACTCATTTAGTTTATAAAACAGAAGAAGATATGTATCCCACAATATTTCAGCTGGCATATTTTAGCTTCCATAATAGGTGAAGTTTCACCCACGCTAACTACCCAGCAGTCCAAGGACCTGCAGAGCTTTTACTCACTCTAGTCTGAGGGGGCAGTGGATTAATGGGAGTAACTATTTCAACTAAGTCTTTTTAAAAATAAAATAGCATCTATTCTGTATCCAACACTTTCCAATTAACATGGGTACTGTTCTTTCGCCCTCGTTTGGTGATTCAATCTTAATTCAGATTAGACTGGCGAAAAAGTCTGGACAGTTCTGAATACAGGGTAATTTGGTTTTACTTATGTTTTAAATTTATTAGCTGATTGTTTTTAACGGCTGCGAAAGAGTTCGGAAAATATGAGCAATAGCCATGTATGAAATTACCCACTACGTATCACTGAGAACTGCTATTCTGACATAGCAATCAGCAAGTTCAAGAGAGGCGAAGTAGTCTGAGAATGTTTAAAAAAATAAAAAGAGCATCTCCAAAAAAGGAAACAAGGGAGGACTGGGAAACAACTGTAAAACAACAGTAAAATGCACAAAGCCACCTCCTTACCACCTGACAAGGAAAATGCTGCTATTTCCAGTACTTGTTTTTAAAACAGCAATGCTGCACGGCAATAGTGATGTTTTTCCTTTATGACTAACTGGATGCAGCACCAAAAGGCCACCAAAAGGCCTGGTGTGAGGCTGACTCACTGAGCTCCAGACATGCCTGCAGGGGCACATGTCTGCTCACGCACAGCACCACAGCCCAGATTCTCATACCTGTGAGAATCCCAAGCACTGCCATAAGATCTTAAGTGAGCAGAAGAAATTGGAGACCTCTCCTCACATTGCCACTGGAAATACACCTCCCACTCAAACTGCCCCATTTCCTTACTTCTTGAGCACCACACACCCTCAGCTTCCTCTGAGACAAGTTACACCCCCATTCACTACACAAAAAACTAATATTGGCAACTGAAAGCTCCACATAAAAAGCAGCGCAACCGGAGACCCAGAAAATAAGATAGACCATCATAGAAGTTCAGATCATTCACTGTCACACCACAAAAGTTCAGGTCGTTCACTGTCAGAGCTTCTTGATCTTACCTGCATGTCAGATGCCAGTGTCTCATAGGTATCTTTCAGACAGTGCCAGTTCTGTCTGCCTAACGTAAGTGCCACACCTGGCAAGCTGTAGGCACAGTGTTTGGCAATCTCGGTATCAACTGTTTGTGCACGAGATGGATCAGTCATTGATAAGTACTGATCCAACAAGGCTTGAGGTACAACATCCTGCAGCAAGAAAAGGGTAGAGTGTTTATACTATTTTCAATAAATCCTCATAAGGCTTACTAAAATTCCAGGGCACACTGTCAGAAGAACATTTTTCCCCCGTAACTATAGGGTGTTATTTAACTATAATCTCTTAATAAGAATGCAAAGGTTTTGCACTTCTTAAGTTTCACCAAAAAGTTCCCAAGAAAGGATGACATGACTGGGAGCTATTTGAAAATATATAGACCAACATAACAGATGAGTGGGTGGATCACTGTCTACTTAGGCAGACCAGGAAATTAAGAGACTACCCTTCTACAAACACTCAGGCTCGCTGGCTGTGCAGATTTGCCATTTTAACTCATCCATAAAAATAGGCAGAACAGCAAATGATGAGACTTGCTTAAAAATCATTTTCCTATTCCTCTCAAAATCTTGGGGAGAAGAAAACTAAATTAAAATGCCTTGGCAGGGGGAAGGGAAGGGGAGGGGGCATAGTACAGTATGTTCAATATTGCCTCCAAACTCCATAGGTAGCTAGCAGGAAGGAAAAGTCTCCTCCAGAGACACAGCAATCTCTGGTGAAGACAAATCCTTCTCTCCACAGAGAAATTAAAGCATCTGAACTAAAAATTTTGTTCTAAAAACCTCTTTGCATCCACTTCAACACTCTTTGCTTCAGCTGCTGTTAGTTTATCTCAGGCAGTGACTCTACCCAAGGTGGTGCACAAGAGCATTTCCCTACTCACACAGCTGACAAATAGCTCGGCCCACATAAGCAGCCCAAGGTTCCCACTCAAGGAATCACGCTAGTGCAGAGTGGCTGGCACACTTAATACTGAACTATGTAACAACAAACATTCAATTATTTTCGGGAAAAAATAACAAAGGCACAGTTCAAGTTTAATTAAACACTTTCAGAACTTATCTGCAAAAAGCTGTCATGGGTGGGGATGGTTCCACTCAAAACATTTAATAAAAAAATCCTGTTTCCTCAATAACCTGATTTCCATTACAGGATAGTTTTTGCAGAAAATGAAACCAAAATGAAATCAGAGCCTGGAAGTCTATGACAACCATTACCTCACATCAAAAAATACTGTCTGTCTCTTACACGTAATTAAAACAGAAGCAAGTGCTGAATTAAGCCATTATCTCTGGAAACACGGAATATTTTAAAACTACTTATTTAAGACGTTTGCTATATTTAACAGAAACTACATCACATCAGAAGTGACTGAACGAAACGCATAAAAGGAATCTCCATATACATAAAAAAAATCCACTTAGCTGGTACATGGAGGAAAAACAGAAGTCATGGTCATTTACCTGTACTTTGGATTTTCTTTCTTCTTCAGGGCTGAAACTACTGTTGGTGCTTAAATCTGAATCATTATGAATATAGTGAAGTGTAGAATCCATATTCTATGAAAAAAGAAAAAAAAAGTCACACAAAATACACTGAAGGATTAAACACAAAACAAATGTCAACACCAAGAAGTGCTGTCCTGACCTCAGGGTCTTTTTCCTAGATTAAAGGAATACATGTTTTAATATCAAGTACAATTTTGCTACAGCCTGATATCAAATGGTCTGCAAGACAAATTTTTCTGCTTTTGATTTCAAACACAGGCTCCTTTTATTCTGCTCCATTTTGGTTCTTACGGAATGAAAATCACAGTAGAGTACCTTTGAGGCTACATTAAGGAAAATGTAAGTAAAATATGGGTCACGTTGCTTCTCCCCTGAAAGGAAAACGAGAAAACATCTGTAGCGGATTTTGTTGGATTTGCTGCTTTGGATTTGTGCTAGAAAAATGTCAAAACAAAGCCACTCTCACACTTAAGAGTATAAACTGACAAGACTTATGCTGTTCCTCCTTTCCTAGAGGCAATTATTCTATAATCTTCTCTACACATGAGCTTCACCTTATAATACAGGTCCTAGTGGACCACAGCTGCTGACACTAGTCACCACCACTCTCAGCAGTTCTATTAAAATACTGTTTAGCAATCATTCAAGCATCCTGGCTATATATCTGGGCCTTGAAGATAAGGACTGAGACTGTTTCAGAACTCTACCGAGCAGCTGAGGTTTGATATGCCATGATAAACTGTGCCACTGAGGGGATGCATTGTCACTTTCTATACCAGTGGAGTTCCCCAATCAAATACAATGGACTTTGCATAATCAACCGTGAATTTCAAGAAGTATGTGATGAATATTTGAAAAGTAGATCAGGCTGCTGTCTGGTAGAACAGGACAAAGGCATTTTTGCTAGATATGAGCCAAAGCATCTATTCACAGACACTGCAGGGTGAGCTTTGGGGTCAACATAAGCACTGAGAACATGCCTACTCTACCAGCTGTTCAGATCAGTCTGACAATGAGAATTTTCAAGCAAACTATACACTTCTTAAAAAAAAAAAAGCCTCCAGGATAGGAAAGCTTATGTCTTCCTTGGTTTGACTTCTGACAGTTGCTTTTTTCCTCTTCCATGATCTGCTTTCATCTGAGCATTGGGTTGTAATTTTAGTAGCTGAGGTGTAATTACAGGTGATAAAGAACAGGCAGAGCTGTGAGACAATTGCCTATCGCTGACACAGCAGCCCAAGTCACCTGTCAGGCTTACCAAGCAGCAGCAAGGTGTTAAAGAACCAAGGAAAGAACAGATCTGCAATTGACTCTAACTAAATGTGTCCAGCAGCATACAACTCCAACTATAAAACCTCCAGAGGCTCTGAAAACCATCTGTGCAGGATTTTATTTTGCCAGTCAATTCTTCGCTCTTTTTTAGCATGTTTTTCAGAAAAAAAGAGATCATTTTCAGCATTGCCAAAGTCACTGGCTTTGACCTCTTTCAAATCAAGAAATTGAGGCAGCCAGCACAACCTAGCCACAGTGCTTTCCATAAGTTGCCCAGGTCAACTGAGAAGCTAGTCATCCATTCTGCTACAATAAAAATGAAAAGACTCCATCTCACAATCTCTGCTACCCCAGCTCTAAAATGCTAAGTTAAAAAAAAGAAAAAGATAAAAGTACTTTATTGATTGAACTAAGCTGAACAACTAAATATACTAAAGAGTGTCACAGATGGGAACATTTTTATCCAGCCACTTTTAAAGTCAAATATGCATTCCAGAAAGGAAGAGCTTCAGTACAGAAGAATCGTACCAGTCGGTATTTAAGTCAATGCAGTATCTCTGTTCCTGCAGATGAAGTTCCATCTGTACTTTTTCCATGTAACACACACATACTGAATCAAGCACTGCAGAGAGTCAGGACATAAAAATTCAGCAGGGTTTAGCCTGAAAGCTTTTTGTGTACTAAACTGGTGAACTACCTCCTCCGAGATGCAAAATCTTTGTCACGGCCTCACAAATCTCTTACACAAGGTTTCCTTTAGCCGCAGTGTAACAAGAGTTCCGCGGTTATGCGGCATAGACCCCTGCTCTGTGCCATAGCTTGCACACAAAGCCCACAGCACCCAGACAAGTGGTGCCGGTGTTTCCTGACAGGGCAGCTGGCGCAAACACAGAGAAGAGGCCAGTCTCAGGGGTCCAGTCTCCTCCTGGCATCCACTCTCTTCTTAAAGATAAGTACTCGTGCCAGAAAGGGCTGGGCTGACTCTAGTCCGGTTTCCTTTATCTTTCTTTCTCCCTCTACCTCCAACAAAAAAGACTCCCACACCCATCCACTGGGAATACAACTTGAGGGATTTCTTGAGGCTTACATTCATTTATCAAACCTTACAGACATGATACAACCTAAAGAAAATGAAAACCACCACTCTTGAGGAAAACTAAAACAGCTACCCTCATCTTCAACAAAAAAGTTAATCTGTCCCAAAACCTTATCTGTTCACTCTATTACAACTTTTATTTTCATTTGAATAGACCATCTCTCTTTAACCTGCAGCATTAACTCCTTCAGTAGCCAATACAGCTGCAGAAGAACAAGCAAAGTGTGATTTTGCTTTGTGATATATATATGTGCAGAACTGTGAAGGCTGCTTTCAAATTTTAAATGCTGTAGCTTGGTTTTTCTGAAGTGTCCAGTACCCTATTGACTTTTTGCTATGCTCAGACTTAAAAAAAAACCCAAATCCCCAAAACAATCACCAAACCACTCAAACCAGAAAGCACACATACACACAAAAAACCCCCACACACCCCCCACAAAAAAAACCACCTGTGAAAATCAGAGCTCTCTCCACTGCTAGGGGCAACAGTCCACTTGTTCAAAAGATCACAGCTTGATTCCCAGATTCTAGGTCACCTCTGTAATATCCTTTTGCTTGTAAAATGAGGACTTGATTCAGTGCCAGTAACAAACAAGGAACTGACAGATCAAGAGCATCCTTTTAAAGAGTAAAACTGAAACATGCAAAACCAACATATACCAGCAATGTGACAGGTTCCTAGACCTCCCGTCAGCATCATACTCTGTAAAGAAATAACATGAAGGACAGGTCCCTCTGAACAAATACCACCCTCATCACCCCAAAAAATTAGAAAGACAGAGGATACATTTATACTGTCATTTTACTGGTTACCATTAGAAAGAAGTGACTACAACACATCCTATGATAAAGAAACACATCGAGTCTGACATCAAGAATTGGGGGCAGGTTGGTTTTTTTTTTAGAAACAAACCAACCAACCACATTTGTAGTGTTAAATTATGATTGTGTATAAACAGCAGTATCCAAGTAAATGTCACATTCCTCCACTCCTCAAATGTTTTCAGGCTACATGGTAGTCCAACAGCTTAGGTGAAAAGTTAATTAAATATCATCTATAAACACTGATCTAATAAAGAAAAGTTGAAAACATTTGCACTGGACTGATGTCAACTCCTAGACTTCAAAGACATTTATCAAAATTTCATCTGAAAATACCATTTAGGCAAGATGATTCGATGAATCACTTGCTGTGGTTTTATGGAGCATATTTTTGAATCACTGCTTTCTACATAGCTATAGCTTTTAAAACCAGCAGAGCTTGTGGTACTATGCACAGTGAACATAGTGGGTTTGCCCTAACACACAGTACAGAACCAAAAATTTTATCAAATGCCACAGACTTCAGTCGGGCAGCGAGCAGTGGTGGAGTGCTGAAGAACAAAGTGCAAAGAACTTTAAAATGTTACTGATTGCTAGAATTCACTTTCTCTTTCAGCAGTGTACACAACATCCGACATTGCAGGTCCTGAACTTCTCTAATGCACACCAGTAAACTGCCATAAAACACTTGGACAGGGAGCACAGGGAACAAAGTCTCTCTTTCTTCAGATTGGGAGGAGGGGCAGAGGAGGAGGGCACTGGAGAAGGGGATTCACTCCTTGTCAGTAGGGCTCTGTTCTAAGGAAGGCAATTTCACAGTAATGAACTGCAGCAGCATTAAAACATCTTCAAATGCGATATTCATAACAGAGATTTTAATGGAAACAATTTCAAGAATTTACATGGACAAGCACAGAACTGGCGAAACCAAAGGCATTCAACACAATTCATTTTCTTTTAGTAGCTAGCGCTTCAATACCAGCCAACAAAACCAAACACCACACCAGCCAAAAGTAGGATGCATTTGGCTGCAATTACTGCACGGACACAAAATACAGCTCTGTTACTGGAGCCCCGGAAATTCTGATGGGGGAGGTGGCAGGGGGAGAGAAAGAAAGAGTACAAAACTCACGTCTTACCTCAACAGTGTCACCAATTAAAGGCACAATATCACCCAGTATAGGTTTAAAATGTTGTTGGTCACTGATGGTTAGTTCAGTCTGTGAGTCTGTTCCCCTGCCGATGCCGGCCACCGTCTCTTCTTGAGGATCCAAACAGGATGCTCTGAGTGCAGCAGACAACACCTCCACTTGTGCTGCAGAAAGAGAAATACAGGAGAGACTGAACTGCAATAACTTTCAGCAAGTCCATAAACCAACTTTTAGACAGTGACTAATTAATTGAAGGATGGCGGAAGAACTATGGGGGAATTACAAATTTAAGATTGACTGCTAGTAAATCCCAAACTGGGGAAATTTAGCATAAAGTATAAGGCAAATTAACACTCCACTCTTTTCCTAGGAAGCTCAACCACACTACAGTCAGTGAAATTTGTCTTTAAAGTGAAAATAAACAGGAGTGAGAGACTGCGGCTATAGCAGTATCAGTTCTGTAAGAATCTCAGTACACATTAATGGTGCAAACAGTCTTTGGGGCAGAAAAGCATATGAATACGAACTTACTGCCTGGGTCTTTTGTGGAAGGTGGGAATGAGAGAGAGAGGGGGAAAAGTAATTCAAACACAGGTTGAAAACAGGTTTATTCATATAGAAAGGATTTTGGTTCTGAGAGGCTGTGTCTATATACTGTCACTAAATTCTTACATTTTTATAGTGACTTTAAAGCAAGATCAATACAGGAAGATGCCAGACCCCAGTAACTCTTTTCTGGACAGGACACTTTAGCCTACTTGCATCCTCCAAACACTGTTTGCATGTCCTCTTATTTATCAAAAGAAAGCATTAGCACTTCACACTCTGCTATCCACTCTTTTGAAAAAGATTCAGCAGTTCTGGAACTGCTGTGCTTTCCATCCCTCTGCTTACCGCTAATTATAAAAGCTTTGTTGAGCAACGTTCCTTGGATATAGCCTGACCTAAGCAGATTAGGTATCAGAGGCAATCTCAGCTGCAAGAGCACAGAATTCAGTGCAGACTGATCTACCCTGCCTCTCCCCTTTTCCACTTCTTTCCAAGAAGGTAAGGAGGATAATCTCCCAGTAAATTTACCCAGCCACCCAGAAGTTCTGTTCCTCACAGACTTTGGCTTTTCCAAGGTTTCTTAAATGCTTACTGTGAAATTAAACAAGAAACCATATGCTTGTTTTTAACCCCACGTTCCCATACTAAATTACAGAATCTGAATTTCTCCCTCTAGCTTTTTCAGTAGGGTTATTAACAAGAATCAAACAAAGAAAGTCAGACTCATTTGAGATAGAATAAACAGATATACAATACATCTGTTACAAGAAGCAAAATTGTAACTCAGCACAATCTTAGCCAGCAAAAACTGGAAAACAAGCTACAGGTTCACCGGATTCTAGGTGGAGTCTGATCATCAGGAGTAAAGATAATTCTTTACAATATGCAATGCTAGCTTCGTAACTGCATCACATTTCTGATAGAATAACCAAAAGATATTATTGCTGTATTACTGTAATTCACCTCAATAGGAAAAACCACAGCAAGTCAGAAACTTAAACTGTAAGACCCATAAGAATAAATAGGATAAGGTTAGTAAATTCCTCTAAAATGTAAAAGATTAATAAATCATCCCAAAACCATGCAAAATAGTTGGTCATTTCAGAGCACCTGCTAGGGTAACAAATGCCTGTCTGATTTCCAGTTTATTCTCATTTAGAGAAATCAAACAAGAAAATTAAAAATAATTATATTCTGCTGCACACTAAGAAGACATTTCTAATGAAGGCTACTTTCATGAAGGACAACTTCATGAAAAATGTACACTTCTCTCATTTTCACTTAAAAGTCAAGAAAGCTTACCCTGACTACGTAACACATACTGCTTCACACCAAATATGTATTTACTGAAAAATACACACAGAGCTCCGAAGATCACTTCTAGTAACAAGAGTAAAGGTATCCAACAGCAGTAATTGGGAATTTTTCAAGACATTTTCCCCACCCAAACCCCACTGTCAGCCTGCATGCCTGGACCACCCTTGCTAGGGAGTAAACAGCATGGAGACAATGCACATCCCAATTTCCTCTGCCTGCCCTAGAGGAGATACGATACAAACATGCATCTCCTCAGCTTGCCAATTCTATGATCCCCAGACGTGGGGATGAAGGACAGGAGAGGCCAAACTCCCACTGATTTCATTGACTGGCAAGTGCCTTCTTTATTCTTTGAGTGCTTTTCCATAGGTCCTGTCATTCACTGAAACGTGAATGACCTGAAGTCCATAAACACCTCAATGTGCTAGCTAAAAACAGAGCCAAGCACAGTCACTATGGAAGGCTCTGGTATGGTGGAATGCTTAGTAAAGGAGGAAGAGAAAGAGAGTGCATGCGTGATGTGTGTGTATGTGTGCACAGTTCTAGGTGGCTGCCCTGAAGATCCTGAAACTTGAGACAGCATCCCAATGAGCTGTCTTCGCCATCCCAGGCTCAGGTGCCAGGGCACATCCCCTCGTAATCCCATCACACAGAGACACTGTCCAAGATCTGTGCTGACACCCTCCTGACAGGTGGCTGCTGCTCCTCCCCATCTCCCACAAAGATCTTTCCTACAGCCATAAGACAGGCAACATTTTCCAGAAAACCATTAGAAGTACAAGCAAAGGATAAGGCTCCCCTCTCACACATGACAAACACATGCCTCTGAGCTCTTGGGAAGCGAGGTTTTGGGAGAAAGACTGGAAGGGAATCTGCTGGCTAACTAGTTTTCACAACTACCTTCAGTAAAAATTGGAGTGTAAAGGTCAGTTTTGTGCGTAACACAACTCATGTATTGCATTGGTAAGATAAAGTCAGTGTTGACTGGATCTTAAACCATCTGCTAATTAACTCTTTCTTCCTTTGACTTTTGCTTCAGGTGAGAAGTATTTCTCAGCAAGGAATAATTTACTCTTGGCTACTGTACCTGCATCCTAAAATAACTGTCACAACCTTTAAATTCAAAACCACACTTTACCTGGCCTTATTAAATTTCCTGGTCCTCAGGAGTTCCTGTCCTTTCAATATGCTTTATGTTGTTTTCTGTTGCTCCTTACGTTTCACTAGAAGACATTGGTATTTTTAAGTGGCACACTCCTTTTTTCTGAAGGATCTGCCTTCCTTCCCCTCACTTCTTACACAGAGGCAAAAACTACAGGCTGCATTAATGGGTACAGAGACGCAAGTAATTAAAACATAAAAATATGAGGAAGTTTCTTCTCCACTTCCTCCTCACCTGCTGTTCCATTAACAATACATTTTAGACTTTTACTGCAGGCAGCACTAGTAGCAGTTTATAAACATAGCTTTTATAAGGGAATGGGACCAACCAATCCCACATTTGAGCATTATTCCTATTAGCTCTCCATTTGGCAAAGTAGCCTGTAACTGGCATATGCCACAGTTAGCCCCAGTAACCTGCAAGTCAGGCTTTCTCTCTTCCCCCAAATAATATTAAGAAAAGCTGACATTACATGATTTAGTACTTTCTATGCAGAATGTAAGGAGAGAAATAAAGCTGAAGAAAATGTCCCTGGAAAGAAAAATAAAGCAAGAAAAACATCTGGGAAAGAAAAGCAACATCTGAAGTATGTGAAGACAGCAGCAGTCTCAGGGAGCTGGAAAAAGGTGACCTAAATAAAGATCCTGTGATAATTTTAAGGGAGCTGGCATACTTCAGAGGAGTGTGCAGGTTTCCATCTCTCAGTTTGAGACCCTCAGGATGTCTGGCCAGTGGACTGGAAAGGTCCTATTAACAGGGATTACATATCACTACTTAACTTTGCATAGCTTGTGTAGCTCTCCTAGCCAGTACAGTTCGTCTGTGAGAAGACAGGCTGTCTTTATCTTGGTTGTCAACTGCTCAACTACTCCGATTTATCACTTTGGCAACAAACTAGTTCCAGAAACAAAGTTGCAAGGAGTGAGATTCAGTTAAAGCAGTTCACCTCTTTCTGAGAATGAGATTACGGGAAAAAAAGTATGTTTATGGTGGCTGCTGATCACTATCAAAAAAATTGTATTTGCTAGGGATCTCATGGGTCTCCATACCTTGCAGCAAGGATCTGAAGTCTGAAACGGAAACTGCTCTGATGATAAGGAGGTGCATTACAGAAACACATACAAGTTATAAATCTAAAAACCCCCAAAACAAACAAACAAAAACACCCAAACCCCCCACATACCCACAAACTGTTCGTTCAGTGTATGTAAACAGTAACCCATGAGTGCTTGGCAGCCAAGACATCTGGAAGATTGGGGTATGCACTGAACACACCGTACTCTGGGCTGTCTGAGCTGGCAATGCCTTTCCTTTCAACTGATCCTTCCCCTTGTCATGGTACGCTGAGGTACCCCTTAGATAAAAACTGAGTGATTCTGTTCTCAACACTTCTGCTATAGCAATAGAAGCAGGTGAGGGGAGAAGCATCTCGCACAACATAGAAGGGTGAGGTAAGACATGTAAAGTAGAGGAATGCAGAATCTAGAAAGGAAGAGAAATTAAAATAAAAAAGGGAATAGGAAGGGGACATACATACGGAGGGAACGGATAGGGGTACAAAGGTATGGATGCATACACAGCACAAAGCACAGGAGGGGGGGAAGAAAAAACTATACTCCTCTGACTCAGAAAGAATCATTGCCAGCTGAACTCCGGTACCAAATCTCCACACCTGCCTTACCTGTCAGGGACTGGCTCTGAAATCAACTAGCAAATTGGAAATCATAAGCCTCCAGTGATTGTACCATGAAGGACATCACCTTATTACCATCATCAGTTATTCTGCAGAGTCAAATAATAAGAATTCAGTGTGATCTTCAGAACCTTCAAAAACTCCGTGCCAATGACCCTGGTCAATATTGTTCCACACAACAGGTATTAATTTTATTCTTTTTTTAAGTTGAGAAAATATTCTCCAAAACAAAACACGTTAAGAGGAGGATGCTGAAGGTGCATAGTCAAGCACTGAGAGGCTAGGTACAGCCAGAGTTAAGGTAGTCTGAACAACTTAACCCTACTGACACATGCATAACATCATACACTACAGTCTCATTCCCAAACTACACTTTTGGTAACTCATCCCCACTTCATCCTGTGACGTCTCTAGGATGCTTGTCCCATCTGCTATAGAAACCAGAAGATGTGTACCTATGGGAGCTCTCCAGTATGGCAGGCCTCCGCTTACCAACCACAGAGAACACAGCATCTTCTGCTCCCATCCCTTGGCTGGGAATGCAGTGATAAAGATAGGAGCACAGCACGGAAGCAGGAATCCAGGACTTGAGTGACAGCAAACCAATGAAG
The DNA here is from genome assembly GCA_013398225.1 of Steatornis caripensis. Taxonomy (NCBI): domain Eukaryota; kingdom Metazoa; phylum Chordata; class Aves; order Caprimulgiformes; family Steatornithidae; genus Steatornis; species Steatornis caripensis. The sequence continues at coordinate 257,072 of VZSC01010949.1, read as the reverse complement.
AAAATAAGTGCAAGAAAAAGGTCACAGGGATTTAAAAAGAAAGAGAGAAAGAAAGAAAGAGAGGAAAAATTTAAAAAAAGAATCCTAGCTTGCTCAGTCTTTATTGTCAAGAATCAGCCCACTTACAGTACAAGACTCGTAAAACCAAAATGGCTAGGCTTGCCTTGGGACCTGGGCTGCTTGGCAAACACTCATAAGCCACACATACTGGAGATAAAACTGTCTGTGGAATTAAGACGTTTCATAAAATTTCTATGAAAATAATAAATTAAGACAACCTTTGGACTGAATATTTATACCATCAGTTCGCAACAACAGTTTTAGATGGTAAAGACGGAAGCATTATTCCTGGTATTGCCATGAGCAAAGAGGCAGGCAGGGTTATGATCTTCTGGATCAACCCCCCAAAGGGATTCTACCTCCCTCTTGTCACAATTTATGGGCTGTAAGGTCTAAACCATAGGCATTAAGTCAGCTACTCAGAGACTAACGTCTGGATACCTACCACTTCTATGTGCGCTTTAGTGTTTGAGACAATTACACAAAATGAATGCTATTCTATCAGTTTTGGTCTCAATTTCCTTATGCCTCAATGCATTTTGTGTAAAATTAAAATAGTAACATTAATAAATCAAAACAGGCATGTTGTTAAATTCCAGCTTCTAAAGTATTTAGACCAAATAATGACAGTATAGGCAAGAGCAAAGAAGAGTACAAGGTTTAGAAGGTGTGTTTCATGGGGCTTCACTACACAGCCTTGACCAAGTCAGAGGTACTGAACAGAAAGGTGACTGAGGAATTGAGAACATCCACCCCTATCTCATCCCAAATTAGAATAAATGGCACTGGTAACCCTAATTCAAATCTTTCCTATCTTGTGGGCACCGCGAACCCACTGTGTTGACAGCCTAGCAACAGTTTTCTTCTACTGAAATGCACAAGTGATAGTCGACAAGTGCACAAAAAACCTCTTGACATCCAGTCAAGAGAGCTACAAAAAAAACCACCAGCTCTGAAAAAAGACATGAACACCCACATGGCAGAAACAATCCCGTAACACAGGACAATCCTAGATGTACAAATACATGCCTACATATACCTTCATTAAAAGTGTTCAAGACATGTTCTGTAACTGGACAGAACAAGGTTTTATAAAACAAACGTAAACAGCAGTGGAAGTTTTAACAGTGGGCTTGAGAGATGGATTATGTGAAGACTGAGACCATTAGCAAGGCTGAAATTTTTTTCTTATCTTTCATTAGAGAGTGCCCAAAGCACTCTTCAAGCAACAGTAAGTTTCATCTGCTGACTTCACAATAAGATTAAATAGAAGCAGCCCAAAATGGATTTAAGAGAAGTTATGAGCATATCAACCTACTAACAACAAAAAGAACTTGAAAGCAGTATCAGTTTATTCTAAAATGTTTTTCCCACTCTCAACTTGCCACTTGTCTTCCTTCCCACGTTTTCGGGTATAGAGGCATGTTTCCCTGTAGAGATTCTTCAGCTCCAGAGTAACATGGCTTCTTCCTTAGTGGTACCCTTTGGACTTTCTGACTGTGATGCTCAAGCGTGATGTGCCTTAGAATTCATTCAGCAGATGAATACCAAGAGAAACGATCTGCAGCAGGTATGTGTGAAATAGCCAACTCATTTTAGCTCAGGAGGTATCTCTGAGGTGCTGCTCCACCAGCTGGTTGTACTTGTGAAACCCTACTCCATGCTTCAAGAGCTTTTAAAATGGAGGATGTGCATTCCCTTCAAGAATTCAGTTTGGATCAATTCTCACTTTGACCCAACGAACTTGGCACACTTAAGTCAACAAAATGAGACTGCAATAATAAAGACCTTGCAGAAAAATGGAGAAGAATAACTCATTAAAAATAAAGCAGGTAATGCATAAAATGAAAACCATTTATCACACGCCAATATTTTTTCAAAAATCTTACTCTGCCCTCTTATTTTACATGTATGGTAATTACGAATTAATTTCCTGATCAACAGCTTATGCCATTCAACCATCTATTGATTATACTATCAAAACAGGCAGTCAGTAGTTTATACTGCTAACTGTATGTGTATTCAGTTTATAGAAAGAATCATACTACCTTAAACATCTTTACACATATGCAAGTTCCCTTTTAGTTATTCATTAATTCTCATAATTAAATCAAAATAGATACAATCTATTTAAGGACAAGGAGAAAGGAGTACTTCTGACTTTTGAAACAAGTAAAAGGTTAAAGCCCAAACTGCTAAAGCAACATATGCAATATCTCCAAACACTAAAAATGTTTCAGTATCTTTACTATACCTTTTACATCTGGATCATCTATATGGGGCTCCAAATTTTCTATCATTTCTTCCAATTCTTTCCTTGTTGCCATAGGAATGTTTGGAGACACTGGCATAGTGAGTTCCTGAATTTCTCTGTCGAGTATTATCTCAGAAGTCTGCTGAAGCTCGAAGTCAATATCTATTTCAGGAAGTGGAGTCCTCCAGAAATGGAAAGAGTTGTACAATTCCTGCTCTGAAAGGGAGGTTTCCTGTGAATTCAGCCCAGCCTCCCGCAGACCTGCTGTACAGCAATGAGAACTTCGCTCATTCTCGTCAGCCATCTCCGCACAAGATTCTGAAGACAAAGTGCAATGGAAGGATGACTCAGTCTGGAAACCACTTTCCCTCTGGGAGTTATTTGACACTGTATTTTGATCTTCCATGGCATTTTCAAGTTTTGTTGCAAAACTGTCTTTATTAACGTGCGAAGACAGATCCTCTGTCCTGGTGTGCTCATCCTCTGTTGTGACATCTTCTGTAGTGCTGACTTGTTCACTGTGGAGTGCCAAAGCAAATGAACATTTAAAACCAAAATTCACTTGTTGCAAACAGATGCTCTTGAAAATTCACACGCATATTATCAGCTTGCTATTTATCAAACTAGATTTACTTACAGCATCGCAAAATAAATCACAGAATCACAGAATGGCTGAGGTCGGAAGGGGCCTCTGGAGGTCATCTGGGCCAAACGCCCTGCTCACGCAGGCCCATCTAGAACCAGTTGCCCAGGACTGTGTCCAGATGGCTGCTTCTGAATACTTCGAAGGACGGAGACTCCACAGCCTCCCTGGGCAACCTGTGCCACTGCTCAGTGATCCTCACAAGAAAAAAAAAAAGTGTTTCCTGATGTTCAGAGGGAACCTCCTGTGTTTCAGGTTGTGCCCACTGCCTCTGGTCTTGTCACTGGGCACCACTGAAAAGAGCCCGGCTCTGTTCTCTTTCCACTCTCCCTTCAGGTATTTGTACACATCTCACAGGAGAGATGCTCCAGTCCCTTCATCATCTTTATGGCCCTTCACTGGACTCTCTCCAATACGTCCATGTCTCTCCTACTGGGGAGCTCAGAACTGGACCCAGCACTCCAGCTGTGGCCTCACCAGTGCTGAGCAGAGGGGAAGGATCACCTCCCTCAACCTGCTGGCAACACTCTTCCTAACGCAGCCCAGGAAACCATAGGTCTTTACTGCCAGGGCACATTGCTACCTCATGGCCACCCCGGTGTTCATCATGACCCTTAGGGCCTTTTCTGCAAAGCTGCTCTCCATCTGCTCAGATCCCAGCCTGTACCAGTGCCTGGGGCTGTTCCTCCCCAGGTGCAGGACTTTCCATTTCTCCTTGTTGAACTTCAAGAGGTTCCTGTCAGCCCATTTCTCCAGCCTATTGAGGCCCCTCTGGATAGCAGCATGACCCTCCGGCACAGCATCCACTCCTCCCAGTTTTCTGTCATCAGCAAATTTGCTGAGGGTACACTCTGCTCCACCATCCAGATCATTAATGAAGATGCAAAAAAGAACTGGACCCAATATTGACAACTGATGTACACAACCAGTTACTGGCCTCCAACTATGTGTCACTGATCAGCACCCTCTGGGCCATGACATTCAGCTAACTGTCCATCTACCTCACCGTCAGCTCGTTCAGCCCATACTTCATCAGCTCTTCTACAACAATCTTATGGGTGAGACCATGCCAGAAGCCCTACTGAAATATAGGTAGACTATATCCACTGCTCTCCCTTGTCTATCAAGTCAGTCATTTCATCACAGAAGGTATATCCAAAGTATCGTAAGTTACTAAACAGTCATGTATTCTTAGGAAATAACTGAAAATTCTGGTAGTCTATTAAGTAAGATGAGACGTTCCAGACCTTTCCATTTACTCAATTTATACAGGAAAGTTAGTTTTCTTAACTCGTAGTTCATACAAAAAAAAAAAAACAAGGAGGAAAAAATAATTTGTATATTTAGAAATTCCTTACCTGTTTTCCTGTACAGAACCACAGTCTTCTGGGTTTTTACCATCTTCTTTAAAGTACTGGCCACTGCTGGATGGATTAGCAAAAGTCGATATAAAAGGCCCCAGAGACTGAAAAGCAGCTTGGCGGACCTAGTGGAAAGGGTCCAAGGTGAAAAAAAATTATTTATATATATGAAGCTTGCTATTCTAGAAAACAGAAATGCCTGCTACTAGAAATTGGAAGGGTCATAAGCCTACCGAAGAAAGCAACAGCACAGGCTGTTGCCTGGAAAGAGTCAGCTATATACATAAAATGCTAAGTAAAAAAAAAAAGAAAAAAAAAGAAAATATAGGGTAAAAACAGTTAAAATACAGGTAACTAAGTTGACAGGCCTATTTCCCACAACCAAGGAAATCACAATGATTTAGACAGTAGAAGCAGGTAAGCTTTAAAGCTCAGTTGAGAATTTTTACAACTTGAAAGGAAAAAATCGTGTGTGGCGAATAGACATTTCACTACCGTAAGTTTGACTGATGATAAGCTCTGCAATTCTTTCCCTTTCCTATTTGGCTATGTTGTTCACTTGCTCCTCCTTTATTCTACTACATATTCTCCCCTTCTAAACCATTACCTCATCTACCTCCATTTTTATTATTTGATTAATTCTGCTGGGCTACAACTTGCACAACTTTCCAGGATCCAAGAGCTCATGCTCCTGTGCAAAAGATCTACTTTCGGCTGTCGGAAGCAGTCTGCTCAATAACAAACTTAACAAGGTTTGAAAAGTAGATCTTTAAGACAAAAAACCCACACACACAACCAAAAAATAAACAACCCCAAAAGTACCACACCAAAAAACCACCAAAATCAAAACCAAACCCAACAACAACCACCACCACCCTACTCCACTGTCCCACTTCGCCCCAAAAAATGGGGTGGTGGTAGGGAACTCAAAAAAACCCAAATAAATCGCACCTAATTTTCCAGTTTTGTTAATGATTTTCAGCAATGTTAAGTCACAGGCAGTTCTGTAGCTAAGAAAAGCTATCCCACTGACAGTTTTTCTTACACACTGCAGTGAAAATGAGGGACTCTCTATACCCATTGACAAACTAAGTAGTCTAAGAAGAATTTTGGTTGAGGTATGTGAAACAAGTTAGGTTATCCACAACTACACGGAGAAGTTCTATATGGAATATTGCAGTAAAATCCTTTAAAAATGACAGATATCCAAGAAACAAAAACCAATTCTTACCCATCGTGAAGGATCACTAATCAAATTAATAAAAAGGGTTGACAGTTTTGTCCTCCGGACTTCCTGTGATGTTGCACAAGAAACCGCCATGAAGCATTCCGCACAGGCCTTCCTAACTCCCCACACGTTATCAGAGCAGAGCTGGAAAAACCTCGGCAGCTGTTAGAAACATAGTAAGTTTGCAAGTCTTAACAGGCAGTACTTGTTTCAAAGCAAGTTGTTCTTTCATATTCATTTCCTTCATTGCCTTCTCATACTCAGATGCATTAATTTAACATTTGCAAGACAACAAACACATTCAGTAGCACCACTCTTCTGTTATTTATGTATACAGGTAAGGAAAATTCACCTGTTTGAGGAATAACGGAAAGTACTAGCTTTCTAACATGATTTATATTAAAAGAACAACCCCCCCAAAACACCAACTCTAAAAATATCCCCAAGACCAGAAAACCTATCAAAGACAAAAACTCATCTCTACAGCATTCTTTTAAAGATAACACTGAAAGGAACAAAAACAAAGAATACTGCTGCATTAATGCTTTACCTATTAGAGACACTTCAGATTTTTGTAAGATTTTCACTGAAATGAAAAGGAAGAGCATCTTCAGAAAGAAAGAAAACCTTTGTTCTCCACCTAAACTTCTCATTGTTAGATTTACCACCTCTGCCATCATCTACCCTACAAAGCAGGACCTGAATTGCATAGAGGAATAGGGCAATCAATGAGAGAAACACTGCATTTGGTGCAAGGGAAAACAAGTTTGCACCAGTTTTACTAATAAAACTGAAGCATTTTTAAGTTTTTGGAAACAGTAATACTAAGGATGAAATGGCTGACAGAACGCAGGTGAGGCAAATACATGCAGGTCATCACATGGCTGCCTTCACTTGCAACTGGCAGGAGTAAGATGCAAGTAATACGACTGTTGCTACAGCTCTGTTCTCAATAATTGATGTTCAGCTGTTCCTACTTTCTGCAGCAAAGTTTTCTGGACTTGGCTTCTGATTAAAAAAGGCATTAATGTTACAAAATGAAGTTTTATCTAAAGTCATTCAGCTTTTTGCCTAAACGGTATTGTCTGATACAGAAAGAGATCCCCAACCATCCAGACATATGTTATTGCTTTCACAAAAAATAACCAACACTTTATTATTTCATAGTCTAACTGCACCCTTTACAAAGTTTTAATCCAAATTCATGGCATGTATCACTAAGAGGGCATTTGTGTGAGAGAAATCAATTTACATCCCCAATCAAGAAACATTTGGGATGTAAATTGCGCAACCCTACTTCATTATCAAATTGCTTGAATCACACAGCACGTAAGGAAAAATGCAGTGAATGCTGTAAAAATGTAAAAAATGCCCCAAGGGTCACACTAGGTGTACCTGTCCCAGTACCACATCTGCAAAAGGCTGCAGAGCCTCTTGAAGTCACGCCTGCATTTACACTCTCTCCATATAAGGCCCTCGCTAATTCACGGCACTGAGTCATCAACTTCCTCTGGCTCTCAACAAGCTCACTGTCCACATCCCCAAAAGGAGAAAGCTTGAAGAGGGATCCAAGAGACTGTCAGGCTGCCTTCTGCTCCCTAGCCCTGTCATATCTCCAAGCCTAGCAACATCCACCAGCTCCTTGGACTTGTCAGGGGAATGGGGGAGCACTATTAAGGATCCTCTGCTCATTGCTCCATCCAGTTCCCTGCTTTTCCATTTCAAATTTGTATCTCTTCCCTTTACTTCATTTGCCATTGCCCAAATTAATTTATTTTCTCCGCCTGCCTTTTTCTTTGGCTCTTTCCCAGGAGGGTTGTGAAGCTTTGTCAGGAAAACTGACTTTAAAAGACAAAAATCAATGAACAGCAGCATTAAGTGATGCCATTTAAAGAGACCACATAAGCCTCGCAACTTCTAGCGGTCTACACCCCCATACTCTTCTTGTACCTGCAATCTCTCATTGCTTTTATGGACAATAGACATATTCCTGCCTACTTCTTGCCTAATGTATTTTTGAACTTGAAAATGCTCTCTGCCTCTACAGCCCAAGGTATTTTCTTCAGTCTGGTTTAAACTCTTCTCCCAGCTCTAGAATCAAATATCCCTCAGCTCCAGACTGCGTGACTTGGCGAGTTAGAGTTCTGTATTCATAGTAACTGTCTTCAAGATTTTGTAAATGTCACTTGTAACGTCACATCAGCAAAACTGAAGGGTCACAGCTTTTTTAGTCTCTCCTTACTAAGGGAATGCAGCAGTTGTCTGATCATTTTAGCTGCCCTTCTTTGTACCTTGTCTAACTGCACTACTGACTTGTATGAAAAAGAAAAATCTTTTAAGAAATGGCTTACCAGCATTTCTTCAGTGGCTTGCTGCCCAACCACACTGCAGATATCTCCAAAATTGGCTGCACATACCTTGCAAACAAAACACAAGAAATAACCGCTAAGACCATAGTTTTAATATAGCAAACAAAATAAAAGGGAAACTGTAAACAGCTTTTAAAACCATAAAAACAAGTTTTGGTGCAAACTCAATATCATCCGCTTCCCCATTCCATCAGCTCCCAAGGTTTAAAAAACATTTTTAAGAATTGTTTTCTTCATTTCAAGCTTAATCAGCCTTCTTTAATCATAGAAGAACCACCCCAGAACTTAAGTGAAAGAGAAGGAGGATAAAATATATTCAAAGTGCAGTCAAATGAAAGAATACAAGGAGTTATCACAGAAATTAAGCTACACAATGGCAGGGTGAAACCGAAATACAGCCTCAGCACCTAAATACCATCATGGAGTACTAGTTTATTTAATCTTAACGAGCNAAAGAGAAGGAGGATAAAATATATTCAAAGTGCAGTCAAATGAAAGAATACAAGGAGTTATCACAGAAATTAAGCTACACAATGGCAGGGTGAAACCGAAATACAGCCTCAGCACCTAAATACCATCATGGAGTACTGGTTTATTTAATCTTAACGAGCATCTTTAATTCCATCTATGCACAGATATATGAGCTCAGGTGGAGATGCTGCATCAGTTACAGTTGGTTCACATTTTCATGGCTACCAACATAAGGGCAAGCAGATTCTTTCTTTGTTTCTGAAAATAAAGGAAGGGACTCTGGAAAAAACTAAGTTTCAAACATAAAATCTGTGGAAACGCAAGCTACAAAAGAAACTCCATAGCTTTCATTTATACGTGCCACAGATGAGACCTAGAAGGAAAAAGTCATTTAGACAAATGCAAGTTCCAAGTTGATGACACCCCTTCCACAGATAATCCAGACCAGATGCTGATAATTCATACCTTACGAACATGAAACATTCTGCAGTCACAGCACATCTCGCAAAACCTAGGAAGAACAAGTCTTTCCGTGATGTCCTTTCCCACCATGGAGGCCATTTTGCACATTATCTAGTAGCAAGACAGACACTAGTCAGGGATGCTTGCACAACACAAAATCCCGTGTCAGTTAAGCAGAGGCTTTTTACATTTACTTTTCATTCCGATGCACACAACCTTATTGAAAACTGTGAAAAATATTGAAAAAAATTCATATTTTGAACTGAAAAGGTATGGCCACTTCTGCAAAAAGTTTTGTTTTGTTTTACCCTCCCTCTGTCATGATGTAACCCATCTGTAGAAGACATCGGTTTTTCACCAAACTAAATCAAATTGTTAACCAATGGACATAACTCTCAGAAATTACTCTCATATTTTACCAAACAGACTTA
>VZSC01010949.1:202497-247655 GCA_013398225.1 Steatornis caripensis | reverse complement strand
TCTTTCCAATACTTTATGTATATATATTACATTATATATGTGAATATATGAATTATATATATGAATATATGAATATATATGAATATGAATATATATTACATTAACAGAAAATTATTGACAATTAATACGCTTAAGGAACTTCTACAACTTCTATATGATTTAAAAATTGATGACAACACTCCTTATTGAGCATATGCAACTTCCTAACACAAAATTACTGAAAAAGCATATCATACCAAAGAAAGTGACAGCTTTTCGCTCTAACTGCTCTTTTATTCTGATTTTTACTACAACTTCGATAAAAAGAAGGTAATCTAAAAGAATTTTATGTTTAACTTTGCTAATCATGTCACTAGAACTACTTAAATTAGTTTTCCTGTAATCAAAAATTATTATTTTTCTAACCTCTAAGGGCCTGGTGAGCTACAGAAACCTTTCTCAAGTTTCAGTATCTTCAAAACAATGAAGATGGGTAAAACAAATCTGCTTTAAATTTTATTCCCCTATGTATTTGTACGCTCCTTCAATAAAGTAATAGAAATTTGGTGTTAAATACAATAATGCCCAGCCTGCTTATTGTTTATGAGTCCAGCCATATTACGAAAGTAAAATATTAATGAGGGGTCTGTCAACAAAAATAAAAAAAACCCCCACCATCACCCAGCAAAAAGCATCAACCAAAATTGCAAAAATTCAAGGAAAACATAAGGACGTACATTTTCCGCTATTTCTCCTTTACAAATTTGCTTATTATTTTAATTCAAAACATTAATTTTTATTAAGGTTGTGCCTAATGTAAAAAAAAGACACCAACCATGAATTAATCAACTCAGATGCTTAGTATTTCATCCAGTAAAATGAAACAAAATCAATAAAGAGAACAGCCATACAGCAAAGACCAACAGAACTCAAGTGTTACTGAAATTTTCCACAGATGCAATTTAAACTTCCATAAAACAAACAAACCTGGAAAAACTAAAAAGTCAACACTAACAGATGCTTTAGGAGTCAATAAAATTAATCCCCTGCGCTGTCTTGTCCTGCTATGTTTCTTTACAGCATATATAAGCTACTGAATTTAAACATAACCTTGACTTGAGTGTAACACAGCATGGGAAAAGTTACAGATTAGATATGGATAGCAATATAATTTTTTCTCTTTAGTATCACATGGATGTGCATCTTGGAAACACACTGCCATCACTGCAACACCAAGCATTCAAGCAAATGTCATACTGTGTGATTTGGTATTGCTGTTACTTACAGCCACGGCTTCTGTCTTCACATCATCGTTGCTGTCTGGAGCTGTCAGATCTATCAGAACAGGGCATACTTTGGTCTCCACGTCGTATCTCTCTATGAGTTCCTGCTCCAACAGAACTAACAGGGCTGCCTGGCTTGTTTTTCTTACCTATCATAAAAAGACAAAAATTGAGCCAAAGAATTCAAAGACAGTTTTTTTGTTTTACGTTCAAATCTGTGTCCTGTATTTTGGAAGCTGTACCTATATACTGCTACACGCCTTTACTAACTGCACTCGGAGAGAGGACAAGCGCTCCAAAACCACTTCTGCAAACACTTCATGTTTGAAACAAACTATGTTTGAACCCAAGAACATCTGCATACTGTAAAGTAAAGCAATAATAAAATAAAAGTGTCCACCTTCATACTTCCCAAAACACAGGATAGCAATGTCAAAAAATGTAGTCATGGCAAAGCTCATGCAAGAAAAGCAGCACAACTAATTGGGCATCACAAAGTTCTAAGGAATGTGAATTGTATTAAACAAACCATCTTTTTCTGAGATTAACAAGTTTGGCTGACAATGAATAAATGCATTTATTTCAAATATATTTTAAATTCTGAAATAATTTTGCTTAGTCACATCTAACAAAAAGACTGCACAAAAATAACCATTAATAATTGACTTCATAAAATGGCTAATCCTGCCTCTCAAAAAGTAAGTTCATCAGAAGAGAAAACATTACATAAAACAAGAGTCTATATACTGCAATGCAGCAATCTTGAAAACACCTTCAAAATCTTTGTTTCAGAGCATACCAGCCAAACGAACTATAGAGTATCAACAGTGGTTAAGATGAACAGAATCACCGATCAGCTGGCAAGAATATCAGGCAGAAGTATGTTTGTATTACACATGAATTAGCAAAACCAATTAAGAAAAGTTGGTTTTGGTACCTATTTTTAATTATGGAAAACATGAAAAAGGCAAGAGAGAGAGTGACAAACTGAGAAATCTAAAATACTTAAAAAAATGTATAACCTAGGATTAGTCCAGTCTGAAATTATGTGGAGAAGCCTACAGAAAGCTTTAGACAGGCTAACTCATACATGCAGGGAAACAAATCATGCAAGTTCAATCCAAAAGCTTTACTAGATCAACATAGAAATAGCTGGTTATGAAGGTACATAATGGCGTCAAAAAACTGAAACATACCAAGGAGTCAGTTTTTCATAACTACTGTTCCTTTTTGCCAGAATTTACATTATGTAAGGTTGTCAAAATGACTCATTTTGTCCCTAAGAACACAATACCAGATAAAAGGCCCCAAAGCAGAACAGATCACATTAGATGAAAAAATGTTGGAAATTTTCTTTAACTAAAGTTCAGAGTGCCATGTGTTTCATGCCATTCAAAACCTTTTAACCTCAAAATATTGCACATTTGCATGACGCTAAATTACTTAAATTTAACCCCCCCACCCCAGGTATATTCAGCTACCTAATAAACTATTTGTAAAAGACACTTACCTGGTTATTCTGGTCTGCAAGGTATCGTACCACAATAGGCAGTAAGTATTTGGAAAAAGCATAAGGGATTGAAGGTCTGTTTTCTTGACAGAACATAGCAATATGAGGCACCTGTTCCATCAGTTCTGCTCGCACTGTTGGCTCTGTCAGGGTCAAAATAAAACCAAACAAGGCATGATAAATGTTTACAAGCATATTGCCAGATACTGCCCGAGTAAGATTTTTACAGTCCTGCACATACAAACTATGTTCTCAAGTGTTCACGTAAGCACGTTTATGTCAAACTTCATTTTGACAAGCACCGTCTTTTTGCAAAAGCAGGTAGAACTACCTTTGCACTGCTAACTACTAAAAAGATGGGTCTCACATTCTCAGAAAAAAAAAAAATGAGGAGGTATAAGAGAGCAAGCTACCAAACATTGTGAGTATCAGAATTCATCTGAACTGCCTATAAGCATCACCTACTTCCAAGAAACCTGTTAAGCAGAAAGTCAACCCAACACTAGTACCACTATGAGAAGAAACGAACTGAGGGGCACTCCTGGCCACAGCCTCCTCAAGCAGGAAAGATGCCACTGAGCAGGACAACCGGCCATAACCGCCAATGCTCTTTTCATTGACTTTTTAAGGCTACTGATAATATTCATCAGATGGAAAAGGTCCTGCATCTTTCCAATCCAGAAAACAGTGCACTGCCTGAATGAATCCTAATCCCCACAGAACATGCACATCTATTTGGGGGATGAGAGGAGAAACAAAGAAAGAAATACAAAATGTGTGTTAAATTCCAACTATTAAAAAACCAGCTTCGATTTAAGAAGTAGGTCATTATCACATGCCTGATAGTTCACTTGTCCACATAAAGAAATACATCATTTCAGACCTAAGTGCTAAGTATTTCTGTGCTTTCAGAATTTGCTGGCATCTCCAGTTACTATTAGAGAACTGATTATCTATAAAAGCACATAATGAAAACTCATCAATTACTCTCAAGTTACAGTAATTTGTTTTACCATATTTTAAATAAGATTTATACTGCTCACAGGATATGCATGCCTTACTAATTTTTTACCTATGAAGTGTTCAGGCAAAACTCAGTGGTACGACCAGAACCATCTCCCTTGGAATTAACAGGATACACTAAAACCACAACCTTTTGCTAGACAGAAGCATATAACTTGCATTTATATTTAACATGGCAAATGTATGCAGCACTTGGCTTTCCTGAACACTGGCTACAAGGGACAACTTAGGCCTGAATAAAATAAAACAAAGATAAAGCAAGTACCGTGCTGTGTGCAGTCTCTTCTTCACTGAGGACAATGAGAACAGAACAGATCATAGAACACAAAGTAATTAAATGCCTGTAGGCTCCATTTCTTTGGTTATAGCCATAAATTACTTTTCCTATAAAAAAACATACCAAAATCCTCCGTAACGTTTACGAATTGCTGACAAAGTTCAAACTACAAAATTAAATTCCAGATAAATCATTACTGAATAGGTTTGCCTGTTCATGACAATGAAGAAAAAAAGCCTTCCAACCTGCTCTGTTTCTCTACCCAAAACATTAACAGGAATACACAGGACAAAAGCCTTTTTATTTAAGTTTCAGATGTTCTGAAACACACGCAGATTGAACTCCTTAAGCAATACACGCATCCTGAGGTTTGTATTGAAGAAATCAGATCCTGAAGAAGACTAATCAAACTAGGTGCAAGTTTCAGCAGACTTGGATTAACAAAAATGAACATATAACAAAAGGCTAAATTCTAGTTTGGTGAACACTATGGCTGTAGCACTAAACATGACAACTGACGAAAATAAGCACCTGTAAACAAGACAACAGTAATAGTTAATGAGACTGTTAATTATGAAAGCTAAATTCTACATATATTAATGTGAAGAAAGGAAATACTACTTCTTGCAGATTTAAGAAAACCCCCACAGTCAGAGAATAAAAAGTTACCATCTTCAGTCCAAGTTTCTAATCTCAGTCTAACTTTCTATTGGGAGCTTGCCGCACCTCATACTTCCTATCATAGCAACTCATCTTTCGCTTCCTTATAAAAATTTGCCAGAGCAGTCCGTAGAACACAAAATACTATAAGCTGCAATTCTTCATTAGGATGTGGTTTCCTCAGTAAGAAAAAGCAGCCAAAGCAGATCAGCTGTTTTCAAGACTAAAGTTGACAAGACCATTGCTTTTCTTCCTACATTGAACTTCGGTCCTCTTATCTGACAATGTCTAGTTTCTTCACTTCTGGAAGAGAGGCTTGAAATGTGCCAGAGAAAAGAGTCCTTTTACATCTCAACATGTTTTTTCCCATCTGTGTGAAAACCTGCCCAAAGCTGGCTGAGCTAGGAGGCCTTGAGAACACTCTCCATTTGCACCTGCCCATTAGCCGATAGAGAACAAAGCAACGACAAACTGAAGAGTATTTCCTTGCTGAGCAAGTTGACATGGAGAAAGCCATCATCACTGCAGACAAACTGTACACGGCCCCTCACCCACGAGCAACTCCTTTGAAAAGGCTGAAGATGCGAAACAGAGCAGAATGAGGAAGTACCAGCCCGGGTAAGGAGGGATGGAGGGCTGAGAGGTGAGTGACAAGGAGACAAAACTAGTGACTAAAGGGAAGGGAGATTGAAACTTGCTATATAAGAAACCGGAACCAGGGCCCAATGCCAGCACTGGAGGGACTCGCTCCCACCTTTCCATAAGGCTGCTATTTCAAAACATGACCAGAAGATGATCTAAGGGTACAAGAGGCTTGTGTCACAACGCATATCACCAGTATCTCGCTCTCGCTTCTTAGGACCCCTGCCTCATTCCTTGCAGCATACAGAAGATGGCTAATGTGGAGAGGGAAGAGATGAAAAGAAATTTGGCTGAGGCTGCACGTTTGGCAGCAGTGCTTCTTAAATTGTTTCCAAATTTGCTTCAGGCAGTTCCCACCCTCCCAAACCCAAAACTTGCTGCTGGTCTTTCCATTATGCCGATGCAACTGTTCATGCAGACAGACTACAAACCATATCAAAGAACTGATCTGGCCGACGCAGCTTTTGCCCCACCACAGCAGCATGATTAAACAGCAAGAACTGGCACTTAGACTGGTCTCCCTGTGCAAATTTCCCTCAAGAAGCAGAACTATCTGATGATGGAAGCGGGCAAGTGATGGTAAGAGGGCGCAGGAACTGTTGAGAAATCTGATTTGTTCCTTTGCCTAGCATGAAGCTGTGCAAAATGCTCAAGTCAAACTTTTCACAGAGTAATTGTACACTACTTATTTGATTGCAGTCCAAACTTCGTGTCTTCGCTGCTGAAGAAATACCAACACTGCAATCAAAGCCAACAAGAGCTCTGTATTAAGCAACTCAAGAGCTATGTATAAAGCTTCGGACACTAGGAACTCAAAACAGGCAGACTGTTTTGATTTTGATACCTCTACAGTTTACCCACCCACCAGTAAAGTAATGGCAACACTCCCTCTCCCCAAATTGACTAGCTTTGCTGTGAAATTGAATTCATATACTCATTTATGAAGCACTCCAGTAAGAGAGCAATGACTACCAAAAACATAAGAACATTTTTTCTTCAGAAGAGATTCATCTATTATGCAGCACTTAAGAGTTTGGTCACATCACCTGACAATATTGAACATCTGAGTCCCCTTCTTCCTGAGCTACTAAGCAAGCTCTGGCTTTGTAAAGATCACAGACAGAAGAGATGATGCAATGAAAGATTTGAAAAATTCATGCCCAGGAATGAATTAGAACTGTAAAGTCACCTTAGTTCTTACATTCCCTAACTTTTAAGTACATGGCTCTGCAATCTTAGTAAGGTAAATTCAAACCAACAAACAAACCAGCACTGTGTATGTAACCAGCTGTGTAATGCAACACTGTAATTCACTAACAAAAAGGCATTTGTGCTATTCTGGGGAATTACTGCTGCTGCAAGAACCTGAACCTTAAAATTACCAATTTAGATAAGAGCTTAATTCTTCCAAACGCTGAAGCATATGTTCCAGTGTACAATGAATAGAGCCTAATCTCACAGTCTGATGGGGTTACAGTAGAGATTTTTTTTTTTGCATTACGTTTCCTAAAGACCCAAGCAACAACGCCAAAAACGTCCACTGAAGATACAGCACTTTCCCATTCCCTTTATTCTTTCCTCAGCTTTGTCTTTAGTTTAGACAGGTGGCAGCTCCAAATACAGATTCCAGCAGGCTTCAATACATGACAGTTGTCTGCCACTTCAGTTTAAACTTTTTGTTTATAACCAAATTTATGGGTGGGCCGTCATCACAGTGAATGGAGCATGGCACTATCAGTTAAAATTATTACACACAGCTTCTTAAAGCATAAGCTCATCCAGCTGGGGAATACATCTGTATTATATATTTTTTGCACTGTACAATACAGTCGGGACCAGGCTTTCACACAGTATAAACAAAATCTGGGTGGAGAATTTTGCTTCACATCAAGATTGAAAGTTTCTATTTTAGGCACTCTGGAAAATCACTATGTACAATTAGGTTCTCCATAACATTTGCTTGGAACAGTATTTTTCCGTTTGGCAGAGGAAGTATTTTTAAATGCTGCTCTTTTCAAAGTATCTTCTGAAGGGACAAGTCTATGCCTGAAAGTAGCAGGCTATCAGAAAAAAAGTTGCAACTTGTCAAAGCAGAAAAATTTGAAGAGAAATATTAATATAAAAAATTAGATCTCAGAAGGAAACTCATATTTGTTTTTCTCATTCATTAGCACTTTATTTCATTCTATCAGGTCTTGTGTATTCTCCAGATACACAATTATACTAAATTGAGTTTTAGAAATCAAGCAAAACTAAAAAAATGACAGAAGAAAGTGAAAATACTTCCAGTTCTACTGTTTGTGAAATAACTTTGAAAAGAAGTTGCCAGAATAACATGACACAGCTCTACCTCTCTCGATTTGCAGACCACATGAAACCAGCCAAATACTCCAAGAAACATTTCCAGAACCTGGGCAGACTTTGATCTGCACACACCAACCTTCAGTTCTAGGTATCTCACAAATCACCATTTAAATCAACATCCCAAACTGACTCCAAAATCATAGAAGTAATTAACTGTTCCTTCCCCACCCATGAGAAAACACATACATTTTCCCCTAGAATTTGACACCAGCTCTGATGTAAGTGACAACACACTCATCTAGCTACTCCTAGCACATGCACTTAGCTTTCCTATATACATGTGTAATGTTTATTTCACCCCTGCTGAGGCTTCAGTTCACCTTGTATTCTACTTCAGCTATGAGGAAGTAAAGGACCATGGTTATATGTATACTGGAACTTAAAAGGGGATTTCTGCAGAGCTGCACAGTGTAATACCAACTAATTGCTCCAGAACAGTTATTTGTATGTAAGTAATTACTCCAGAGCCAGTTCACAACTAGATTTATTTCACAATGTTTTATTCTGCATCAACATACCGTATTTAGAAGAAATTCTGCAAAGCTTGCATTATCCCAAAATGACCATTCTGGAATACAAGCAGCAATCAATTTGCCCTATGTTTGTGAGGGGCTGTAAGTTTTTTGTGTTGTAAAAGTATATATGAAGAACAACTACTAGTAATGTTAACGCTGTTTTAATTGATGATTTTCATGAATGTTTTAAGTACACCTGAGTATTAATAATATTAGTATCTGTTCTTATTAAGGGTTATGAGTAAGGAGTAAACATCTAAGTGCATAGCTTTGCATTTACCCTTTCATTCTTTTTAAAAAAGTATTTTGGTGAAAGGCAAACAAAAATACTGATTTATACACGCTAGAGAAAAACAAGCAGGCCCTTCGCCTTGTATAGATCTCAGTTTTCATATTCAGTCTGAACATAAGGTCCACAGCATACTAAGATGCTGTCACGGTTTAAATCTGGGCTGGCTATTAAACAGAAAACAAATGTTCTTTGTTAACCCCCTCCCTCCTCAAAAGGTGGGAAAGAGAAAAGGGAAAGAGACTTACAGGTCGGAAAAGTTAAAACAGCTTTAATCTAACTACAACAATAATGTATTGCAATAATAGGAAGAATAATAAGGAAACACATACAAATATATACACAACCAATATTGAGCTCCCCACTCCCTGCTGATAATCACATCACCCAGATGCTGCAGGGCACGCCCCAGGAAAGTCCCAGACTGTACTCAGCAGGAGGCAGGAACTGAATTCAGGATCGAAAGTAGACTATTCCAGCAGAGTCTTCCTCCAATGCTTGAGCAAGGAGCAGGGCAGAGCTGGAGAGCAGTATTCTGCCACATGACCAGGACCTCACTAACAGCCCCATGCTGGGCTTAAATAAGCTCCTGGGCCACGGGTGTGGGCAGAAGCACCAGGTGAGGCTGCTTAGAGTCATTAAAGCCCATCGGTGCCCTCAGGCCCCTGGCCGTAGAAGGAGAGGGAGTGACCCCTCAGCTTTATATACTGAGCATGATGTGTATGGGATGGAATACTGCATTGGGTCAAACGAGGACAGATGCCAATCTGCCAGCGGCATGGCAATAGCACTGGATGTGTATACACATCTGTTCTCAAACTGAACATCGCTTGCATGATCAAAGACAAAGTTTAAATAAATTCTACAGTTTATCAACTCAAACTTTATCTATCCCCTTCTTTCCCAATCTCATCTGTCCCTCCAACTCTTCTACCTTTCTTGACGACAAAAGAAAATCTAGACAAGTGAAAATACACTGTAACCAGAACCTACCCCTTTTAGCTTAGGAGTCCATCAGAAAGACTGATGTGTCTGACGTGTGCTGCTTCAGTAGTCAGGTTCTTTTCTCTTACTAACCAGAAATGGACTTCATTACTGACTGGCAGAGAGAGGAGTGAAATTCAGACTAAAGAGAGAGGGTAAAGTCACCACAAATCATCCATGATCTCAGTTAAAGACACATTTAATCCAGCTCCCCACATCCATGGCGAGATAAAAGAGGATCACATCAAGCAAAGGAAAAAATTCTTAGTGTAGCAGCAGATGGGAGAAGAGGTATGGAAAATCCAGAAACATGAAGACGAGGGAGCGAAAAAAAACAGGTGGGGCTATTGACAACTGGGAAAGGCAAATATTAGCATTCCCATTAATATTGCTTACATATGAAGATTTTGTTAAATGAAATGCTGTAATATGTGCTATTCGACAGGTATTGCTGGCATCTCTCACTATACCAACAGCAGTAATTGAAATGGTCTTACTAACACAGGTTAAGTACACTATTAAGTAATTAAGGTTGTGCAGCCGTGCACATTAAGCCTGATTATACAGCTTCAAAACTTAATGACCAATTAGTTTAATAATTGTTTGAAAATCGGTTTGTTTTGCAAACTGCACTCACAACTGATTCTATGCAGTAAAGAGATGACTTTTAATTCAGGAGGAAAAAAATTCTGGTTCGTTATATTCAAGCAAATAAGCACCAGTCCTCCAGGAAGTCACTTTCTTTTTCGCTATCATTTCTTTAGAAAGATACCTATATGCATCTATTTCACAGTACACTAAAATACCACATATATTTTAGAAATAAAGATACAGACTCTCTCTCTAAAAGAACCCTCAGAAAATAAGCTTCTAGTGCCCAGTTTTGCAAGCACACTGAGCACAATGCCAATAATACAATAATTCCGTCTGAGGCTAACTTTCAAAGCCAGTTAATTGTACTTGTGTGCACAGTGATGAAGCCTTATATCAGATAAGCCATTCACAAGCTGGTACAAAAAAAAAGTTTGAATAATACTAATTTACTCAAGTGAAAAAGACAGACATAAGGGCCTTGTTCAAGCTCATTTAAGTCTGTGGCTAGTCTACATTCGAGAATGAAGAAGGCCCAGCTGTTTCAACACACAGATGAGCACTTTATCACTAACAAGGGTTTATGGGGGATAAATGAACACTTGCCAAGCACTGAGCTTCTATGCCAAGCTGCTTCTTGGCTTCTATAGGTTCAAAGACACCATAAAAAGATTAAATGAAGAAATAACCAAAATTACATAGTGATTAAATAGCAGATTCAAAAGCAATACAAGGTAGCACCTTTCTTACCATAGCTGTAACTATGCGAGGGAACTCACTACCAAGGACAGTAAAGAAGTCCAGAGTTTGAAAGGACTGAAAAATACCCAAACCCCACAGCACAATCACAGACTTAGCAGTAACACCCACCTACAGCAATGAAAGCAAACAGTGAAGAAAATAAGCTTTCCAAACAACTGAGATTTAAAGAAAAAGTTTCTTTGGCAAGTAAGGGGCTTGGAGGTGACAGATTATTCCCCAACTGCCACTGATGGGTTTCCTCCACTGGAACAGCTGTTCTGTGCTGCCATTTACATACACCAGGACATGATACCAGGGCACAGCAATTCCTGTGTTCCGTCAGCACTGGGAGCAGCTCGTTTTCAATATCACCTGAAGTGGATATTTTTTTCCCAGTAGAAACATACTAGTGATCTTAAGGCTGCAAAACCACATATAACCTGGAACTAATTCATCAGAAAGAGCCCAGGCTGCCCTGTCAGGAGAAGACTCACTTTATATCACTTATATGTGCAGTTACACAACGGCAGTGGGAACTCTCCTTCACTAAATACACCTCACTACTTCATCTGCAGTCCGCACACTGGCTGTTGACAGATGTTAAAACATCCCTTAGCATTCTTTAGGTATAGGCAATACTTAATTCTTCCCTCCAAAGGAACTTTCATAAATTATTGATATAAGACACTACTGAAAGAGTCCAAAAGAGTTTCCATAAAAAGCTATTTCTTTGAGAATTTTTTGTCAACAGCTTTTTTAAAAATAGTTGTAGAACTGACACTTGCCTTTGCCATGATGCCTCAAAAAATTTAGGTCATGGTTAGCCAGTTGGTATGCCAAGATCTGTGTCAATCATACCAAACCACAGTCTCAGGACTTTTTTGAGCCTTCCATCCTACAATCATATTTGGACCTATTTGGATCTTTTTCTAGTAAAGATTTTTATTTCACATTAATGCAGTGTTTAGCATAAGAGAGATGACATTTAGCTTCTTAAAGTGTTATCATAGTACATGAAGAATAAAAATAATTAGTTTTGAAATTCTCTCTCAAATACAGAAATGGCTGTCTCATTGTAGCCCCAGCTTAATTACCCAACAAACAAAAAACTCCAGAGAAAAACAAAAAAAAAAAGAAAAAAAATCACACTGCAACCCCCCCTCCAAAAAAAACAACCCCACAAACCAAAACAAATCAAAAAACCCTTAAACATGTCTCTTTTTCAAGCAAAGACCATGTCTGAAAAACATCAGCCCAACCATAGGACTTCTGATGTTTCAAGGTATTAACAGGACAGAGGACTGCTTGGACAACTTTAGAGGAGTAGGTATTTCTAGCTCGCTGCTGTACCTGTATTTTAGACAATGGCAGCAGCAGCACAAAGAGGGAATGGATATTGTGTACTCCAGGTACATTCTTCAATTCAAACCAAATTATACCAGCTGCTGCCAAAAAAAGCAAAGTACTTTGCTTTCTGTGACTTGATTTGACAAGAGAAGACAAGTATCTCCAAATGTTAAAAACAGGTATAAGACTAATTAGTATCACCTATTAGAAATAAGAAGTCATGCACACAGTTTAGTTTGACTTCCCAGCACTGTGGTTTTGGTTTTATTTATTTATGCATTTAAACATGAAGGCTTGACTCCAGGATGGCTCTAACCATACACACATCTGCTCTAATCACACAAGTCAAAACGCACATATACTTTCATAATGTTTTCTTATCCCAAATTCAGTTGTTTTTTGTTTTACAAAACAAGTTGGAAAAAATATCGTAAATGCAAAAAAGCATCAGATAAGAGAAAAATTAAGAACAAGTCTACAGCAACCTTAACAAAAACCCAAAAAACAAAACCCCAAAACAAAACACACAACAAAAGCACTGTGCTGCAGTTTGAATAATAGTCAAGCACGTATATTAAGAAGACACAAACCAGGTCTAGTTCCCTAATGAATTTTCACATAGTTTAAGACACAAGGATATTCTAATTACACGCCTTATAGGAAAAAGGCTAAGTCTAATACTGCAACTGCTCGAGGCACAAAACTCACAGTTAAGTTTGCAGAAATTTAATTTGTGGGGCAGTTGCAGAATCCAGTGCTACTAGTTTGGCAGATCTGAGACTACTTCTACAATGCAGGAAAAGCCTGAAATGCTGCTTTTACTGCCGCTGAGAAAATATCAACCCTGACTAAAAATGTACTCCACCCTTGTTAAAGGAAACAAATTGATTTGAGCTCAACTCTTGGCTTTCGTTACATTTCTACTTAAACAAACTTCAATTTGACACACTTAGTTGGTCACCAATGACAAGCCTAAGGCTACAAAGTTGCTGCACAAGGCGTTTTTCCTGGGCACATCTGTCCTATTTTCCAAACTGGAAGCTTCAGAAAGTTTCTGATGCTCAGAACTGTTAACATGATCACACAAACAAGCACTGTATACAGAGATTTCAGAAGCAGAGCTTTGCTAGGAAAGCACTCTAGAAACACTAGCACACCACTGTTCTCAATTAAAGCCACATTTAATCTTAAATGAATAGTGACTTTTTTTTCCCTCTTAAAGAATTCTTGGAGAGGTACTCAATAATGTAACACTTACAACAGGGTATTTTTCATGGCTAAACAAGGACGCTGCCTCAGAAAAATAAAAATACGCATTTGAAATGAAGACAGTAATGACAGAAATGAGCAGAATACCTTTTTGCCCTTGGAAAGCATTATGTTCTACAATTTCGGAAGAAGGGAGAAAAACTGACAGACATTAAACAGAAGAAACATTTTCCTCTCATACAAGATTTAATACAAGTTTCTCCCCACAGTGCTCCTACAGTGACAAAAGAACGACCTTCAGATCTTCCCTGATGTTTTGCCACTAAAGCCTTCCTTCTGGTGCTTCAGCTGTATCACCTATGTTGAAATCAAGCCCTTCATTCCTTCTAGAGCACCTTCAACCTGGAATTTTGTTGCAGCTCTGTCCACACCATTTTTTCTTCTTCATCCACTCCCCTACCCCTTTTTAAGTACTCCTTTCACATTTGTTTTCCATTATTTTCCTGCTTTTTGCCTTTTACTCCAAACATTTGGTAGTCTCAATATATTCACGAGCAAAAACCCCTCTACATCTACAGAGCCCTCCTACTCATTACTTATATCTGCATCTGGCTTACTAATTTCCGCTGCCTCTCTTATCTTCACAACTGGTTGCTCAAAAGGGATCAAGGGAACAACTTCAGTATTTAAATTCTATCAAAACTAATCAGAGTTTTGCACAGATGTTTTGCTAGATTGTTGTCAAGGCAAGAAATTAGTCTTTATCTACAAATCTAAAATAATCATGTAGATCTGAGTAGCTGAAGTACGTACTAGAAGTTACTCAAAAATGTACCGATGGAAAGTGGTACTCCTACACTTTGAAAGGGCTTAATTCTGTTTAGGGAAATAGTAAGGAAAAAAGTCATCTTTGGAGGGATGATCTAGCTAAATGAAGTTTTACAGTATTTTATTGCATTTGCAGAAGCCTAGTTTGAATATTGAAGACAAGAAAGAACATATTGGTCTTGTGCTGAACACAGGTTCAGCAATTCTGACTTTCTGTCATTAACCCAGTAAAATGTTTAATGCTACCTACCTGAATCATCAGCTAATCTGCTGATTCTCTCCAACACAGCAATACAATCTCTCTCATCATCACTGACTTCCTTCAAAGTGTCCAGCAAACTTCGAGCCACCATTTGCCTAGTTTACAAGAAAGATCAAAAATTAGCATTATTTGTGTCCAGAAATACAGCCAAATCAAGATGTTGTGCAATCATACAAGTTTCTTAAACCAAACAGTAAAGTTTTACGTAGATTCACTTTTAACTCAGTAAATTTAGTTAGTCCTGCTTTGGGAATTCTTAATTCTGATACCTGGCATAATCCTAAAGAACTGCTAACTTTAGACATAATATTAAAACTATCCCTCTGGTTTACAAGGACAAAGGAAACCAGCCACAAAGATAAAAAATAGTAATTGTCTGCCAAGTCGGCCAACAGGAGTTGAATGTTAGGAAGTCACATGCCAGCCTTCCATCCTCACCTCTGAATTCCCTATATTGTTGCATACAAAGCAAGACAACACCACTATTGTCAGAACAGTTTTAAACAGAATTATGGTTTCA
This sequence comes from Steatornis caripensis, assembly GCA_013398225.1. Taxonomy (NCBI): domain Eukaryota; kingdom Metazoa; phylum Chordata; class Aves; order Caprimulgiformes; family Steatornithidae; genus Steatornis; species Steatornis caripensis. The sequence goes on along the minus strand of VZSC01010949.1, from coordinate 232,631 downwards.
CAAACAAAAGCCTGAACACTCAAGCTGAAGATTTCTATACCGACGGTGACGTTTAGAACCTAATCTTCATTCAAATGCTATATAGAGCAATGGGTATATACTGTGAAAATAAATGTACTAGCCCATGTGTGCCTGGGACATAGATTAAGCAAAGTAGGAAATGAAACATTAAGAAAATATAAAACAAGTAAGAATCAACTCAATTACTACTTCCAATGCATGATAAATTTTTCTAAGGATTAACTTGGCAGTGACAAGATACAGTCAAATTTGGCTTCTTCTCCTCTAAGGTTCTGTTGCAGCCTATGTTACAAAGTCACACCCATCAGTTACCTAGAGAGCCCTAAACATGAAGTTTTTAAACAATGCAGCTGGCAATGTGTGGCAATTAATCTTTCTCCTCAACAACAGCCCTCAATAGCCTAACTTTTTCTTTCCCCACCCTTTTGGACAACGTTGCTTGAACATCAGTTGAGAGAGCTAACAAGATTATCCCAACAGTGGAATGGGCCAAGGAACAGTGTTCAACATGCTGCTAGCTCTTGTATTGCCCTGGAGCAACTTATCAAAATGCTAAAGCAGCAAGGGTCAAGTGCCAGGTATTTCCAGAACTGACAGACCAAAGCACTGCTAGGATGCAGCCTAGATAGAAGCACCATTGACAAACAGCAGTGCTGTAGACAAGAGCAGAAGCATAGCTAAACTTGATCATGTTCACTACATACGGTGAATGTGAGCTATGGTCACAAACTGGTAGGAACCAGATGGTTACATTCCTAATGTACTGGGGAAGCTTGAGAGCTTTACAATTCCATGCAATCAGAGAAATACAGTAGACTTCCATGCATTCCCAAAGCTAAGCAGACATTTCCATTACTGAAAATCATAATTTTAATATTTCACATTGGCTACTTGCAAAACCATCTTAAATTTAACTGTCTTGACGTACAGATGAACAAAATCCTCTAAAAAACTGTTTGCCTTTAACAAATTTCCCCTCTCACTTTTCAACGTGGTAAAAGTACATCTCTCAGCAGAGATCTTGACAGCTGAACTTCCAACTGCATCTCAAAATCCTAATGGAGGGAAACAGACTACGTGACACACTAACCTAGAAGCAGAGTTGGCTTGGTCTTTTAAGGGGCTGGACACCTCTGAAAAGAGAAGAGGAACAGATGAAGCATACTTCATAAAACAGCCTGCCTGGATGCATGTGTCTCCTACACATTAAAAATAATCCTGGAAAGTGAGAGACAAGTCAACTCACCCACTGAGTTGGGTCTTAAGTAAGGAACCACAGTACAGCACTACATCCCATTTGGCTCCTGGGGACTAAGGAACATCCCCCTACTATGCTGGGAGTTTTGAGAAGACTCTCATCTCCTCACAGAACTTTGTTAGCAGTATCCTGACCTGTGGTGGCTGGATCTCACAGTAAGTGTTTGCTAGTTCCTCTGAGTTGGACAGATGACTATGCAGAAGTAGTCACCATATAAGCTGAAGGCCACAAACCTCCTGCTCAAGGAGGAGATAAAAAACCAAATCCTAACCTGAAGTAGATGACTTATTTATTAAATCCACTCAAAGCTAAGAAGGGACGTTCAACTTTTTCCCTGGACTAAAGGTAGATGATGTCCCCTGCCTGCACCTGGGTAGTATTTCCTTGTTTGGCTTGTAAAGAAATCAATGGATCTACTTTGACATTTAGCAGATTCTGGTAAAAGCATTACAATAAAAGGCAACAGGACAAGCTAAGCTCACTGTAGAAAACCTAAGTGGGTAGACAGCCAGTAATGACAGAGTAATTTCTTATCTCCATCAATCCAGTGGTCTGGGATGTCCAGGCCAGGTGATGTTCACTAAGTGTCCTGCAAACACTAGGGGCTCTGACCTAGTTCTGCACTACTCCCAACAATCTGCCAAAATTCCTCTTGTGCCTCCAAGGCACAAGCACAGGACACTGAGCTAAACCTGCCTTGCATTTGCCTCAGGCTGAGTGCTAGCATGTAGGCAACTAATGCGGAATGACTTCAGTGTTGCAAGCTCACACGTTGAAGTGCTGTGCTTACTGGAGAGAAGAGAGTAAGCAAGGCTCCCTGGTGCCCTGTCTAGAAATCTGATCTTTCTAATGCAAGCATTGGGGGTCGAACTACAAAAAGCCAACAGAGGACTGCAATGAACTATAAACGCATAGTAGCGTAACATAAGGCAAGCAGTGGATTGCCCAGCAACTTGCCAGGTGAGTACAAGGTGAGCATTTCTGAAACTGCAGCAGAGTTCTGAAGGATGACCTGTCTGTTCTAGACACAAACAAAACAAAAATAGGCAGACACGCTTCATGCTCAAGAGGCAAGGAGATACCTCCTCTGACAGGGAAGAAGAGGAGGAGCAGGTTTCCCCTAGCGATAATGACAACATGTCCTTCTAAACTCCATTCTAACAGAGAATCAGAGTCCTTCAAGTACATATGTGACAGAAATTACTCCATCAACATTAATGATGACAACATAAGTGATTTCAATGGCATACATTCTGTTACTATGCATTACTCTTGCTTATCAGGGCACAATTTGGGACTAGGATTAATAGTTTATTACCATTTCCACTGGCTTGGGTTTTGTGCAGTGCTTGCCTTTAACAAGCTCCACTAAGAACTTCTACCTTTGCGCATGGCCAGCACCAGCAGAGTTGTCTTCATTGCAAGAAGTAACAGAATTGCATCTTCTTGCCCATTCATTCAGATCTCACACCTGATTCCTTGTGCTGGTTTTGGCTGGGATAGAGTTAATTTTCTTCACAGTTGCTATTATGGGGCCCTGTTTTGGATTTGTGCTGAAAACAGTGTTGGTAATAGAGAAATGGTTTTGCTATTGCTGAGCAGTGCTTACANAGGCTACAAAGTTGCTGCACAAGGCGTTTTTCCTGGGCACATCTGTCCTATTTTCCAAACTGGAAGCTTCAGAAAGTTTCTGATGCTCAGAACTGTTAACATGATCACACAAACAAGCACTGTATACAGAGATTTCAGAAGCAGAGCTTTGCTAGGAAAGCACTCTAGAAACACTAGCACACCACTGTTCTCAATTAAAGCCACATTTAATCTTAAATGAATAGTGACTTTTTTTTCCCTCTTAAAGAATTCTTGGAGAGGTACTCAATAATGTAACACTTACAACAGGGTATTTTTCATGGCTAAACAAGGACGCTGCCTCAGAAAAATAAAAATACGCATTTGAAATGAAGACAGTAATGACAGAAATGAGCAGAATACCTTTTTGCCCTTGGAAAGCATTATGTTCTACAATTTCGGAAGAAGGGAGAAAAACTGACAGACATTAAACAGAAGAAACATTTTCCTCTCATACAAGATTTAATACAAGTTTCTCCCCACAGTGCTCCTACAGTGACAAAAGAACGACCTTCAGATCTTCCCTGATGTTTTGCCACTAAAGCCTTCCTTCTGGTGCTTCAGCTGTATCACCTATGTTGAAATCAAGCCCTTCATTCCTTCTAGAGCACCTTCAACCTGGAATTTTGTTGCAGCTCTGTCCACACCATTTTTTCTTCTTCATCCACTCCCCTACCCCTTTTTAAGTACTCCTTTCACATTTGTTTTCCATTATTTTCCTGCTTTTTGCCTTTTACTCCAAACATTTGGTAGTCTCAATATATTCACGAGCAAAAACCCCTCTACATCTACAGAGCCCTCCTACTCATTACTTATATCTGCATCTGGCTTACTAATTTCCGCTGCCTCTCTTATCTTCACAACTGGTTGCTCAAAAGGGATCAAGGGAACAACTTCAGTATTTAAATTCTATCAAAACTAATCAGAGTTTTGCACAGATGTTTTGCTAGATTGTTGTCAAGGCAAGAAATTAGTCTTTATCTACAAATCTAAAATAATCATGTAGATCTGAGTAGCTGAAGTACGTACTAGAAGTTACTCAAAAATGTACCGATGGAAAGTGGTACTCCTACACTTTGAAAGGGCTTAATTCTGTTTAGGGAAATAGTAAGGAAAAAAGTCATCTTTGGAGGGATGATCTAGCTAAATGAAGTTTTACAGTATTTTATTGCATTTGCAGAAGCCTAGTTTGAATATTGAAGACAAGAAAGAACATATTGGTCTTGTGCTGAACACAGGTTCAGCAATTCTGACTTTCTGTCATTAACCCAGTAAAATGTTTAATGCTACCTACCTGAATCATCAGCTAATCTGCTGATTCTCTCCAACACAGCAATACAATCTCTCTCATCATCACTGACTTCCTTCAAAGTGTCCAGCAAACTTCGAGCCACCATTTGCCTAGTTTACAAGAAAGATCAAAAATTAGCATTATTTGTGTCCAGAAATACAGCCAAATCAAGATGTTGTGCAATCATACAAGTTTCTTAAACCAAACAGTAAAGTTTTACGTAGATTCACTTTTAACTCAGTAAATTTAGTTAGTCCTGCTTTGGGAATTCTTAATTCTGATACCTGGCATAATCCTAAAGAACTGCTAACTTTAGACATAATATTAAAACTATCCCTCTGGTTTACAAGGACAAAGGAAACCAGCCACAAAGATAAAAAATAGTAATTGTCTGCCAAGTCGGCCAACAGGAGTTGAATGTTAGGAAGTCACATGCCAGCCTTCCATCCTCACCTCTGAATTCCCTATATTGTTGCATACAAAGCAAGACAACACCACTATTGTCAGAACAGTTTTAAACAGAATTATGGTTTCACAAACAAAAGCCTGAACACTCAAGCTGAAGATTTCTATACCGACGGTGACGTTTAGAACCTAATCTTCATTCAAATGCTATATAGAGCAATGGGTATATACTGTGAAAATAAATGTACTAGCCCATGTGTGCCTGGGACATAGATTAAGCAAAGTAGGAAATGAAACATTAAGAAAATATAAAACAAGTAAGAATCAACTCAATTACTACTTCCAATGCATGATAAATTTTTCTAAGGATTAACTTGGCAGTGACAAGATACAGTCAAATTTGGCTTCTTCTCCTCTAAGGTTCTGTTGCAGCCTATGTTACAAAGTCACACCCATCAGTTACCTAGAGAGCCCTAAACATGAAGTTTTTAAACAATGCAGCTGGCAATGTGTGGCAATTAATCTTTCTCCTCAACAACAGCCCTCAATAGCCTAACTTTTTCTTTCCCCACCCTTTTGGACAACGTTGCTTGAACATCAGTTGAGAGAGCTAACAAGATTATCCCAACAGTGGAATGGGCCAAGGAACAGTGTTCAACATGCTGCTAGCTCTTGTATTGCCCTGGAGCAACTTATCAAAATGCTAAAGCAGCAAGGGTCAAGTGCCAGGTATTTCCAGAACTGACAGACCAAAGCACTGCTAGGATGCAGCCTAGATAGAAGCACCATTGACAAACAGCAGTGCTGTAGACAAGAGCAGAAGCATAGCTAAACTTGATCATGTTCACTACATACGGTGAATGTGAGCTATGGTCACAAACTGGTAGGAACCAGATGGTTACATTCCTAATGTACTGGGGAAGCTTGAGAGCTTTACAATTCCATGCAATCAGAGAAATACAGTAGACTTCCATGCATTCCCAAAGCTAAGCAGACATTTCCATTACTGAAAATCATAATTTTAATATTTCACATTGGCTACTTGCAAAACCATCTTAAATTTAACTGTCTTGACGTACAGATGAACAAAATCCTCTAAAAAACTGTTTGCCTTTAACAAATTTCCCCTCTCACTTTTCAACGTGGTAAAAGTACATCTCTCAGCAGAGATCTTGACAGCTGAACTTCCAACTGCATCTCAAAATCCTAATGGAGGGAAACAGACTACGTGACACACTAACCTAGAAGCAGAGTTGGCTTGGTCTTTTAAGGGGCTGGACACCTCTGAAAAGAGAAGAGGAACAGATGAAGCATACTTCATAAAACAGCCTGCCTGGATGCATGTGTCTCCTACACATTAAAAATAATCCTGGAAAGTGAGAGACAAGTCAACTCACCCACTGAGTTGGGTCTTAAGTAAGGAACCACAGTACAGCACTACATCCCATTTGGCTCCTGGGGACTAAGGAACATCCCCCTACTATGCTGGGAGTTTTGAGAAGACTCTCATCTCCTCACAGAACTTTGTTAGCAGTATCCTGACCTGTGGTGGCTGGATCTCACAGTAAGTGTTTGCTAGTTCCTCTGAGTTGGACAGATGACTATGCAGAAGTAGTCACCATATAAGCTGAAGGCCACAAACCTCCTGCTCAAGGAGGAGATAAAAAACCAAATCCTAACCTGAAGTAGATGACTTATTTATTAAATCCACTCAAAGCTAAGAAGGGACGTTCAACTTTTTCCCTGGACTAAAGGTAGATGATGTCCCCTGCCTGCACCTGGGTAGTATTTCCTTGTTTGGCTTGTAAAGAAATCAATGGATCTACTTTGACATTTAGCAGATTCTGGTAAAAGCATTACAATAAAAGGCAACAGGACAAGCTAAGCTCACTGTAGAAAACCTAAGTGGGTAGACAGCCAGTAATGACAGAGTAATTTCTTATCTCCATCCATCCAGTGGTCTGGGATGTCCAGGCCAGGTGATGTTCACTAAGTGTCCTGCAAACACTAGGGGCTCTGACCTAGTTCTGCACTACTCCCAACAATCTGCCAAAATTCCTCTTGTGCCTCCAAGGCACAAGCACAGGACACTGAGCTAAACCTGCCTTGCATTTGCCTCAGGCTGAGTGCTAGCATGTAGGCAACTAATGCGGAATGACTTCAGTGTTGCAAGCTCACACGTTGAAGTGCTGTGCTTACTGGAGAGAAGAGAGTAAGCAAGGCTCCCTGGTGCCCTGTCTAGAAATCTGATCTTTCTAATGCAAGCATTGGGGGTCGAACTACAAAAAGCCAACAGAGGACTGCAATGAACTATAAACGCATAGTAGCGTAACATAAGGCAAGCAGTGGATTGCCCAGCAACTTGCCAGGTGAGTACAAGGTGAGCATTTCTGAAACTGCAGCAGAGTTCTGAAGGATGACCTGTCTGTTCTAGACACAAACAAAACAAAAATAGGCAGACACGCTTCATGCTCAAGAGGCAAGGAGATACCTCCTCTGACAGGGAAGAAGAGGAGGAGCAGGTTTCCCCTAGCGATAATGACAACATGTCCTTCTAAACTCCATTCTAACAGAGAATCAGAGTCCTTCAAGTACATATGTGACAGAAATTACTCCATCAACATTAATGATGACAACATAAGTGATTTCAATGGCATACATTCTGTTACTATGCATTACTCTTGCTTATCAGGGCACAATTTGGGACTAGGATTAATAGTTTATTACCATTTCCACTGGCTTGGGTTTTGTGCAGTGCTTGCCTTTAACAAGCTCCACTAAGAACTTCTACCTTTGCGCATGGCCAGCACCAGCAGAGTTGTCTTCATTGCAAGAAGTAACAGAATTGCATCTTCTTGCCCATTCATTCAGATCTCACACCTGATTCCTTGTGCTGGTTTTGGCTGGGATAGAGTTAATTTTCTTCACAGTTGCTATTATGGGGCCCTGTTTTGGATTTGTGCTGAAAACAGTGTTGGTAATAGAGAAATGGTTTTGCTATTGCTGAGCAGTGCTTACACAAGCCAAGGCCTTTTCTGCTTCTCACCCCACCCCACCGGCCAGGAGGTCGGAAGTGCACAAGAAGTTGGGAGGGGACACAGCTGGGACAGCTGACCCAAAGGGGTATTCCACACCATATGATGTCATGCTCAGTATATAAAGCTGGGGGAAGAAGGAGGAAGGTGGGATGTTTGGAGTGATGGTGTTTGTCTTCCCAAGTAACGCTTATGAGTGATAGAGCCCTGCTTTCCTGGGGATGGCTGAAAACCTGCCTGCCCATGGGAAGTAGTGGAAGAAGTCCTTCTTTTTCTTTGCTTGCACATGTGGCTTTTCCTTTACCTATTAAACTGTCTTTATCTCAACCCACCAGTTTTCTCACTTTTACTCCTCTGATTCTCTCCCCCATCCCATTGCGGGGGGCGGTGAGCGAGAAGGCTGGAGTTAAATCATGACATTCCTCCAGGTTCAAAGAGACTTTTGCTAGCTGCTCTGACAAGCGAAGCTTCAAATCAATAACGCTACAGCTGTGAACTCTCAAATAAAATTATTTATTCACCACATATCTGTGGTATACAACTGCCACCTAAGCAGCAAGGCATCCATTTATCCATCAAATAGCTTACAGGCCAAAGAAAGAGCAGAGGTCAAAGACTGGAATGTAGCATGCAGTACAAGTGCTTCAGCTGTTATGTGCAGAATAGAGGATAATTAGCAAACATCAAGTTTTCATGAGCATGCATGGGTAGAGCTTGTTCAATGGTAGAAAAACTGATAGGATATCTTGTAGGCAAATTTGACTGCAATTAGCAGCAGATTACAAACACCCTGCCTTTATGTCCAGGTGCAGGGGACAGATATTTTGAAAACTCTGCAGACACAGACATAATTAGGATTTGTGGCAATATACACCAAGAAAAGGTATATGTATCTTTGCTTGGCTCAGACTCCTTTTGTATACTCCTTTGACTTTATATGGAATCAATACTGAGAATTCTAAGTGGTATAATTACAGTGTACCAATCACCATCATTAGCCCTTAATAAATTTCTACTACAGCATTTAAATAAGCTCATCTATACAAGGAGTGCATTTAGCTAGTAAGCATACATTAAAAGAAAAAAAAAAGAGAGAAAAGGAAAGAATATAATTTTTCTTCACCCATTTTTGCAGAACTTCTAAACCAAGATTTTATGACATTCCATGTTTAATTGAACATCGGCAGTCATAACATAGGTTGGCACTGTTTTCCCCAAACAATCTCAGAAGATATTCTGAATAAATTCAATTTCAATAAACAATATCTTTGCATCCTTCTTAAGAAGAAAGGCTAAATACACAGAGGTATATTCAGTATTGTTGAAGCAATTAGGACCTCTCAGTGCCTTAGGAAAATTCTGTCCTTTGATAGTTTAGCTTTGATCAATTTAATGTACACTTACAAGGTAAACTTTCTTAATCCATATTGTGAAATTTAAACTCAAGTAATTTATTTTACGCACGTATCTGCAAATCTGTGCAAAAAAAGTGTTCTGAGGTTTGTTTCATTTTTACTAAATATTACTCTCTGACATACAGTGGGCTGAAATACGAAAACAGAGGAAAAGAGAGTTAGAGATTAGGAGAAGTAACCTAACTAATCCTGAAATGATGATAAGTGTCCTAGTCAGAATGAATGCCACTACAGTCTCACCTGCATGGCTCTGGCACGAGTTTGGCATTTTCTTATTGTCAGTACTCAACAAATACCCCAAAATGAGAAAGTTTACATTGGGCTAGGCTGCACAGACAGAAGGAAAGTGAGTGGGGAGAAAAAAAAAAACAAACAAACCAACCACAAAACCTGCAGCTATGGATAACCAAATTCTCAATTAACTTGTTGGTTATAATCTGGTCATACCTAAATGAAAATATGGCAAGGTAATTTCTTACTCTTAAAGGAAGGGTCTTGATAAATCGATTCTCAACAACACACCAAACATACTGTCATAGAGAGGTTTTTGACATGTACTACAGCACAGATGGATGAAAACAGCATTCTATTTTAGTGGAGGTACTTTCTGCATGCAAGTCTTAGTTTCTAAATACACAGTAAAATGACATTCCACAAAATTGATTCCACAAAAGGGAGTGGAGAACTGGAAGGCTTATGATATAGCCCTGATACATCTGAAAATTTATTGATACCCTTATTTTCTTGGAAAGAAATTGATTTCTCAGTTCCTGAAAGAGAGCATATATTCTAAAAACTTCTAGACTATTTTCCAGAATCACAGACATGTACAACCAAGGTTTATTTTGTGATTGTTGGATTCAGGAATCAGATAACCACATTAAAATAATTCGTTGCCACATGTAGTACAGCCTCCTTTCTGATGACAATCTCTCTTCCATCTGGAGTCTCGAAATCAAGAAGGCTACAGTCTACCAACCATATCAGAAACCTACATGTCTGTGACATGAAGTCAGAGGAGCATATCTTTAAGCTAAAAAAGACAAGTTACTCAGAATGCTTTAGGCAAAATCTTCACCTACAGTGTAGACAACGAAAGTGCTACTGATAAACTGTACGTTGAGTACACACACCTATGCTGAATCCCTCTGAGGTCAAATATATCCTCAGTAACTGCTTAGTGCTGCTCTATTAGTTATTTGAAGTTAAACTATTACAAAAAAAAATTTCAAAAGACATCAGGTATTTTCCCAAGTGTGTTGGGTCTGTGTGGCAGTTTTGGTAGCAGGGGAAGGGGCGACACGGGCAGGTGGCCCTAAACAGCTGCTCAAAGCTCCCAGAGCTCCAAATCATCCTCCTCAGGCTGAGACCAGGCCATTTAGAGACAATAGATGCACCTCTGCAATAATGATTTAAGGGACAGGACAAAGAAATGGCCGTTGAGACCTGCAGCAGAGGAAGGAGAGAGATGTGAGAGAAACATCTGTGCAGATACTGGGAGCCTGTGAGGAATGGTGCGGGGCAGGGAGGCATGCCGGTGCAGAGATTGCCCTGCAGCCCGCAGGGAGAGGGCAAGCTGTGCCCCTGCAGCCCACGGAGGATCGAAGTGGAGCAGCCTGTGAAGGACCATGGCAATGCAGAGATGGACCTGCAGCTGATGGAGGACCCCACACCAGGGGAGGTGCCTGCTCCCCAAGCAGACCCTGACTCTGTAGGCAGCCCATGCTGCGTTGGTGCACCCCTGATGGGCTACACCACATGGGAAGGACTCACGCTGGGACTGTCTGCCATTGGAGGGACCGTGCATTGGAGCAGGGGAAGGNTTGGGTCTGTGTGGCAGTTTTGGTAGCAGGGGAAGGGGCGACACGGGCAGGTGGCCCTAAACAGCTGCTCAAAGCTCCCAGAGCTCCAAATCATCCTCCTCAGGCTGAGACCAGGCCATTTAGAGACAATAGATGCACCTCTGCAATAATGATTTAAGGGACAGGACAAAGAAATGGCCGTTGAGACCTGCAGCAGAGGAAGGAGAGAGATGTGAGAGAAACATCTGTGCAGATACTGGGAGCCTGTGAGGAATGGTGCGGGGCAGGGAGGCATGCCGGTGCAGAGATTGCCCTGCAGCCCGCAGGGAGAGGGCAAGCTGTGCCCCTGCAGCCCACGGAGGATCGAAGTGGAGCAGCCTGTGAAGGACCATGGCAATGCAGAGATGGACCTGCAGCTGATGGAGGACCCCACACCAGGGGAGGTGCCTGCTCCCCAAGCAGACCCTGACTCTGTAGGCAGCCCATGCTGCGTTGGTGCACCCCTGATGGGCTACACCACATGGGAAGGACTCACGCTGGGACTGTCTGCCATTGGAGGGACCGTGCATTGGAGCAGGGGAAGGGTGTGAGGAGCCCTCCACACCTGAGGAGGAAGGAGCGGCAGAGACAATCTCTGGTGAACTGACTGCACCCCCCATTACCCGTCCCCCTGTGCCACTGAGGGGGGGGAGTAGGGAGAGAAATCAGGAGCGAGGGGACTTGAGCCCCGGGCGGGGCAGGGGAGGGTATTTATTTGTGTTTTAAGATCCGGCTTTTCATGTCTCCTTATTCTGCTTTGATTGATAACCAATTAAATCGATTTTTTTCCCCCAAGTTGAGTCTGGTTTTGCCCATGACCGTAACTGGTGGATGAACCCTCCCTGTCCTTGTCTCACCCACCAGGTTTTGTGACATTTTCTCCTCATCCCGGTATGGGGGGAGGAGTGAGCAAGCAGCCACATGGTTCTTTGTTGCAGACTGGGCTCAAACCCTGACAGCAAGGGAAAGCAAAGAAGTACTTCAGAACACAAATAAGCACGACAAGAGGATAGCTTAAAAATATCTACATTGATATGCAGATACAGTCTTGATAGCCAAGACTGATCATACTGATGAATGAGAGTCCTGCCAAGATCTGCTTTGGTTTGAAGAGAAAGGGCAACAGCAATTCCTCAAAAAGTAGGCTGATGAAAAGGAAGGGTCTGTTGTTCCGAAACTGCCTCACTATTCGAACAGATCTATTGGTGAGTGTTGTATACTTCTGAGCCTTCTTAATGAGGAATGAAAGCAAGTTAAGGGCAATAAAGCTTAGGAAAACCCACACAGGATTTTTAAAACAACAGACAAAAGTTATGCTCCAATCTGCACCACCAATTGGTTTTTAAACCAAAAAGCAAAAGGGAATCCTCATCCATGCATGCACACACACCAGTGCTACCAGACACAAGGAGACCTTGTGTTGCAGGGTGATGGCTTTGGCTTTCTGCTCAGCATCCACTCTTGCTGCAATATGATGTTAGATTATTAAGGCATATGCTAGAGATGCTTCTCAAATCTGGTCTGGAGACTGCCTCTTCATTAATAAAACCATAACCAGAGTCCCACTTGCCTTGGTTTTCAGATACAAGAGGGGTCATTCACTGTAATATTTGTCAGGTTTCCCTCCATTCTCATAGACCCAGACAACATCTGTGCTTCTGATCGCAACACTTAAAACAGTGAGGATGTAGACCATAACATTTGTCACATAGCAACTTCTTCCACCATTTGGGAAGCTGTTACAGGATTCCCTACCTCTTTTTTTTTTTAAATTCATCCTGTCAAAAATCATACATATTTAAATGAAGAAGTAATTCCTATTTGCAAGTTCCAACTCCGATCTGCTAAAATTTCTTAGGATGCCGACATAGATCCATTTCCACCTCATAGTAACTGGCTTCAGCCTTCAGATACGGGCTGAGAAATCATGAGTGCTGAAGGAATCTACTTAAAGTAGACTAAGCTTTTATAGTAACTGTTAAAAATCACTTCACTTTAACCATTCAATATAATCACATGCTTCAAATATAATACAGATGTAGATGACTAACCACATAGAAAATGATAATAAAAACAAATGCAAACAGAAATAACACTTAAAATGAAATTTAAAGATTAAAAAAAAAACACACTAAAAGCAAATTCATCCATAAAAAAAAATTGTTTAAAATCTTACCCTAATTTACCCAGGCTCAATGATTATGTTTCTACACAAATGCAGATTCAACGTCACAGAAACAACCAAAATACTATTAACTCAATCATCATACAAAATAATGTTAAACCATACATAAGTAATTGGATGCAATTATACCACACTAAGAGACATAAATTACATTTAAGTTGTTTATTCTTATCTTTTCCTTATGATATGCTTCAGTTCGTATCTCTAGCAAAAATATCTCCAATTATTCCTGAGACTGACTAATGCTGAATCATTATAACCTGCCTGCAAGTTACTCACCATTCCTTATAGTGATAACTGCTACTCACAGTTACATCACTAATGGCTATCATATGCTATTTCCTATATTTTCTTAAGCTACATAACACAGTAGGCCTACAAAGACAGAAATGATTAAACAACATGGTTATAGCAGGGAAAGAAAAAACAAAACACCCAGGCAAAACTATAGTTACTCCATCCATCTTCCCCTGCAGAAAAGCACAGGATGCATAAAGCCAGACAGCATCATCAAAAAGATTTCAAGCTTATGCATGCCCTACACCCCATGCAATCCATACTGAGAGACTGCTTTCTTAAATGGGCAAGTAAAATATTAGGACCACTATTCTTACGTGAAACTCAAGTCACATAACTTGAGTTTCTCAGTTTGTTCTCCTCCCTACTGTCTTTTATTACAGAACTGCCACCTATAGCCCTAAAGGCTTCTCTTCCCTCTCTCCCCATGAAAAGTAAAACACACAAAAACTCTCTCCTGGTGGGCAAACTGCTGATTTCATCTCAAGTTGTAAAATACCACAAACTTTGCATTTCAGGAAAACAGAAAACTTTAAAATCAGAACTAATATATGCATACAGATTTATGCAAGTTATAATACGTGAAACCATTCTATAATTGACAGCATCAGTTCAATCAGAATGAAAACCCTCCAAATGGGAGATGTTCATACATGTAGTATGGAATTTTAAGTATACTTCATATGACTAAAGTTAAGCACAGGGCTAAATCCTTACAGAGCTCAGGCCACGAACAACAAAATAAGAGGCTAACCTACAGGGTGGTTGATCATAGACTTATCTGCGTACTACCGAATTAAAAATTCAACATAAAAGCAAACATACTTAATTAAACATTTACTTGGAGTGCAAACTAAACTATGTTGAAATAAAACACCAGAAAACATCAATCCTAATGTACCTTATACATTACTGTGATCTTGTAACTGTTTGCAGTTACAATTAAAATAAATGCTGATTTTGAATTTCTCTATTCCATTGCAGAGCATCTGTGTGCAGGGGATGTGGGGGGGACATGGTGGTGTCTGTCTGAAGCATGCTACAATACCAGTGCTTTTAAATTAAACAACTAGCTCAGTGGCATTACAGAAATAAAAAGGGGAAAATGCAGACCACAGCACTAATGGGTAAGATAAGACTTTCTTTTCAGCAGTTTTTCATTTTCAATAAACAGAAGCAGCAATACTCAAACTGTAAACTATGCGTGAGGATGATCCTGCAGAACACTTCTTGGGTTCCTCTGACAATCTATAGTGCTGCTCATTATTCTCTCCTGACCTTTCATGAAGTATTTTCTTAGCCATTTTCCATACAGACTTATGGACACAGTTTACTCTCATCTTCCAGTCCTGTGTCAATGTTAGCATCCACAAAAAACCTAAAAGGATGCAGTCCAATTAATGAAAAAATTCAAGAAGTCCTGAACTACAGTTGCTTAAAAGGTAAGCAAACGTTTTTCTGTTATCATTAATATTTTGCTCTCTGTAAACAAGAGTATCAGCAAATGGAGTGGAAAATGAAGAATTCTGTAAAGTTGTTGGGTTTTAAAAATCATCTCTATTTCATGCAAAGTTCAGTTAGATTTGAATCAGATGAATAGTTTGCATACTGTTAGCCAGACAGGACATTTTAAAAGCATACCTGTTAAATATGTTCTCACTTGCAGCGTACTTGTCCAGTCTTCCCAAAGGCGTCAACATTTCATCTTGTGAGACAAAGTCCAGGGCTGAAGGTATAATAATCACATCAGACTCTGAGCTGTAGTCATCCACACCAACTATCAGAGACATCAGAAATATTCCTTATAATCACAGTAGTTTAACACTAAAATGATGTCTGTTGTTGGTCTGAAATACAGAAGTCTAGAAAAGGTCCCATTGACAACATATTTAACTAACTGGACGACATCATTCCCTCTAGTTTTCCCCAACGCCCATAAAGCCCTTTCTACACAAGAGTGATTTATTGCATGTAAGTTGGACTAAATGGACTTTGAGTAATTTTCTCTAAATTCCCAAATATGATGTTTCACTAAACATCAAGGTTCATGACATTGTAGCTGAAAAACAGTACTTTTATAACTTACATTTTTATTAAGCAAATAACGTTTAGCTAATTCTAGAGTCAGCTTTTAGAAGACGCATAGGCTAAAATCACAGCAGCAATTAACCGAGAGATAAAGAGTTAATACAACATCTCCTAACAGAACAAAAAATAAGGTTTTTTTGAAAAAGAAAAATCTATATTCGGCATGTTAAGAAGTTCAGACGTGCCTTGCTGTATCCAACTACCAATTAAAATAGGCACAATTCATCTATCACATGATTATTAACCAGCACATCAATAGGGAACGTCATCTAAACAGAGACACCTTTATCAACA
Source organism: Steatornis caripensis (assembly GCA_013398225.1). Lineage (NCBI taxonomy): Eukaryota > Metazoa > Chordata > Aves > Caprimulgiformes > Steatornithidae > Steatornis > Steatornis caripensis. The sequence goes on along the minus strand of VZSC01010949.1, from coordinate 216,872 downwards.
TGGAACTACAATGAAATGAAAAAGGGGTCCATCCCTGCTTTGCAGAGCTGCTTGAAGAACTAGGATTTGAACTACCACTTTTTCTGGCTTCCAGATGCCTTCTAAATTGCTCAAAAACTCAAGTCCCCTAATAAACACCTTAGCCTGCAAATGCAATAATTTATTTTCTAGTACTGCAAATGCATTCGCTTTTTTGCAAGAACTATCCCAGGTCACCTGCTTCACCCCTGAAAATACAACACTACAGTACACTACAACTATTCTTCAGTCTAGCCAAGTTTCTCTGAAAAGCCTTTTGAATACTGGCAAATTGAGAAGGATGAAAAAAAGACAGATCTATCAGTCTGACAATGAGTTTTTTAAAAAGTTGAACTCTATAGAGAAAAGAAAAAAAGATTACTGTCCTCTTACCTTCCATACAATTATACTATGTCACATAAATTGGTTATCAGACATTGTATCATTATCTTCAACATTCAGAATACACAAGCAGCTACCATTTTCTGAACATCTTCCTCAACAAATTTCAAATGTCAAAAAGATTTAACACCAAACTCTCCACAGGAGCAATATTTTTAGACCTAAACTGAGTTTATATAATCTCTTCACCAACAAACTAATTTTCCCATTTTGTAGGTAGAGAATCAATGGACGTTGTTTAATTGGTCATAAATAAATCCCACCCCTGTAAGAGGGTCCAAATTCTGCAGTTGCTCACAGGACATGAAATCCTTGCCAGAAACCAAATGAAGTGATGGGAAAAGAGCAAGGGCATAAGAAGAATCTGGGAGATGCGGGCAAGGAAGAAAGCGTGCTAGGAGATGGAAGAGCAATTTGGGGAGAGGAACTAGTGCTCTTGGATACGCCTAAGGTAGAGGATAACAGACTCAGGGCAGGGGAAGGAAGAGAAGGCTCAAAAAAAAAAAAAAAGGTCAGCTGCAGAAACTTATTGCAGCACAAAGGGAAAGCACATAGCACTCTAAGTTGACGCAACTATTTGAACGTGTGTTTGGTTTGCGTTTGTGGGTTTAGTTTGGAGGGGTTTTGGTTTCTTTGGCTTTTTTGCAAGAATCTGTTTTATTTTCACAGGAAAGGTAGGGGAAGGTAAAAATGCACTCATAATGCACATTAGGATTTGACACCAGGTGGAGTTAACAAGGAGCAGGCTACATCCTTTGACAGGCTCACAGGCTTTTCAATTCAACCCACTGATCCAACTAAAACCAGAGGTTTTCCTGTGTTTATAGTCACACCATGCACCTTTCTCACACAGACCTGTCTTTTTAGAATAGAGTAACTTCAGCTGGAAGGGACCTACAACGATCAACTAGTCCAACTGCCCGACCAATTAAGGGCTGACCAGAAGATAAAGCACATTGTTAAGGGCTTTGTCCAAATGCCTCTTAAACACTGAGAGGCTTGGGGCATCAACCACCTCTCTAGGAAGCCTGTTCCAGTGTTTGACCACCCTCTCAGTAAAGAAATGCTTCCTCATGTCCAGTCTGAACAGGCTTGCAGCTCTGTACCATTCCCATGCATCCTGGCACTGGATCCCAGGAAGAGGAGATCAGCACCTCCCTCTCCACCTCCCCTCCATAGGAAGCTGTGGAGAGCAATGGGGTCGCCCCTCAGCCTCCTTCTCTCCAAACTAGACAAACCCAGAGTCCTCAGGTGTTCCTCATAGGACATTTTATTGTATGCGAGCTCCTACCGGTCCATGGGCTGACTCAAGACATACTTGGAAGCAACAAACGCATTCTGCAGCCTCACGTGAAATAAGTTATGCAAACACTCCTCATTCCAGGAAATTAATTTACTTTTTTTATACCATTGTAATTGCGCCCTTCACTAGGGAGCTAAACGACTGCACGCAGATAGATTTCTAAACTACAGAACTAAATACAGTTAAGTTGTGACATAACCAACTGGAGAGAAAACAACATCACTACTATTCAGTGAAATTAATTCTATGATACGGTCCTATTTTCCTACTTTAAAGTCTGTTGATTGTACTGCAAATTTAAAAGCATAAATTGAAGAAACTACGTCAGTACTAACACAATTATTGTCATCAATATAATTATTTTTATTTAGCTACCAAATGCTTGAATAACAAAAAATAAATGCTGACCATTATATCAACATCACCAGTTTTACTTAATTTCTCTCCTCAACCTCGAGTTCCTCATTCCTCTCTTTCCCCTCCGCATTCAGTCTCCCCTAATACTCCTACAGCGAGTAGGTCCAATGTAGACACCATCTTGCACAGTGCAGAACATGGCAACTGCTCACTCTGTATGTCTTAACACATAAACATGCACCAAAGCTAACTAGAGGTCTCATGCCTTTGATTTAGTGAACTGAATGTTCTGGTAACTTTCGCCTCATGAAACCAGTCAAGTCAACTGCTAAATCCACTCTATATCAGATGTAAATATCAACGACAAAAATATGAGCTGCTGCTTAAAATTTATCTGTTTGATGTCTCCTATGAGTTCAAACAGAAAGTAAGGTGTGTGGATTTGACTCTTCTGTGTTTGTGCATTGTAAAATTAAGTTTAGCACTACATTGGGCTCGATGTGCCTCTGCTACGGATGCTGAGGAACATTTATGATTTAAGTAATTCCAGCACCCCAGCTCTTGGTCACAAAAGAGATCATTCAAACGGCAGCACCGTGATAAACGCAACATTAATACCAACAGGGAAGAGAGAGGTGATAAGAGTAATCAGTCAGTACATGAACAGTTTATAGTTCTTTTAAAGTAGTCACAGTTATCTTCTCCATTTTCACTTTCAACACCAAGACACCAGTCCAAGTGAAAAAAATGTATCAGCCCAGTAGAATTCCCATTCTAACAAAGCCCCTCAAGTGGATGTTTGTATTTAACTTGCCCCAAATATGATTCACCAACAATCTAACCTCATCTAAAATGCAAAAAGAGCATATTTTGCATTACTCAATAAACCAAGACACTTTGATATTCCCTACACTTTGGTTATTCCAAAAAAGCCATCAAAAAGACTGTTAACTGAATATTGCTTCTTCAGCCCTCCTATGCTTTCCACTCAACTTTGAGCACTTGACCAAGTACCACAGGATCTTTCGTAAATTTTACAAATGCAAAATACACCCTTGAACACAACTGTACTGGGTTTTGCTGGGACAGAGCTAAAATTCTTCATATTGTAGCTTGTATGGGGCTATTTTGTGCACCTCCAACCTACCCACTGGCCCAGTAGTTTGAGGAGTAGAAAAGGCCTTGACCCTGGAAGAGCACTGTTCAGCAGTAACTAAAGTATCCCCATTATCAACACTAGTTTCAGTGCAAACTCAAAACAGCACCATACAAGATACTATGAAGACATTTAACTCTGTCCCAGCCAAAACCAATGCAAGTCTTGGCTAGTTCAAATGCAGAACACCCAGATTCATTCCCACTTCAGAATGTAGACCAGGCGACAGGGCCGCATGTTACTTTTCTCTCCAGCTACAGAAAAACTACAGGTCACTTCTCTTATTTTCTCCACTTTTTCAAACCAGTACAAGTAAGGCTGGACCAAATGCTGAGAAGGCATCTAAGCTACAAGACACTACTGAAAACCGATGCAAGTTCAGAGCCTAAGTACCTTTTAATCTGGTCTTACATGTTCACATCAATATCCAAAAGAAGTAGAGCTAAGAAATTGGGAGTTTCTACAAAAACACCCTATTCCAGCAGTTTAAAGTCCCTAATGTTGATGAGGTAGGAACAATAATTGTGTAACAGTGTGAAAAATCAATCGGTGCCCCTATTTTCTGTTCACATAAGCACCGAAGCAGAGCAAAATGAATAAATGCATTATCTAGACTAAGCAGTTTGCAAACTTCTCTTCAAAACTCTACACTACTACCACCAAACACAAGGCAGCACTGTATAACAATATAAGCACTGGATTTTGTTTCAGTATCTGACTATCACTGACCTGTTGTATGACACAAACGAAGTAACTCCTCCTTTCCGTACCTTCATTTTTCTGTCCAATCATTTGTTTGACTGTTTTTTGTAGAAGTTGTTCAGGCTTGTCTATCTATCTTGCATCTGGTCCATACTGTACCAAGAACATATTAACACGCCCTGCTTTAAGTTCTCCTATTTCCCTCAAGTTCTCCTCAGTTTTATGGCAAGAATACAACAATTACTTGCCACAATTAATAACTAACACGGACCATGCAGCAATCTTGCTGAGACAGTCTATGTTTAGAGGTGCTTAGTCAACCATTGACAAGCTTGGCTGAACATATGACAACAAAACAGAAGCCCATTTAAAACTCAGTCCCTTATAAAACCATAGTCTATAGGCCAATTTTCAAGTGCGCTTATTCTTCTACTACATCTCCTCTTCATAGTATTTTTCACAAAGATCTTGATCATACAGTGTCTTTTACAGACAGGTGCACAAGATCATGTTTGAAAAAATAATTACTATTTTTCTTTTATTTAATAATGCATGAACTCTTTGCCATAGGGTGTTCAGTAGCAAGGTCTACACGTATTTTTTTTATTCTTCTGTATCTGCTATGGGCTCCATGGCAGAAACATATCCTCCCTCATTTTGGCACAGAAACTCAGTAACAAATAGACAGGTATTGTAAAAATGAGCAATTTTCATTTCTCAAAGCTGAGCAACAAACAATTCTAAAGATTCAAGACTTCCAACTAATATTACAGTTCTCTCATTTTATCTTCTGCACTCCCAAAGCATTCTCAGGATCTATTAAGAAGTCTCTATGGCAGTTGCTAGAGATATATCTAGTAAAATGGACTAATTTTTATTCAACTGTAGTACAGGCTATTTGCTACGGTTTACATCAATTGTTACCACAAGGACGTTCAGGTTAATACAGCACTTAAATGCAGAAAGGACTTAGTTCTATTCTGCTGTTCAAGCAAGTAATTTTCCTGTTTAATTGTAAAGCAAAAATAGTAGTCCTACAAGCCCAAATATTTGATATCATAATCACAAAATAATAGCAGCAACTTTGGTTCTAAGTCACCATCCTTTATGCTGCGAAAAAATAAATTCACCTTACATTCAGATTTCTGCAGAACTCAAGTAGTGTTCTTAGCCCTTCAATACTGTATATACATTCATTTCCATGTCATTTTCTATAAGAAGTATTGTTTTGCATCTTGATCTTCTGTAAAGAGAAATCCATCTCAGCACCAGCATTGAAGCTAAACATCTATATTTGTCCATGGTTAGGAACTCATTACTTAACATACCCTTTCATAGTGCACTATACTCCAGCTCTACAGTGACATCACAGACCAAAGCATTAGCCACATTATTTCAGCGCCATTTGCTACCACAAATTTACTGCACTGCTTCAGTAACATTAACCAAGAGCTATTGCGATGACAGTTACACAAATATTACAAAATGTGGTTTTAATGCTGAGTTCCATCATCTTGCCTGCCAGATCCAGATGTCACTCACTAGTGATGATACATCCCACCGTCAGAAAGCGGTAGCTGATTTTTCCAAGAGACACTTAAAATATATCATCTCTGTTCTCTTGCTGTAGACCAAGACTGAAAATGCAGATGAGATGCCACAAGTTTACCCTGACAATGCAAATGTTTTGAGAGAAAAATGCAAGTTCGAACAGTGTGCGATTTCACTCAGCAGAATCACAAAACAGGTGAACAAAAGTATAAAAGGGATCTGCAAGTGACAATCTTAGATTCCACTTGGTACACAGTACTAGCAGAAATAAGCACCACACTTCCTTCTGTCTCTCCCTCAAATTTCCCCTTCAAACATGGAACACTATACACCTTGAGCCTCTTACCAAAGTGGTGAAGTCACCACGTCTGAACACAGTTGTCTGCACTCCAAGTTTGGTGGGATTGGGTTTGCGGGTGGGTGAGGAGGAGGAAAGAGGTAGGAGCAAGGAAGAAGATCAGAACAGGGAAATGCAAAGCAGCTCTGATGCAAAGCTATTGTGCTAACAGCAACGCTTACCGCATTAGCCCCTGTGCAGCACTTTCACAGCAGAGGTTGCTAACAGCTTGAAGCACAGACAAAGCAAACGCTTCAAAATAAAGCTTTGGTACAGGCTTTGGAGAGGGGAGCATTTAGCAGGTGAAAGATGCACACAGGAATCAAAATCAGCAGCTATTTACACACAGAACTTATGCAAGTATGGCACAGCAAATTTAAAAGACACACTAGACTAAACGTAACAGACTAAGAGAGTATTTTCATTTAGCAAAGGCCTTCAAAAAAAAAAATACAGTTTTCAAGCATGGCAAAGGGGTTCCATTTCTCATCAAGCATCAGAGGAAACAAGGGGTGATACAAAACTCTTTAAGCAACAAGGACAGATGCAGCTACAGGTAAGTTTGTCTCTTCAAGGCATACACAAGCAGCACTGAAAATCCTGATTTGCTCTGAAAACAAAGGAATAATTCAACGTCATACTGCTCACTAGTCATTTATTTGCACAACAACAGAATGTACCTTCTACCAGTTAAAGGTCTGACTTGCAACAAAAGCTGGTCCAGAGGAAATTGGAACAAAGAGAAGGACATCCAAGTTACCAGTTAAAACAATCAACAGTTTATATTTTGTCTGCCGATTTCCTGTTGGGAGCATGTCACGCCCATCACCATGCTACTCATGTTCCCTGCTACTTACGCCCCTATCTTTTACCCCTTCTGAACCACTGCATAACATTAAGAATTGTAAAAGGAGACTGGAGTGAAGCAAAAGTCAGCTAGTGTGAGCAGGAAGCTCCTCTAAGGTACTTTTTTCTCCTCTACAAGTTCCTTACAAGTCAGAGAAAGATAACCACCCTCTCTCTGCAAAGCACTGCTGCTTGTCAGGTTTTTGACTACCTCCATGACTGACTGACATTCCGTAGCACTGCAAAGAGAATTCCACTTCCATCTTCAACCAAGGTGTTCTTCCTGATCCTGCCACGACAGGACACATTCATTCACTGCGCTTGGGGCCACGCTCAAGTTCTGCCCCTAACTGGGTACTTAGTAAACACAAAAACATCAAGCTCAAACTACGTACGCTTTAACCTTGGATTAACTGGAAGGAAGAGCATTATGAAGGAAGCAGTTGAAGTTCAAATGCTCCAAAAGCTTGTCCCAGCTTTGCAATGCTGATGTGACACCAGGAGTTACAACACATCAGCTACTAACCCAGTGGCTCCACTTGATTCAAGTGTTGCTCCACTGTGCAGTTACTTCGATTGGTTCAGTCACAGTAACTGAAATATACTTATTTGGGCTAAACGCTGCAGAGAAGGCAAATTCTATGACTAGTACGTCCATAGTCTATGAAACATGGCTTTGCAATATAAATCACTTGGAACTTCCTAACTGTACTTCTCCAGTCTCCATTAAATCCCAGATAATGCTTTTGAGATGTTGTCTGACAGCATTCAAAACTCTTGGTGGGATAAGGCTTCGAGTTTCCCGAGCATTCAGAGGCGGAAATTCTTTCTGCAACTCTTCACACTTTTCTTCCTTCTGCAACTCTCCACGTTTTTCCTGTTTGTGCTCAGTATAAAGTATAAAACCGGTCTACGGGAGAAGACTGAGCAGTACAGAATGCAGTAGATTCACTCTTACAAAAAGTAAGAACAGCCACGGGTGTTAATTTCAATGTTATTTAAAATAGAGTTTCCTCCAATAAAACATACATATAAGAAAATTTGCACAAGCAAGTATCCCTACAGACTAATCAAGCTATTCCTCCTGCAGGCTAGAGAGGAAGGAAAAGGTGGTCTCTCTTCCATTCAAACATTTGCAAACTGTTCAGGCACTATGGCAACAAGACAAAAAAATACTTAAGTAAATCTGTTTATCAGAGAAAAACACTCCAACATTCTGCATTAGCACTCATACAGAATGTCACTTTATACACTAATATATTTAGCTTTTACAGAAATTGTATCTCAGCATAATGTATATTTATTGTACTATCTGCCTTTCATTTTTCTTTACCCTAAAAATAGTAAAAAAGAAAAAAAAAACCCAAACCACCAAACCAGTACTCTCAACTCCCAGTGCAGTTGCTCTGCTGTTGCAAATGAACACCCTTCGTATTTTGACACTTGTTCAACCTATACACTGGGCAGTATTTTAATACCCTATTGCCAGAAAGAACTGCAGTGTCCCATCCAAAGCAAGAAAAAGCCATATTAATTCTTCTTATGCCATACCTTCTAAAGCAGACACAGAAGCCCTGATGTTCTGGGTTCCTTTAGGGGCAGCTGTCCCTGCCTGGCTCTTCCAAAAACGAAATTGTTAATCCAGTTCTCAAAGCTTTCATCCAGTTCTGCTACTGTTACAAGTCATCTCTTGCAGCTACTACTCTTACAATGAGAACTTCCTGCCCACACAGAGGGAAAGTCTCAGAGCAAAAGACACACACAAGAAAGAGGCATTTTATCTTTAACACGCTGCGGTCTGCCACCTCCACAATAGGTCAGCAGTCAGAAACAACTGCACGAACACCAAGATTTCACTCTATCTTAAGCTTAAGGTTTTGAAAATTTCCATCTCTTTCCTGACTCATTCACGCCTTCCCCTTTTTGTTTTTTTTTCCTCCAAGTGGTAGAGAAAGGGAGAATACCTGAAGCCCTAGGAGATAAATCAGGAGACAAAGACAAAATTTGAAAAGAGGAGCTGGCAACCTTAATTGAGGATTCCTGCCAGAGACAGTAACATAAAAGGTGTCTGGTGAAAAGCACATTTCCACATCAGAAGTGACGCTACCGGCCTTGGGAAGCTGAAAGCCTAGAAAATTACCTCTTCTTCAATCCTCTGCTAGGTGTAATGGAGAAAATATGTGCAGCTGCATAAGGAAGGTTCATTAGCCTACATCAAATCAAGCACAACTCTTTCCTCACATCATCTCCTCCTCTCTAGGATCTGAAGAGGTTGCTCAAGAAGAAGACACTAACCATTATCCACCTGACACTACTAAAATCAGAATTCCGTGGGGACAAAGCCATCCACCTGAGTCTCCCAGTTTCTACGAGGGTCAATCACCACATTAAAAGACAAAGAAATGAACTGAAGCATCAGGAGAATTAAAACCTGATCTCTGGGGGGAAACAACAGACTTAACAAGTATGCTTCATTAGCATTAAAAACCAGTTATCACATTCCCAATGGAACAGAATCTCAGTCACAGCAGAGAACCGAAACAGAAGGACTGCCATTAATTTCTGCTATTATTTTTTGCAACACAGACACTAAAGACTGCAGACTACTGAAATGCCAACCCAGTAACTCAGACTGCCTCAGCACTCTTTCACCAGAGCTAAGTCTCCGATGGGACCAAAAGGTCAGTGCTGCATCACAACATTTGAACATTATGTTGGGAATTTAGCTATACTCAAAGCCAGAACTAAGCCTAAGAACTGACTTGACATGCAGCCTATACATAACAACTAACAGCACAACAAAATTTGCTAATTCTTGTTCTGTGGATAAAGGAACCACAATAAAAAAGCTTCTGATATTACTATGTACAGCTGTGGGAAAGCTAAGGTGAATTTTAACACACTGGATGGATGTCACCCCAGCATAACTCACCGCAAGGGAATAAGAACTACAACTCAGCATTAGGCTGTGATTGCGATTTGACACCACAGGGAAATACAGATTGATTTTATTTAAAAAACTAAATCTTTTTAAGTATTATAAAAAAGGGAAAAAAATTGAAATTTGCTTCTATTTGGAAAGAGACTCATGCGCTACGCAAAGTCCAATAGAATATTTCAATTAAAAGCATTCAACCAACACAAGCTCACTGAAAATGACAGATTATTTGCTTATCACCTGGAAGAACACCACATAATCAAAGATCAACCAGCTTTTGACACCTGCACAAAGACTATTGTCTTCAGCTCAGCTAAATAACTGGTTCACTCACAGTTGAGAAACCCACTGGGAGGAGAGGCTAGAAAGACCTGTCCTCCCTTTCCAATCAATGAAAAAGAACTCAATATTAAAACCAGAGGTATATTAGATTATAGCTACCGTACTTTTTTTTGATCTTTACAACTGTTTAATCCACTAGTAAAATCCAACGAGTAACACTAGATTTGCTAGTCATAAAAACGATCTTGTTGTCAAATTTTAAATCTATCTTACTGTTGAACTTTTACACTAAGGAAAACAAGTTTACACACAGGTGTGTATATGTACATGTATCTATAAAATAATTTAACAGTTCTGAACTAGAACTGTCGTAACTACGCTTAAGATACTAAAAGACCATTTTCTGCATTTTTAGTTAAAACATCTGAACACTCAGTGTACAGAAAAAGGTAACTATCACTCACCGTTTTTCAACATGATAAAAGGTAAAGCTTCAGAATCTGAATGTTAAGCTACATAACCACCAGAGCTTGTATATAGTACTTGCAGCTATCAAAAGTCCAAAAGTTGCATGTAAATGCAGTTGCCAGTTACCAATAATATACTTTTTTCAAAAAACATAAATGCAAAACAGTATTAAAATCAATTATTAGATCAAAATTTGTTTTCTCTCCTGATTTAAATCACATTTAAATTTCTGAGTTAAATAAAGCTTTCCTCTTTCATAATCTGAATTCTAATTACAGATGGCTCTATTTTTCAGAATACACATCCCACACACATCAACAGACAGGCTGAAAGAAGTCAGCATCATGGTACGTTCGATTGCATCTATCTGTACTGATCAGTTCAATCTTCAGAAACATCCGGGGGGGAAGGGCGTGTGGAACACAAACTATCTAGGAAGAGTCATAAAAAACATTTTATTTATCATCAGAAATACATAATTCTACAACCTCTCGTGTTTGCTTTTCATCTATTTTTGGTGCTTATTTTCTGTTCTCTACTTAGTTTATACAGTTATGTTACTGTATTTTGATTTTGTATGCACAAAACAAAGATTTGAACAAAAGCAAATTCTTCCTTGACTTCTTTTCACACACTTTGCAAGATTTTAGACAAAAAATGAAGGAAGCCAGTAGTCAAAGTAGCATTGCAGGTTACTGTCCAGTTGACACGTAACTGCTACCTTAATTTTGCCACCTTGTAGCGGCCAGATGAGATGGAGAGCCTTCTGCAGGCTTCCACTTTGAATTTTCACCATGTTGCCTTTAGAGTAGGGGGGGCTTTGCCTTAATGGATATCGTGCAAGGATTCTTGTTAGGTTCACCTTCACACAGATGAAATGCCATGATATGCTACTTATTTAGGGGGTTAGAGTCAACAACAAACTTGCCTTTCACAATAAGAACTTACATCTAGGAATTAAATTTCTTTTTATAACCTTCTGTATTGTTCAGCCAAGATTTTTCTATTTTTTTTTTTTTTACTTCAAACTACCAAACAAGGAAAAGCCACTGGCTGAATATGGGAGAACCAGAATTTCTTTAATTATTATCATAGCCTCTGACATCAGGAGCTACCTCTACAGAAGCAAAATATTAGCTAAAATTAAAGTACTGAAATACCACGTGCCAAGCTATGTAACTGCTTAAGGCAACTATCTGTGTAATGTACCATCAGGTGTAAAATATGCATTCACCTGGAAAAAAAAATAAAATCAGAGCTTTCCAGTGGTTACCAAGCAACCAAGAGCAGAAAATAATGCTAAGCTTTCAAAATAGAAATGCAAACCAAAGCTGAAATTAATTATTTAAAAGTCAATCCAGCTGGTTTATCAAGCACTCTCTAAAAGCCTTTCTTATAAAAGCTCCTGTTTAATCTCTGGTCTCTTTAACAAATAAACAAAAGGCAATTTTAAAATAGATGCCTTCCACAGCATATATTCTGAAGGTCTGCCACTACTCCAAAAGCAGATTTACCACACTCTGTTGAAATCTAAGAAGGTGTCATTTAACCTAAATATTTATGAAGTTCTCTTGGGGAAAACGCAAACTTCCTTTACAAGCAACTATTAAAACAGTATGCCAAAGACATAATAGTTACTGTTTTATATTTCAGGTTAATTAGCATCCAACGAGTTGACACAGTAAATGAGGGGAGGCTCAAATCGTACAGTTGCGCAAGTTGTCGATTAAACTCTAGCTTTCCAGTAAAATACTTAATTCCAGAGACCTTAAAGACAATGATCATAAAACAGCCGTTCCTAACTCTGTGCATCTAGAAAGACATACAGATGCTTGGTTCATTACTTTTTGCAGCAACTGTGCACTGTTGTTTGCTTGACTCCAGGACTTTCTGCCACTGTTTTAGAACATGACCAATAAAAGGTATGTATTAGTCACCTTAATGCTTCCCTCACTTTCCTTTGTACTTTTATTGTATTAGAAAATGGTGAATTGCACTGTAAATTATCATTATTAAAAAACCCCCACCAATTTTGTGATTCAGGATCAAACCTAGACTCACTGATGAGCTACAAAGGAACGCCTAATCTAGTAAAATGTCCTAAACCGTATGCCTCATCAGAGACCAAGCTTCGGATCTCCAACCCAGATCTGCACACATGCATCTAGTCTTGATCACTCCTGATTTCTCCAGTGTTACCTCATAGACTTCTTGCTATTGCTTGATACCAGATCAATTAAAAGTCCAAGGATTTATTGAAAATTACATAGTTCACTTTTCAAAACAGCTGAACAACTGATCCCATCTATTCATATATTTTACATTTACCTAATTTCTTCTCCTAAATTACACCACCAGGAGGACTACAGGTATGTCCGCACATCTTTTCCTTGTTTGTCCTTAACTATAACTTAGCACATTTAATAGCCAGACCGCAGCTGGCAGAATCACACATGCATTAAAGCTGCCAGCACTTCCAGTTTTCTCACAACTGCATTCTGCTACTTCAGAAATACACCTCTAAATGGGCGTCTACTGCTCGAAAGAGCTGTAAATATTTGAAATGTTTACCACAGAGAGGTACTGCAGGGTGGGGTCCCAGCTTGGCACAGCCAGGCAAAAATTGTGGCTTTTTGTCTTTTTTTGGACATTGTCTGTTTCACATGCACAACTATGAAACGCTTTCATAAGACCTGTTCTATGTGGGTACAAAACACAGTTACTTCAAAGAAATACCACCGCACAAGAAACAGTGCTTTTGACTTGATATGTATACCCTCCCTGGTCTGTATTATTTTTCTTTAGCTCAAAGCCACCACACAAGAAGAAAACCGCGTAAAATTTAGAACCATAAAAGACATTGTGTGACTGAACTATGTCCAGACAGCGCACATTGATTCATACAGACTCCTGTTTTTTCCTCTTAAACTAATACGCATAAGTATTGAGCTATTCACTTTTATCTACTTCCATCAAAACCTCAGTAATTTTTAATGAGGTTTCAAATTTTCAGATTTCTCCAGCTCCTGCTTTCAGGATGCTCTCATCTGGACTGAGTCATATCTTCACTCACGTACTACATTTTTAAAGACAAGACCATAACACACAAACCATCACCAAAAACCCACAAGTTCAGAATCATCCCTCCAATAACTGCTCCTATCTTACTTCAACTCCTCTCAAAAAAAAAAAAATCATAATCTAAGGGGAAATTTAAGACCACACTTTTTTTTTTTAAAAAAAGCATGTCACTTCTGAGAAAGTCCTCTTGTAATCACACAAAGTTTTCAAATAGCTATGCTATCAGTCTGAATTTCAGGCAAGCAGAATTGAAAAAAAAAAAGCCTTAGAGAAAGGCTCCCTGTTTGTGCAAGGCAACGCATGCTAAAAGCCTTTTAAACATCCGATCACAAAAATGATAAAGATGTAAGATTTTACAGTTAAAATTCTTAAAAGTTAAAATAACACTCCCATAAAAACCCAAGACACAAAATGAAAGCTTTTTCTCCTGCAGTCTTGTCCCGCTAAGCGGATCGCCACGCAGACTGCACGCCACATAAAATACCTACAGACAGCGACAAGGGTCCGCATGCCCACGGCAGACTGCGAGGCAGACGCCTGCATTGCCAGCCGCCTCCATTTTCACTTTCCGCCCAACATTTATCCTCCTCCGCTTCCAAGAAGCTCCCTCGGTATTGACATTACCAACAGACGCCTTCTCACCTGAGTAACATTTTACAGTCTGCCCAGCCAGGCTTCATACCCCTGAGTTAGTAATTTTGCACCAGAGCCACTTTCTGCAATTTGCACCCTGACATTAACGCTTTTCCACACATCTCTCCAGCAGGGTCAGGAAGAGGGGGCCTGAGGGGAGGAGGAGCGGGGGGGNCAGCGACAGATCTGCGGGAGACACACCGTGGGCCAACGCGCCCGGCCCGCCGCCCCACGCCGCGCGCGACCCGAACCCCCACCCACCCCGCAGGCTACGCCCCGGTACCACACACCCCCCCGCCCC
>VZSC01010949.1:150860-201168 GCA_013398225.1 Steatornis caripensis | reverse complement strand
GGGGGGGGGGGTGTAAAGAGGAGGGCTGGCGCCTCACCAGGGAGGCGGCGTGTGCGGAAAGGGGGGGGGGCGCTACCTACCCGCCATCTTGCTACAGCCCCCGCGGGGCGCCGGGCTACATTTAACCCGCGGCCAAGCGACGATAGGGGCGGCGGTGCGGGCGACGGGAGCGGGGCAGGCCCCGCGCGCTCCAGGCCCTGGGCCCGGCGGCGTCTCCCCGCGTCCCCGGGAGAGTCGCGCAGGGAGGGAGGAGGGAGCGGGCGGGCGGAGGAAAGCAGGAGGAGGGGTCTGGGCCGGACACGCTGCCCCCGCCTCCGCCCGCCGGAGCCGCGGTAGCTCCCTCGCACAGGCGGCCGCGCCTCCCCGCCCCTCGCTCTGACTCACGCCCGGAGCCGCCCGGCCCGGTAGCGAGACCGGCAACAGGGCCCGGCCGCACGCCCCAGCCCGCTTACCTGGCCCCGCCGCCATCTCGGGGCTTGGGCTCTTCCTGCCGCCCGCTGAGGGGAAGGGGGGGCGCCGAGCAGAGGCCGTACCGCGCTCCCGGCCCGGCCCTGAAAGGCCCCTTTTCGGGTGTGCTGGGGTCACCCCGAGAGCCCCACGAAGGTCCCCCCTCACCTTGGGCTGCACGGGGTCGCTTCCAGCGGTAGACGGGTCTCGGCGAGGCAGCGGCGCCGCAGCGCTCCCCAGTTCGGGCGCTGCGGGGTCACCTGGGGCGAAGGGTGCCTGCCCCTCCTGGCGTGGGGAGCCGAGGCGAGGCAGCTGGGAACCCGTGGCTGAAAAGCACGGGGTGTTCGCCACCTCACTGCTGCGCCTTCTGGCTCTTGTTTTAAAAATAAGCGATTTAGGTGCACGTACGCGCGAAGGCGTATCTGTCGTCTTGTGCTTTTGTTGGCCGTACCTTACGGTCAGTGCTGGTTGTTGTTGTTGTCATTTTAGATGTTTTGATAGATATTCCGCTGTAAATTGGAAGATTAAAAGTGTTGGATAAAACAGATGCTTTACTTAGTTGGCACACATGATAAAGGAAAGGACCATTACAGGTGCTGGTGCTACCTCGGAGTCTTATCTGAGTCTTCCACAGTCTTATTTTTATCTCGGTAATACTTGGTGAAGTTGTTAATACACAGAACAGCAAAATAAGTTATTTTTGCTCCATTTTTCAAAAAAGAAGGCAATTTCAGTAGCTCTGTTTTTAACTGAATATTTGACAGCGTATCTTGTGAACTGGTTTTTAACATCATGCAGTTGCTTTTATTTTGTAAGTAAGTTGGACAAGGATTGAATCTCTATAAGTCACTCATTCTCTTTGCCACAGTGGCTGAAAACGCATACTCTTCTTTTAAAATGCATACATCCCTTGCCTTACAATCCTATAAAACAAGCTCTGTCCTGTTTCATGCCCATTCAGTCTTTAGACGAGTCACTAGGGCCTACTTGATCCAACACTTGCTTTTATTCAGATACATAACCTTAAAATCTGAGTAAATCAAGTAAATTCACCGTGACCATGTTCTATGAATCGTGCTATTCTCTGCAATTTAAGAGGAGATTCAGGGAAAATGTTTGACATCACAAATCACTGGCAATGCTGGATGTAATAGCAATAGACCTGAAACAGAAACATAAAGTGTACTTGAAGATCCTGGTTTTGTTATCTCTGTTACCACAAGTTATTTCCAGGAAGTTTTCTCTCATTTCCTGTCCGCATCCTTCACCACAATCAAGGCCCAGTTTTGATTCCTCTGAATTCAACAGCAACAGCCTAAAATGTCACGTGCTTTGTTTTTCTGAAAGAATCAAGCGGTTTGGTTCCTTTTTCCAACTCTTTACGAAGAGGCACTAACGCACACTAACCGTAGATTACTGTGGTCTGAGAGCATCAATGCTACCTTGACCATTATGCTTATCATGAGAATGAGAAATGGAAATTAAGGAGATATGTTTAGGACAACTGGATTTACGATTTGGAATGCACCACAGTTACTGCTCTTGAAAGTGTATTAATAGTGTTAATTATCATCAATTAATTATTAACCCGTATGTAATGGTCTCTAGAGTATTTAGGATTTTTGTATTTCTATGTACATACTTGTTTAAAGAGAGGAAGTACAGTTTATGCAATAAAGCAAGATAAAATGATGATTGCAAGAGATCATACTTAACGTAAATTCATATAAATGAATTTTGGATCTTGCTACGCACATGTGATCTTCTAAGCGGTGGTTAGTCTTTCTCTGTAGGCAGGAGTTCGTGGTATTTAAATAGCACAGGTAACAACAATCAGTGTGATTTGCAGGACAAATTATAATTGTTCAGCAATTGCCATTTTGTTTGCTGCATGTTATCCATACAACATCACACCATGTGCCTCAGGCGCAGTTGGTCCTGGCACTATCGCTAGAAGCCATCGGGAAAGGTCTCTTCTTCTGTGAGTAGAAACCCTGTGGCAAAACTTTTGGTTCATACAGTGATACGTACATGGAGGGCAAAAAAGAGTTTAAACAAACAAAAAAAGTCTTTGGCTTTGTGCCAACACACAATGCAAAATCCCACTTAATTAATGAGTAACCACATATTTCTGAACTTCTCAGCCTCAGTAAATCCCCAGGTACTCCTTAAGGGCCTGATCCAAAGTTCAAGTTGATGGTAAGATTCCCTGCCACTGGTCACAAGCAAGGCAGACAGAGACCTTGTAAGTGTTGGACAGACGCTGAGTCTTTCAGACAGCGTGATGAACTGCTATTCTAAAATAACATACCTAATTATGAAAGAAAATTTTCATGACAGACTTGCTTCATTAGATGAGAAGTGTTAAGGAGCAAGCAATATAGCACCTGCCAGAAGATTCTAGCAGATTTTGTGCTGGAGTTCTCATAGTCAGTTTGCGTACCCTTACAGGCACTGGGAAGTAAAAAACTTAAGAAACAGATAAACTCACGTTTGCACATCTGTCTCATGGAAAAACACATTACAAAGTGTGGAAGCTGAGATAGGGATAGAAGGATATAAACGGAAGGCTTCTTGGCAAGATCCTTCACATGTGATAAAAGACACCTGTATTGCTATCTGCATGACGGATCTCAAAAAAATTCCATAGCAATCAATCAGCAAGACATTATAGTGTTTACATAAAGCACTACATAAAACCTTTCAAACTTACACAAGTGACCAAGTTAGACACAAGATACCCAACATTCTTCAGATGTATTTGCAACATATTCTGTACTTTAGTGCATTTAGTTTAGATTAGTGACATTTCTTCAGTCAAAACCACTCCAGGTGTAAGCACCTCAGGCTCAAATACCCTGCAGCCCCAAGGACTCGCCCATATTATCCTCTTATATGATTATCTAGCATATTATTATCAATTTTCTTTCATTTGCTGTGAAGAAGCAGGTCTGATCAGACAACGACAGTATTCAATGTCTACGTATTAACTAGATTTGCATTTCTCCCAGGCTACACTTCGTGTGTGGGAAGAGTTTCCCATAAATATCTGTGCAGCCATCTCGCTATCCTCCTGCAGATTCCTCTGCAAAACTCTGTTTTCCTGTAAAGCCTACCAACAAATGTATCGGGGTTAGTCTGCTGGTGCACCGAGGCAACTGCTTGTCCTCTTGAGTAATACTGACTCATAGTTTTCTTGTCCACCCCCAGGATTCTGTCTGCACGCATATGTTGTGCTTTATGGTTAAACTATACACTCTTTACTTTTTAGACCATCTTTTTGTTCTTTATAGAGTGCTTAACCAAAATTGGCCCATGACTAAACGTATGGATTAAGATACATATACATACGTATGCACAGGTGTACCTCTAATGGCATGTGGATACACACGAAAACCTGATGGCTGAGGCCTGGGACAGTTAATTTGCATTTGAAAATATTGTAAAGCATTTCTGATTAAGAGGTGTTTGTCATAAAACCTGCCCTTTCTTCTCCTTTTCCTTTTCCTTCCTTCTTTCCTTCCCTTCCCCTTCCCTATTCCTGTTCTTTTTTTCCCCTCCAATAAAAATACTGGAGGGTTTTTTAATACATCCTTTGTGGTTGTGAAAGGTTTTGACCATGTACCACTTAATTTTTTTTTCCCTATTTTCTGGGTAAGAGCTTGAGCTGGTGACTACCAGCTAACCTTAACATCAGGGTCCAGCTGCTACTGCTCCCAGTGAAGGCCTCGCAGAGGGATTATAAACACGTTAGTATGCCAACCATGAATAAATTAACACCTAAATTTGCTGACAAAGAGCTTGGTTAATACAAAGTTAAATTTGCCTTGCTGGTTCCTTATGTCATTCCAGGACGTGGGTCTGTTCAGCCTGGAGAAGACTGAGAGGGGGTCTCATCAACGCTTATCAATATCTAAAGGGTGGGTGTCAAGAGGATGGGGCCAGGCTCTTTTTGGTGGTGCCCAGCAACAGCACAAAGGGCAACGGGCACAAACTGGAGCACAGGCCATTCCACCTGAATGTGAGGAAGAACTTCTTTGCTGTGAGAGTGACAGAGCACTGGCACAGGCTGCCCAGGGAGGCTGTGGAGTCTCCTTCTCTGGAGATACTCNAACACAGGAAGTTCCACCTGAACATGAGGAAGAACTTCTTTCCTGTGAGGGTAACAGAGCACTGGCACAGGCTGCCCAGAGAGGTTGTGGAGTCTCCTTCTCTGGAGATACTCAAAACCGGCCTGGATGCGGTCCTGTGCACCCTGCTCTAGGGGCACCTGCTTTAGCAGGGGGGTTGGGCTGGATGATCTCCAGAGGTCCCTTCCAACCCCTACCATTCTGTGATTCTGTGGTTCTGTGACAGCAACAAATTCAGCGGCAAGTCCAAGTGATGCTCAAACCTCTGAAAACTAGGAAATACCCACCTGAGGTATATCCTGGTGCAACATTCAGGCTGCACCTGGAGCTCGCAATGGCTCTTGGCATTGATTTGCAAGCAAATCTATTGCACCAATGGCATGAAGATGGTAGCTGCGTGGGCAAAAGGGAGAGGGGCATGTAAATCAGGAGATGAATCTTGATGCCTCATTTTGTGATTAAGACCACTACCAATGGTGATATCCCCAACTCCTCTGGCTATAGACACTGCGTGAGGGTGGTCTGTGATCTTTACAGTGGGCAAACAAAAAGTCTGTCTCTATCTGACCCTATAGCTGTTCGGGCTCACTGTGAAAGGGGACAAAGAATTTATGTATTGGAGGCTGTTTCAGGGAGCTGGTTCTCGGTGTCTGAGTATGTACAGGATTCCTCGTTTAGTAGCACTTGCCTGGACACAGGTTTTTCTTTAAGAGAGCTGTGCTACAGCCCTGAGATGCTCTGCTTCAGGAGTCATGTGTCATGCATATGTATGCTACAGGAAGACTGAATCACTGATCAAACAAGGCAGAGTTCAGGTTGTACCTACATACCTTAGCTCTGGATTTCCTGGTTCTCAGAGGTTTGTGTCTCACCAACATACTGGAATGAAACAAAACTCGGCAACCAGAAACCGAATCTTTTCCTCACTGAATTGCCCGTTGATTTTTTTTTTATTCTGAGCAGAGAGAAAAAAAATCCAAATTTTAGCTATTTGAAGAATTACAGCAACCACATATACGTGCAGATGGGATACCATTGCAGTAGATACTGTTATCCCCCAACCCTCATCCTAGATCTCCAAATCATTTTGAAACAAAATAAATGTCGTTATTCTCATCTTACTGGTAAAGAAATAGAACAAAAGAAGCAAAGTGATGTGCCTGATACCACTTGAGGCCTGAGATGGAAAATAGTGAATAAAATAAAACACACCGAAAAAAGTTTTCTGTGCTATTTTTCAGTATCTGATGTCATTACGTCTATGAAAGGTAGCCATCTAATGCATGGTTCCTAATGTGCCAGCTCTTGAGTTGTATGCCAGGCCAGACCCTGCCTCCCTGTTAGACGTGTCCTTGAACCAGCCAGGCTTTCCAGCCTTTCCTCAGCCCACACAGTCTCCCTTCCCCACCCAACCAGTCCCTACCTGGCAATGCCTAACCTGATTTTCAGATTAATGTATTTGCATTTGTTCACTCCTTCATTTCCTGGTCTACAGAGTTTAAATTTGTATCTCTGTAGGTCCGCTTAGATATTGGCACATACAATCAGCTCACACTCTTTTTCTTCTGAATCAGAGATGAGTTATTCAGATCCCAGAACACATCTCAGAGGGACAAATGGGATGGAATTACAACTACCACCAAACCTGCTTTTCTTTTCGGCAGTTGTCCTCCAACATCACATCCTTCCAGCCAGTCCCTTCCTATGATCCTTTCTCTTCTTACTACAGAACCAGCTCTCCCCACTCTTTTGCTTCTCCATCCCGACCTCCTCTCGGTGAGCTGCTGCGTACAGCACTTTTAATTCTGTCGGCGGCGGCAGCTTTTGAACCTTCTTACTGTTTTCTCATACCGACATTGCATTTTTCCAAAGTAGAATAGAAACAAAACCCAAATCCTGGCAGAAGTGAAGTCTGGCAACCTGTCTGCAGACTTTTTTCAGATTTGAACTGGGATTAGGTCAGACTCAAGAGTAACACTCTTTCACAACCCATGTGAATACTAGCTGGCTGGAAGTCTTCTTGTCCACCCTGTTCAGCCAACAGTGTAATCCATTTCGTCAGGGGGAATTGGGTGCGTGCCTATGCAGGCAGCTAAGCTCTTCTTTTGCTGATCTGAAGGGCAGTAGGTGCCAGTGGGATGCATGTCAAGAGAATGATTGCTTTGGGACATGAGCTTGTTATCCTAGTCTGTGTGACTGCTAGGACCTGTCCATCCTAAAAAACGTGAGGGGTGGAGAAGTCAAGGGGTTGCATTCTAAGAAATCTTTATGAACATAACCCTGGCTGTTGTAGAAAGCACACCGAATTTCAGGGTCAGTTACGCACATGTATTTTAGACCTTTGGAGGAGTCAGTCTTCAGATGTGTGTATTTGTACAGTCTTTTGAGGGCAGATGCGAACTCATCCTGCTTGTGCTCCAGTCAGCAACTGTGTAATTACAGTTCTTGTAGCACTGAGCCCAGACTGGTGTATGGACAGACAGTGGCACGACATCTGGAAACGAGTCAAACGCATGTGAAATATAGCAGAGTTCCACTCACTGAAGAAATAATTTAAATTGAAGTTGTTATTCCTCTAAAAGTGGAGGCTGAGAATATTCTAAAAGACTCGATGTCTATCTTATTTACTGTTAGAAAATAATCTACAAACTATGAGCGGGGATTGTGTAACAGAGGAAACAACCACCAAAAAGCTACCAAAAATAAGGACAACGGAACGATGGTTCTTGACAGTTTCTACACAGAAATTTTCAGCTATTGAACTGTGAGGGAATCCAAAGAACGAAGCATTTTATCTGAAATAAATGTATGCAAAACTAGAGGGGTACAAATAAACACAAAACCCCACGTATAATCTCTGAGGAAGACGGTGGTACAGTATGAGTTATGAAATCTGACAATATGCATGGCCAGATGGTTTGTAATAGCAAGTATCAAATGTTTAAAGAGCTGTCAGGTCCAAAAATAGTTCCTTTGTTTAATTAAATTACCTAAGATGTGAAAGGGCAATTAGAGTCCTAAAGCGAGCCCTGGCTGGGCTCATTGTCTCAATAATTTCCAAATCAGCTTTGCTCGCTTGATATATAAATTACCATTTCCTTCTTTTCTTTTTTTTTTTTTTTAACTATCATGTAGGGCTCGAAGTACTGGGTGCCTGGTTGTGGTACAAATGTAAGATGTAATATTTTTTAACTGTGGGAACGGTTCAGGGGTGTCAGGTATATTAAGAAGATTTACATCACTGCATTTTGACTTCTTGGATTCGAGCACTGGCAACATTTCAGGTTCAAAGGTTTTTGTTTAAAATGGAATCTAATGTANGGGGTGTCAGGTATATTAAGAAGATTTACATCACTGCATTTTGACTTCTTGGATTCGAGCACTGGCAACATTTCAGGTTCAAAGGTTTTTGTTTAAAATGGAATTTAATGTACATAGGCTTTATTGCCAATAATATCTTGAACTGGGTGTGTTTTATTGGGTGATTCATAAAGCAAGTCAGACAAAATATGCACAGTGATATTGGAATGTGGGTGGGATCAAAGTAATGTTTTAGTGGAATACGTTTGTCAAGCACAGCATACAGGAAATCTTCTTTCTCAATAAAGATGGATTTAGCCCATGAGAACCTCAGTGTGTTTCCA
The DNA here is from genome assembly GCA_013398225.1 of Steatornis caripensis. NCBI lineage: Eukaryota > Metazoa > Chordata > Aves > Caprimulgiformes > Steatornithidae > Steatornis > Steatornis caripensis. Next base: position 192,947 of record VZSC01010949.1, on the reverse strand, counting down.
AGTGTCATTTATTCCAGTGAACCCCAGCAAAAATATCGAAGTAAACCAAGAAAACTGCATCGTTCACCCTCAAATATTCCATTGGCATGAGACTACAATCAGTCTTGTTGGGAGTGAAGGGCAGGAAAATGAATAAAATTAATAAAAATAACATTGATTTAAGGGGACACCGTCTGCAGCTCCAACATAGAAGAAAATTCTATCTATTCTCTAACAGGGTGCTTGCAACATTTTAATTTAAATACAATTTTGCTATTAATTGAGCATCCATAAGCCTGCTGAGCTGGGTTTGTTGTGATTGCGCATTTGCATGCATATACCTCACTCTCTCTGCACTCTTGCTGTTCACATCTCGTTCCAGGGAGTGTTCTGAAAACCACAGGGTAGGTTTTGTTTCTCAGACTAAGGAGCTACTCGTACTGTGAACAAGGAGCCCTAACACATTGAAACTGAGTCCTACTTAGAGGGTTTCATACTGATATAAGTGATAAAGTTTTCCTAAATTCAATTACTAAAAAGCAAGCTGTTACAGTCTTAAAACATCTGTTTAAATATATTATGTTTAATTTCTCGTTGGCTCCTGATCAAGAATTATGTCTCTCTTCTTTTATACTGCTTGCTAGTCAGTAGGAAGAGAGTAGTCTGCCCTTATCCGTGCTTTCTTCACTTCGATGCACTTGGAGGGCATAACCACCTTGGAAGCCCAGCCGTGTTCTCCCACAGGCCCACAGGGATGTCGTGGTCCGGTCAGCAGAACACCTCCGCTTTTCTGGATACTCAGGGTATGGCACAGCATGAGCTGTACCACACAGCATACACATGCTGTACATCAGGGAGCCAGAGGAAGCAGGCTCTCTCGTTGCTTTAAGAGTACCAGTGCCATTTTTCAATGCCTCAGTACTGTTCAATGGCTAATTGATGTTATTACAGTGGTCCCAAGTGCTTCCTTGGCAAAATCCATGCATTTGTGAGGTAGGACAGCTTACTGGGATAAAAGGAAAACTAGCAAAAGGAAGGCTGTGGATACTGTGTTTCACATGGAAGAGTTTTATGGAGGAGAGGGAGCTTGCAAGACTCACGTTCCCACTAAACAGGGGCAGATGGGACAAGGTGAACTCTCCTGCTAACATGAGCTAAAAGAAAGACTCTAGCTCTGAGCCTAGTGCTGGCTATAACCGAGTATAGGAAGCAGTGTAGATGTAACGTTTTCAGAGGGCTTTCTACCTTTGACTTTGAAAGTCAGTCTGCTGTTTTTCAAGACCTGTGTATAGAGAAATAATAGCCCACAGATGCTATTTAGTTCTCAAAATTTCCTATCATCAGCTGTGTTTACTTAAGGGTATGACTGCTATTAACCCATAGGTTAATGGATCAGCTTTAAATAATATATTACATCATTTCACTCAAATGTACCTTAAGATTTAAATTAGACCAAATACACAAGGAAGATTTTAGTTTGTAATTTGCTTCAGTGAGAAATAGATGAAATAGAAGGCTGTGCTTGCTGTAGTGTCCTTCACCTATCCATTAAAAGTTAACCTGTACTGTTCTCAAAATTGTCAGGGAAAAAAACCTCAGGATGTCAGGGGCTTGAGGATAAAGGAAAAGTTATTTCTCTTGGAAAGCTCTAGTTTGTATGCATTAATTATCGCATTATACCTTTTGGTAAGCAAACAGAAAAGCACGCAGTGTACAGCATGCCAGCACAAGTTAGAGGAGAGGCAGCGAAAATTTGGCTTATCTTGAAAAAGCAAGCTGTTAGAGGGATTTTCCTTTGATCCAGAGATAGAGCTTTCATAAAGATAGAGCTGGGAGCAGCATGTCTTGCTTTAAGATAAGCTTTATGTGTTCTTATGCTCAAAAATCTCTGCATCCTTTTTTCTTCCACAATTAGCTCCTCAGACGCCACTAACACGTCATATGTACGTTGATCCTAATCACTTGCCTATTTTACTTCTTCCCTTGGGCTAGATAAACAAACAAACCAGCCCTCAGTTTTAGCTTATTTTTTGAGTAACCAGTCCAAGAATAAGTGTAGAATAGGCATCCCCTCAAAGGGATGCTTATGTCCTCACTGCTGTGTTGGAATAAATAAGCCATTAGCAACTTGCTGTTGCTGTGGGGTAACACACCCAGGCAGCTCCACATTCTGATAGAAGGCTTTGAACTCGCACGGCGTCGTTCACCTGCCCTTCACGCAGGATAAAGCCGGCCGGGAGTTCAATTTTTTCCCATCCTCTGTGCAAATCATTTGGGACCCAGCTCCCCCAAATCCTCTTGTTAATCCCAGAGGTCTGATTTCTTTTCTTTCCAGGTTGCTGTTTGTTCTGCAGCCACAAGCCAGCGCTACGACCAAGGTCACCCAGATGCCCAGGCGCTCCGGTTCTCTGTGTGGGATATTCCCACTGAGAGGCAGTTCAGCTGAGCTTTTTTTGGAAGAGGGATTACAGTCAAGACACATGCCCAGAAGCTGAGTGAACGATAACAGCTTGAATAAAGTCCAAACTGTTCACGGGCAAAGCAACCCCCTCGCTAATGACTGCACGAACACCCAGACCAGGGGGCTGGGGACCACATCTCCCTTCCAGCCACCTGTCTTACTGAAAGGATTTGTTTGACTTCAGCAGGACTGTCTCAAACTCGGGCTTCAAGGAAAACTTTAAAGAGTTCAACAAAGAGATTTTTTTTTAATATGTCCTAACACCAAAATAAGACTTTTGACTCTTTCTGGGTTTTGACTGAATGACATTTTGTCTCTGTCAGACTGTCAGATTTAATTATTTTCTAATCCATTTTATCACCCTCATGATACCATTAGAAAGATAATGACTGTGGTAGCTTCTCCCTAAGGTTGTCCTGCAGAATAATGTTCGCTTTGCTGACTCCGTTACCGCAGAAAACTAATGCCAGTTCTTGTTAAACTATACCTTCCCAACTGACCTTTCCAATTATTGCTCTATTATTTTGATTCTCATCAGTTCCTAAAACCTTTCTAACTGTGAAAGTGAGAGATGTGATTTCCTGATCTATCTGCTACTTGGTGAAGCTATGTCTGCATACCCTTAGAATGCAGGCTTAGTATAGAACTTTGATTGGCATTTAACTGCCCCGAAAAATCGCATTTAGAGCTTCCTAGTGTACAGCAGGATATTGGACCTGATGCACCCATCACTGTTCAATCATCTTTAAAGAAACCACAAAAAACGATTGAAGGGGAGGGCAAAAAACCTGGACTGATAAAATACGCTGCATTGTGCATATTTCCAATTTCTGCTGTTCAAGGTAGTCTTTTAGATGTAAGTTATGTCAGGGTAATCAGCATCTGTTGGTGCACTCAAGGCCCTGACAAGTTGTTGCTTATTTGAAGAGATAACTACATTATTATTCCTCATTAGAAAAATAAAGCTGTTGATCAAGTAGTGCATTCTTTTCCCCCTTGTAAAATATTTTATTACTAAATTCAAAAAGCTACAAAACAAAACATACAGACTCCTCATTTATTTTTAANGGGTAATCAGCATCTGTTGGTGCACTCAAGGCCCTGACAAGTTGTTGCTTATTTGAAGAGATAACTACATTATTATTCCTCATTAGAAAAATAAAGCTGTTGATCAAGTAGTGCATTCTTTTCCCCCTTGCAAAATATTTTATTACTAAATTCAAAAAGCTATAAAACAAAACATACAGACTCCTCATTTATTTTTAGGTTTGAACAACTTCAGACTATCCATGTTGGAGGCAAATTCTGAAGTCCGTAAACAGGCAGTACTACCACTGATGTACATGGAAACTGGAATAAATATTAAACAAGGACTTGTCCTGATAAGAAAAACACAGACATCGTAACAGCTATAATTATAACTTATGTGGTCAAAACTTTGCAAAAATGCAGGTTTCTTTAAGGGTTAATTCATCCTCATAAAGGACATAGCCCCGAAAAGGGATTTGGAGTTTACATCAAACCACCTCCGCATTTCAGGACTGTTTAGACTGGTGGTGGGAAGAGGAGAGGTCACGCTCCCAAATTCAGACGCATTCAAACGCACAAAAATGTTATTCATAGCAGAACCAGAAAGAAAAAAATGTTAGGAACTCTATCTTTCCTGCTGTAGGAGATCTTTTGCACTGATGAGAATTTCCTGATCAGATCTTTCTCCCTCTGAGATTTCTTTCTCAGATTATTTTCCTATTTACTGTTTGGACTGCAAAGAACCCTCTCACTGTTAAATTGAAACAAACGAATCAACTTTGGTCCGTAAGTCTCCTCAGTCACTACCTGGCTTACAACTGATTTTTAATTTCTCCTTTTCAGTTGTCTCATGACTGTTTATAACAAACACCCAGTTCCACTGATGCAGACAAAAAGACAGAAGTGATGCCACAGGCTGGCTACAGACACGCTACTCACCACCTAAATTACCCTAAGGCCAGGATGGATAGATGCATTTTCATCTGAAACTTGTTTGGAAGATCCCTGTCTGGGTCTTCTGTACCCAGAGGAATAACCTATCAAAATGCATTCAACTGCCTGAGGATTTAATGAGAAAAATCAACGTGAAGTTCAAACCTTCGCTGGCTGGCAGCACACACACACTGGGCATGTTTTAGACAAACCTGATGCCCACTTGGCAGGGCAAATTTCTGACAGCATAAGAGCCCCGTTATCTCTCCTTGGCAATAGACACAATAGGAGCCTGCTTGCTCGACCATGAAACGTTGGCCTTAATATAATACTCTTTTCATAGTTTACAAGGCTAAGCTTAATTAAAAGGAGAATTGTGGATGCCCTCCTTTCATTTGGTAGTAAACACAGGCTCCTTCACCCCATACAAAGCTAATGGTGGTAAACCGGGCAAAGTTAACCACAAGATACTACGCTATTTTGTATGAGAATAGCATACTGTGGAATATACTGCTAGAAGGGAACACCATTACTATGCACTAAATCCAGTTGTAATTTATAATGAGCCCCTCACTGGGCTGCTCCTGCAGCGAGCTGGAAGGCAAGAAGGTATTGCTGTCCTGCTGCAAAGTCTCCCTGCATTTTGAAGTAGAGATCTTTCTTTGATTATCGCTCCAATCCAACATCATCTAGTTGGGTGAAGCTGATCTTCACATTCCCTTTTCAAGCAGCAACTAACAGGTATCGGCTGTACCAGAAGCATGAAAGGAATGGCGCAAACAAATGTCAGCACCACCGAAAGTAAACCGAGACAGTTCATGTCACCTCCACGGACTCACTCATAATAATCATCACTCTGTCTTTTCAAACTGCGCTCAAAATTGGCAGCCCGAGGAGAGGACTCGCAAAATGAAACAAGTTACAATAGGTACGGATACTACCAAATTGCAACCTTGAATGCCCCCAGCCAGTGAGCCCCCTGTTTTGAGCTGCACCTCAGCACGTGGAATCACAACAACCTTTTGCTTGGATTGGTGTTTACATTGGAAACACGTGCATGCTCAGGCATATTTCTGTATGGAATGTAACATGAGAAAGAGGACTCATCCGGCATCATGGGCTCACATTAGTATTTTAATAAGGTTCATATGGAAAAGGAGAATGATAATAAGTTATGGAGCTTTCATCAGGAACTGATTGTATGACTTCAGCCTGTATACGTAACGTACAGGCTGAGAGTAACATACAGGCTGAAGCAGCTGGATGGCTTTTGCTGGACTAAATGAAATACATCGGTTATTTCAATCTCAGTAGAAAGAACTCTAACTTGATTCATTCGTGACACATCAGGCCTGATGTCCAGCCTCAACAGCTGGTGTTGACTGGCAAATTTACTTAGCGATATGGACAAAACTATTGGACCACTGAGTCTTGACGTGTGTTATTTCAAGGCATCTCAGAAATACATTTTTACATACATAAAGCTCTACCTTTAAATTAGTTTGTTTTTCTTTTGTTGGTCTGACAGCTACTATTAGAAAAATGTTCCAAAGCCTCAGAAAGTCCTGGTCCTAACTCCCAGACTGAATCAATCTAAAGCCAATTTATGTCTCTTTTTTAACTGACCTTTAGCTAGTTCTTGTCCGTTCTTGGGGCTTAACTGCTCATCGTATTTGTAGTGTTCTCAAGTTGTACCTCGGCTTCTGTTTTTCAGGTGTAAGAAAAAAGCTTTTTTTGATTCTTTCCCCATCTAACAGTCTCGGTGGAGAAATGTAGCACTATCACCAGCTTGGGGCTATGGCACACCAGTTGCAAAGAATGAGAAAACTTGCATTACTTTTCACTAGCATTCGCCTGCGATAGGAGATTGCATTGGGGATTAACAGCGAACCAGTAAGGTAAATTTGCCCCTCTTGACAAACGTACGTTTATACTGCCAAAAATATAATGCCAAAAATCCCAAGCACTTTAGGAACAGTGCATCTTTTACAAAGTCTATCAAGAAGCGTGCCGGTAAGCTTTATACAAACAACCCCCAGATTTTTTTCAACAGCAATAATGCTGCTTTTCAAAGTACTTGGCAGTGAAGCTGCAAGTACGATCTTGCAGAGGTTTACTCCCGACTAACCTTTTCCAGCAGATTTTCTCTTCAGGAGGGAGTGACTGGACCATACGAATGCCACAAACAGGAGATGTTAAAACATGAAGCAACACTACAATAAAATGAAGTTAACAGGCAGCTGCAGATTCTCCTGGCATTAACACTGGAGCCAGTGGGCTACGAAGTGCCTAATTAACTTTCTGCATGTGAAATGAAGGGGAATAACCCTACTCAAGGAGAATTGCAGTAGCTTAAGACCTGTGTGACTGAAATTGGAATCAGGCCCTCAATTTCCTCCAGGCCATTCCTGTACTTCTCTGGTTTTCATGTCTCAGGAGTCTCATGATACCTTTCCAGGGCAGCCTTTTTCTAACCTTTGTGGTGATTAAGTAAACAAACCACCGAAAAACAGCATCTTCCAGAATTTGAGCCATTTCATAACCACTGGATTTTGCGTGGGATCTAGGGCCTGAGCTGGAAGCTGCTCCTCCTGCTCGAAGAACTGCTTGCTCAGCAGCAGCTGTTTTCCTTTTAAGAGATTTTGGCAGTTCCTTGGGCAGGCACCAGCGAAATCTCTGTGGTGGCAGTCATTACTGTACCACAAGTTCATGTCATCCATGAGACGCAGAGGCATCTCTCCCTGGGCAGCGTGGAGTTAACTTGCCTCCTGCTCCATGCCTCGGGAATAAAAGCTGGGATGGCAGCCCATAGTAGGAGGGCCTGGATTGCACTCGACAGTGTTTTGTACGAGGAAGATGCTTGCCAAGAAATCGAGAGAGAAAGCAACAGTGGGAGAAAGGAAGTAACTCATCAGGTTCTCGGGACAGACAGCAGTTTCGGGAGCTGGGTATGCATCAGGGTCTTGGATGGATCTTTCTCTAAAGTAACTCACCAGAGGGAGAAAGCAGGAGGAGGAAGGCAGATGCCTTCATAAGCCTGGGAACATTGCCAGCACCTCACAAGCATCCCGTTTCCTACCAATGCAGGCTAGATAAACACCACTACACCACTTCTAGAGAGGAAGAGACTGAGGCTGTAGAAAACTAATTTTAAACACATGACTAGTTTTCTACCAGCACGAGACACAGACGGGCAGGAACATGTGGGTAGGGGCAAGGAGGAGGGCAGCGGCAGCCCCAGCTACCATTGCCCCAGACGGCTGGAGGACCAAACGCTGGGACAGAGTGGTGTTAGGTACCAGCCCCAGGTCTCACAGCAAGGCAATGCTGTGGGCAGGAGAATAACCCAGTCTTTAGTACTCCTGGTCTCATGCCTCTAAGCAGGAGGCTGTCTTTCTTCCCTCTATTACATGAAAGCAGTGGTGTTACACTGAAAAAACTGGGCGGAGTAATAGGATAGTCCTGCTTTAGCTGTCTAAGCCAAAAAAAGAAGAAAAAAGAAAGGCGAAGTGAAGGATGGATCAATCCTACCCTCCTAAGGCAACTAGTACTACCTTGAATTTCCAGACGGAGACAGGCCTGAACAAACTTTCCAATTATCACACTCAGAAATACCTTGAGCCAGACCACATCTTGCTGGCTTAAGCCCAACTCTGAGGACCTAAATCTCCCATACTAAGGAGTAATTAATTTGAGACTAGTGCAATTGCACTGTTATAAAATCAGAATAAACTAAAGGATGGTCTGGCTCCTCCAGTTTCTGCAAACTGAAGGAAATGGTTTCTGAGGAGAGAACAGATTACTTGAAACTCTAAGGGAAGGCTGCCTAAAAACAAAGCTGCTTGGCTTTGTATTTCCCAAAAGCAAAATACAGTTGGGTAGAAAGAAGTGAGGTAAATAATTGCTTCAAAACATATAATTATTCATTGAATAAGATGCTACAAAAGGGGAAAGAAAAAAAAGAAAACCTTTAGGATGCAAAGAGTTGTTTTCCTTTGCTTTTAACCAGCCATTTGAAAACACTGCTACATGACCAATTCCTCAAAAATGTTTTCCTGACCACAGTGTCTTGCATGCAGACAAACACAAGGATTATGCCAGTTCCTGGAAGAATGAACGTCATTAGCTTTTTTTAATATTGCAGCACATGTCTCTTTGTATTGTTTTTCTCTCTTCTTATCTCCCTAATTTGGAGGTACATTTTTTCCTCTTTTTTTCCCTTGGTTCCTAGGCTCTTTGTTTAAACAAGTACAATAGGTTATTTTTTCCTCTGGTTGTTCTTTTTTGGTTTGGCTCTTCAGACTTTTTGCCTGTGCAAGTAAAACTGCCCTTCCTTGACTCTCTCCTGCCGTTTCAGCCTGAACATCTTCCACTGGGTCATCTTCGTGCTACCATTTTAAACAATTTGCTTGTTCGTAAGTAGCTAATTAGTTATTTGCTGTCTTCAGAAGTAAGCTTTCTGAGGTCTGAGTTTTAACCTTTTTTAGTGATGGCTCCTGTTTAACCACTGTGTATTTGAGAATAAGTTTTGCCAGATAAGAAGAAAGATGGAAATCTGACTTGCTTTCCTGGGCAAATTTCTCAGGCACTGTTCTGTATTACGGTGGTACTGAGTCAGGGCAGCAATTAGGCATGTACTTACATGCCTCTGAAGCCAGCAGGATGTATTACTGTCTCAAAAATGGATGGGCTTAAGCAAGTGGTCTCCCAAACTGGAATTTTCTTTATTGTACTCGAGTGCATGCCTACATTGAGAAGCTTTGGAAAGTTAAGGCGCCTCGGTTAAAGCCTCAGAGTCAATGCACGTACAGTGAAGTGCATTAACCTGTGCTACGGATGCTCTCGTTACCGTTACATCATTGTCGCTGAATCTGAGCACGCCTATGGACAAGTCCTCAAGCTGCGCTTGTAATCCTGAACGGCTTTGAACGTAGCGCCCCACTTATCAGTCTCTTTCTGCAATCCACAATCTACTTCAGACTAGGTTAGAATCTAATGTAATGCAAGTGTTTCTTGCAGAAATTAATTCAGCTGGTATAACGTTTCACATCTACAATAAGCAAAATCTCCCAAACTTCAAGAATTACAAAATCTGGATCAAAGAAAAGGGGTAGATGACTAATGGGATACGTGAAAGACATGTAAATGCTTAAAAATGTGACAAAAAAAAATAAAGAGAGAAGAATTCATGGAAAGGTGATTCTGAACCATAACACCATCTGTGCATCTCAGTCCCTCAACAATGGAAAATTCTGAATCAAATTTAGCGGAGCAACATTTAACTCAGACTTGAAAGAAAGGATGGAGTGGAATGGTGTAAAACCTTAAAAATTCACATCTCCTGTTGATTTGCAGAATGTATTACTGGCTGAAATGTTGAGCTGCTTTTAGATTAATTGTGCTATGAGTGCAAACTGTAATTGTTCTATGTTGGTGAGTGTACCCTATTTGCTTCTCGATTGCTTGTGGAAAGGTGGTGAGCAGACAGAATCCTCGCACTATTCTGTATTGATTTATCTGAAAACCTGTTGTGTTTTGTTTCCCTTTGCTAAATTCTCCTGAAAAAAGCTTGATCAAATCACAAACACCTCTCTGCCAAGCCTCTCCTTTGATCCCTCTCTCCCGACGCTGTCTATCCTGACAGGCTGTGATACTCCACTAGAAATGCTTTGTGTTTTCCTCCTTGGGGATAACAATTGCTCTGTTCCAAGCATTTCCTTGGCCTAGGATTTGGGAGCTCTGGAAGAGCGCAAACATCTTTTTCCAGCCTATCAGTGTGAGCATCGGGCCCAACGTGGAACTAATTAGTGACATAAGGAACACCACAGCAGTTTATTGCCAGGAAGCTCCTAATGACGTGGCAGGAATCTCACAATGACTAATCAAGATGTTCTTCATTTCACTTCAGCAATTCGACCTGATGAATTAGTGAAAAAAATTAAAATAAAACTGTAAGTAGAACAGAGGCTATGACTGAAAATACTTGACAGACATCGCTCCCCTGCTTTCCTGGGGTTACAGCATGCATCTTTTCTCCATAAACCCTAGGAGTCTGGTTATCGAGACCAGGGAAGAGCAGTTACAAACGCCCCATCATCGATTTCGGTGGGCTGGTCCTAACGCTAGCTGCAACGTAGTATTGAGCACAACTTTTTGATGTGCGGGGTGCAGCCCTACTGTCCACCGGAGGCTGACTGTTTCAGTCAAAAAATGGGTACATGTTATTAGGATTGGGTAAAACCGGAGTTATTTTAAATGTTTTCTGCAGAGAGGAAGTCAAACCAGACAAACAACCAAACAGAGGTAGGCGGATGCAGATCGTTCTCAACCGAAGCAGTCCAAATCCTGCACCCAGACCGGCCCGTGGCGTGCGGCACCAGGCCTAGGTGCTGTCCCCACTCAGGACGCAGCCTCCCACCGGTGATTTTCCTCAGGACAGCCGGTTTTTACCCATCCCTTCCCCGCTCACAAGCCCGCCCCGGGGCGTAGCGTTCGCAGCACCGGCCACGTTCACTCCTCCAGCCGAGAAACGACCCGTGCCCGCCCCAAGTCTCTCACAGCCGGGACCTCCGACGCTCGGGCGGCCGGGTCCGGCCGGAGGGGCTGCGGGCAGCGGCGAGGCGGGGCCGGGGCCGCGCGCATGTGACTGGCGGCGGCGGCAGCGAAAGTGTGTCTGCTTGGAGTGAGTAGAGGGGACCGGCTGCGGGGTGGGTGGCGGGAGGTCGGTCGGTCGGTTCTCCCCTTTCTTTCCCACCCCGCAGGTGGGGGCTGAGGGAGATGGGGTGCTCGCTAAAAAGGGGGACTCTTCCACCACCCCCGCCACCCTCCTCTCTCCCGGAGGGAATCGCGTCTCCCCGTCCCGGGCGGGGAGGGCTCGGCCGCGGTGAATTCCTCCACGCCGAGACTTGGCAGCCGCGCACCGGCCTCCGAGGGCCGAGGGGAGGCTTTAGTGGGGCTTTTTGTTTTGTTTTTGTCTTGGTTCTGAACTTTTTAAAAGTGAGAAGAAGGTACGTGGCGAGTTGGGGGCTGGGGGAGGGGGGGAGAAGAAGGAGTGAGGGGTTCTCTTTGGGCGATCCCCCCCCACCCCACGCCACCCCCACCCCACGCTACCCGCCTTGGGGGGCCGCAGGTCTCCCTCCGGTTCCGGAGCCCCGAAAGGGCTCCGGGAGGGTTGCGCTGTCCGCCGTTCCCGCGGCAGCCTTTGAGGTCTGGCCCCTCGCAGGGCTGCCTTCACCGAGCCGCTGCAACAATGGTGGGAAGCGAAACGGAGGAAAGCAGCGGCGGGCTGCGCGCCCCGGGACGTTGTTTCGGGTGGCTCCTTCTCCCGGGCGCCTCGGCCCCCTCCCCCGGCACCTACGTGCTGTGTCGGTGCTTTGTTTAATTACTTGCCGAGGTTGATTCAGAGCTTCTTTCGCTGGGCTCCTTACAGAAACGTCTTTTATGCCGCTGCTATTTTTTTTTCTTCTTCTTTTGGTTTTTGGCGAACCCGTGCGCGCGTTTCACATCTGGCGCAGCAATGTGCTTAGCTTTGCAGTTTGGCTCCTCCTGCCCCCTCTCTGCCCTGCACGCAGGGGACTTCGCAGCAAAATGCTCTCACCGGGTTGTTAAAAACACCGCTGGGAGAACACAGCCACCTTTTCGGACAGTTACTAGCAGAGCATTGCTACTTTGGTTTGGGTTTGGGTTTGGGGGGAGGGGGGGCTTGTATCAAACATCTCAAGTTACCAGGTGCGAGTTAGGCTACTTTTAGGTCCGTATCTCCATAAACATTCAGAAAAGCTGCAAGAATGAAGGCGTTTTAGAGTGAATTCTCTTTCGTGCAGTACAAGCGAGTTGAACATTTAAAAAACAAACCAATACAGATGCTCCAGTTCTGATTCGTGTTGACACTTACCCCAGCAGGGCTGGGTCCGTTGCCCTGGAGTAAGTGCCAGGGCACTGGAAAGTTCAACCCAAAGTATTTGGCAGTGACGGTTCCTCCTTTCTCGGTTAGAATTCCTGCCTTCAACTTTTAAAATTGCATAGAGACAAAACAAATGTGGTTTGTACAAACGTGAGGAGTCTGTGGTAGAATATGTGGACGTGTCTTTATTTTTTCTTCCCCATCCGAAAATCATGTAATTTTATAGGGATGAAGCATCTTGTGGAATGACATTCCTCTCACCGATTATTTATTGCTGTTTTGTAACGTTAAAATGTACTGGAGGTTTTGCAAGGCAATTGTTTACTTCTTTTAAGATGGGAAAAGAAACCTATAAAGCAGCTCTGTGTTACTAGGAGTATGCAGTTACTCAGTAGATTCATAAAAATGATAGGGTGGCAGCGGGAACACTCAGGGAGATGTGTCTGTAGTTATAGTTGCTTAGTAGTTAGTGGGATGTTCCTGAGTTTTAATAGCATATAATCCTAGAAAACCATCTACTTCTGATCACAGACATCTCATTTACCATGGAGGTTGACACTGTTTTCCCAAAACAGAGGAATCCTTCGTATGACAAATCCCCTCGGGAAGTTCAGACAGATTTCCAAACAGGGAAACTCCGTACCTGTCTGTGTGAACAAGTGCAGGCATTAATCTTCTGATCTGCTTGAAAGCTAGATGGCAACTCAAAAATATGTCTTCAGATCTACCAAAAGGAATCTCGACGGTTGTCTTTTCAGTAGGTCCTGGACCTGGTAGGTTAATCTCTATTGTATCTAGCAGATCCCCTGATAATCAGTAAAGTCTGGCATGTCCAAATCGAGTTCCTGTCCTTGTTAAAAACATCTATTGAATAGGTTTTGTAAACGTGTATCCCTCTCCAGTTCTGAACAAAGCCCTGGGCTGCACCTCTAAATCGGTCAGGAGGATTACTGATGGTCTGTGGCCCTCGGCTGTGCAAAGGGCCAGGGCTTGGGCTGTTTCTGCCAGCTCTGAATTCCCCAAAGACGAAAAATGGCAGCTGGTGCAACATTTGCAAAGCCAGCTTCTCCACAAGCCATGAAGCCCCATTGAGCTGTAGAGGGTCTCGATGAGAGGGTGAGGAGAAGGGAACAGAGAAACCAGAGCTGTGCTCCAGGCTGCCAGCCCTATAAGCTAGCGCAGCGCTCCAGGGCTAGTGTTTGCACTAGAGCCATCGCAGTAGAGGTGGGGAGTAAGTTAACGACTCCTGCATGTAACATGGCATTGCCAGGAGGGAACCTGGCCCGTAATTTTTAGCATAAATATCTGACAAAACTAGGATTTGGGTACCTGCATTTTACTTCTTCCACTTCCAGAGTATCTTGGAGTGTTTAAAACTCTCTGAGTGTGATGGGAGTGACTTGGAACAGCCTGGAGTAGTGCACAAGAAGGGGATGGTCATGGGGTTTGTAGATGTTGAAGGAGGCACCAGCAAGAGAATGACAGACAGGAAGTCTGGGGCAGCTCAAGGCTAGGTGTGAGTCAGTTTGGAAGGCAAGCTTTGTTGATGGCGGAGCTTTGTTAGTTAACCTGAGAAGGCAGTGCTCTTCCAGGAGAGACAGTTCCAGCTTGCTGGTGGGCTGGCAGGAACAGGACGCCTGCCGGATTGTTCAGTGCCTCACAGCCTTAGGTGTTAAGAGCTATGGAAGTACAATTCTAGTAGCTCTCTTGAGTATGTTGCCATGCAAGTGGCCTCAAGCCTGCTTCTAAACTACTTCCCCCAGTAAATTATTGCTGCTGGGCAGTGAGGTATTTGCATGTGGAAGGTGTTCATCTTCGTAAGTGCAGACACTTGAGCATCTGCGCCAAGCCCTGCCTTGTCACCCCAAACTCTTCCTGGTCTCTCGGTCCAAGTCTGTTGTTTGTTCACAGCAGTTGTCCCTGTGTTCGAGGCCACCTGCTTCTGGAGTTGAGCGAGTTTTCGCTGCATCTCGGTTTATGCAGTGAAACGAATCGCAGCTCCCATCTGATTTGCACGATGCCTATGTCCTGAGTGGGCACCCTCTTGAGGGGGTGAAGGAGAGAGGGGCAGAGTGGGGCTGGTGTGTTCCTGAGCTTTGCTTCAGTGCTGAAATGTGGCTGGGTGTGCAGCTGCCAGATTTCCTAATCTGGCTGTGGCTGCTGAGTGCCATGTGCCTTGGCTCCAGACATTTTCTTTATGCGGGCTGGAGGAGCAATTTACAACTCTCTGCCAAGTCCTGACATAATTGTGTGTGGCAACCACAGAAGAGATTGCCAGGTTTAGCACTAAGGCAAAGTTTCTCGTCTTTGTCACTTCCTGAGGAAACTTTTACGGCCCTTCAGGGAGACTTTGGGAGATGGCTTGGTAACTACCATCTAAAGTGACCTCCATTACTCCTTTCCTGTTGTTTTTTGTTTTCTTACATTTTTATGTTGTGACTGTTTATCACAGGACCAAAGGAGTTAAGATTGGAAGAGGCTCAGAGGTCATTTCTTGGCCCTAAAGCCCCTCTTAGAACTTTCCTGACCTATGTTTGTCTCGCCTCTTCCTAAAAAACTCACGATGAAGGTTTATTTTCTCCCCAGGGTTACGTCCCAGAGCTTAATTGCTCTTCCTGTATAAAGTTTTTCCCAAACATGATGCCTACATCTTCCTTGCCCGAGACGTTGTTTCTTCACCTTCTTGTTTGTGTTTCCATTTTCTTGCGCATACGAAGTGACTTGCTGGCACGTGTTCCGCTAGCATGTAGTCTGAAAGTACTGCCCGAAGTTGGTAAGCCTACACTCGTAAAAGGAGTGACATTTCCTCTGTGGAGGAGAAGGAGGCTTCCTCAGGAGTTTCTCCACAACTGAATCCCAATTGCTAGGTATGGAGAGCAGTTTATGACTTTTGATGATGTCTTGCACCTCAGCGTGCAGCGTCTGCATGTGCAGGCTGTGGAATTGAGCTCAGTTCAATATTCAAAGTAATGGGGAATATGATAATAGTTTTCTTAAGGAGAAAATCTCTCTGGTTTTCCCATGTCACAATAATGCAAAGCTCTGGATTCTGCTGGATGGAGAACAAATTCCTGTAGCAGAGCATATGCATGCATGTGTCAGACCTTTCAGTGCAAAGCTGAAGTACCCACTTGTTACCAAAAAACTCGGACTTAATAATAAATAAAGATCTTATCTTTAATAAAATAAAATAATAATAAAATATTATTAAAAAATAAAAAATATAAAAAATAAAATAAAAATAAAGAACTTATCGACACCAATGTGATGTAGATAAGCAGACACTTCTTTATTGACGGCCGGGTGCGCAGGGGAGTCCTCTCACCAACAACGCACACCAAGCTCCAGAATCATACATCATATATAGAACTTATCCATGCATATTTATTACGTACTCATACATAAACATATCATTTCCTAGAAATCATTTACATACCCTCCTCCCCTTTCCGATTATGCGCAATAGAGGCTAGAAGTTTCTAGAAATGGGTCTGGGGTGTAATAGGAGTAGGTGGTCTATGAGTCGGTGGTCGCGATCTCCCCCTGCCGGAATTACCTTTTGCTTAAGGACACGGTTCTCTGGCAGGTACTTGCCAACTATTACGGTTGACTTCCCTTAGTTTTCATTATTCTAGACCTTGACAGCTACATGTATTCTTCTAATACTATTAATTATTTTGTGAATCAACTGGTACCTATGGGTGCTTAGTAACTAAGTTCTAGATGATTGGTTTTGAACAATCCCTTCGGCCTTGGTACAGGCTGTGCAAAAGATTCCATAGCAGCATTCCGTTACTAGTTGAATGTGCAATAGATATAAACATATAATTCCTACTAAAATATCTCCTACCTCTATATATTTATGTTAAAATCAAACACAACTAATTCTCCTTAATAATAATAAAATGGCAAATTGGTAACACACTCTTCTTCTCTAGGTGGCTATTAAACTGAACACGTATGACTGAGAGTCTTTTAGTTTGTGTTGGTGTTTATAAAAGACAACAATTTTATTTCTCTTTTGACTCTAAAATGTTTGTCATTATTAATGCTCTTAGTGCCTACGTGTCTCAACCCAAATAGGAGCACTGCTGTTGAAAACAAAAAAGGACCCCTGCATAGGTTGTACCAGTTAAGGACCTTTCTTCGCACTAAATTTGTGGAAGGGGGTCTACACGTTAAGGTGAGCATCCTACTGAAGACAGTAATACTACAGAGGTGCAGAAGCTGTGCATGCATCAACAGCTGCAGTGCTGTAGCCTAAAACAGAACAAGGGGGACCAAAGTGCAGACGACAAAGGCAGTGGTGAAAGGAAGAAAATTGTACTGATGAAGTAAATGTATGCCTTCTAAAATTTTGCCCACAAACAGAGAAGAACCAGAGACTGACAAGCTATTTTTTTTCCATGTTAATGATTCATCATCATCTACTTATTCATTCATGTTTTATTATGTAAACAAGTAGCTCTATCATGAGAGAAATTTTTGAATCATGGCTTTGCGTGGCTGCCTGTCTTGTGGAGTCACTGGTGTGAAGTGTCCCATCATTGCAGCTTTTCCGTCAAAGGAGCCCTCATCTGTGTCTCTCTTCTAGCCACTTATTTCTTTGCATTGTAGTGAAACATCAAATCACGTGTAAAACTGGACAATGATTTTAAGTCCACAGGGAACTGAAAGGCAGACAGACAGACACACGGTTTTCATGACTACACGTGCCTCATTTGCTTGGGAAATTGTTTTCTTGGTATTCTTCCTTGGTGAAGTTTGCATTTAACATGTGCACACAGCACTTCAGTACTCCATTGCCCTGCTTTGTCATTCAAAAGAACAGTCTACCAGGATACTGAAGGAGACTGAGACTGGTGATTTTGGGGTTTTTTTTGAAAAATATTGCATAAATTCCAGTTACATACCAAGTGAGAAATGTCTTTTCTCTTGTATCAATAAGCGAGCCGAAACTAGCCTTTTGCTATTAATTTATAAAATATTTAAGTGGCTACAATCAGATTTTTGCAATGTAGACATTAAATATGTAGGTAAACAATTCCTCAGAATTTAACGGAATTCAGGATTTCTCATCGAGCATGGCCATACTGCTTTCCTGACTTATTTACAAAACTTTTTTAGTTACTCATATCTTCCAGAAGTTTTGGGTGGGATTGCTTAGAAAAATAAGTAGACTGGGTTATGACCGGAACATCCTTCTAGGAAAATATGGGCATGGAGGCCACGTTCTGCTTTCATTTCCAGCAGCACAACCAAACTGCATTTCTGAAGCAGCAGAAGCTAGGACTTGAAGCAGGTTTTACTTTCAGTAGCTGCAAAGCCTGTGGAGGGGAAGCTTGTTCCTACTAATCAACTGGGCAGCAAAAGCACACCCGGTGGCTGGTGCCACATGATCGGCTCCGATCTGCTGATAACCAGCTCTCAGGTCCCAGCCACTGCTTGTAACTTGCCTGTTGAATGAGACCGTGCTGTGGCTATCGTCCAGAAATTGCATGCAGGCCGTAGTTGTACTGTCCCTCAAGTTGTATTTACTTCTTTTGTGTATAGTGTTACCAATTGGGTTTTGTTTTAGTTTTCTCCAGCTGTCTTTTTGATTTCTTAGTGTTGGCTGAAAAAATTGTGAAACTTCTTGTTTTACAGTAATTCTGAGAAAAAAGTAAATTCTTTCTTTCTACCAAAATAAGGAAGTTGGATTGGTAATATACACCATTCTTTTTTTTTTTTAGTACGGATGAATGCAGTTTTAGCCCTACTCAGTGAAGTAGTGCTGAGGCAGACTGTGTGAAGCAAGCAGAAACTGCATGCAAGAAACGTGTGGGGAAAAGAAAAACCCTCTTGTTCTCATGACAATTCCTTTTAACTGGCTTAAGCCTTATTAAAAGGGCATTTTAAAATTTGCATTTGAAGTATGTTTTCTGAGACTCTGGTGGATGGTACGACTTGTTTCTAAGGCAATAATTTGCCTTACTGGTAGGGTGTGTTGCAGTTAGAGTGCAGTTTAAGGAAGTCGCAAAATAGGCATTAGCTGAGCTGGTCATGGGCCAAGGCCTCTGAACCTGCAGGGCTTTTGTATACGGTGGTGTTTATAAATTACAGCGCTGGTAAATTTTGCTAGAGTTGGGCTGTGTCTGAGCTGGGTATGCTGGTGCTGCAGACAGCAAGTGTACAGGCTGGATAAATGTAATTCTTTCTAAAATTTCTCAAGCTGACTCCGTGCTGAGAGAAGCATTTACAGGGAGACTGGAGCCACAGCTCAGCTGCAGTCGCTGTTAAACACCCACCTTTTCTTTTGCATCCCTTCTGCTCCCTCTTACGAATGCCATTTGCCCAGTCCTCCGGGCCGTTAGGCCCTCCAGGGACTGGTGTTGATCATGTTGCCTGGCTGCGTCCCTGTTCGGGTGAGATCAGGGCAGGCACCATTTTCTTCATTTCCTACGCCCTGGTCTTGAAGGGGAAGGCAGAGGGGTGCATTGAAATGGAAGACATCTGGCTTTAGCAGGTTTGCGCTGTTGACCCCACCTTCCCCACAGTTCAGGTGGTGCCTCAGAAAACAAGGGCAGCTTGTTCTCCTCGGCTTCAGTGGCTCGTCAGCCTCGGTTGTTGGGGGGGGCTGTAGTTTGGAGCTGTGGTTTGACCGCCTTGCCATCATCGCCACCTCCATCTGGAGGTTTGTGTCTTCCTCTGCTCATGTTTTCCTCAAGCCGCTTCTGGGGCCAGCCGAATGCCCAACACAGGGATGGATACCCAGAGGAACCCTCCAAAAAGGGTCAGGAGATGTGGTGGGAAACTGGGTGTGTTCATTTTGTCTGGTCTACTGGATCCTGACAGCGAAGGGAAGAAATGCATTTGTCCTGGCTAGTTAAGTAGCATGCCCATCAGGCGTTTCAGTCTTTCTCAGGGTTGGTCTTGCTCTTCTACGGACCTCATCTTGTAAAGCTGGAAGCACCACGGATCTCGTTTTCAGGACAGCATTTGCTGTCTCCAGAACTGGCAGTGTGTGTCAGTTCAGTATCTATTCCCTCTTCTGTTTCTTGGTTTCCTTGCCTGTGCTGTGGATGCTGGCCCGCAGGCTAGTAGCCAAGGGCTTCCTACTCTGGGTCTTGGCTTCAGCAGCAACCCGCCAGCTCTGCAGCCCCTTTGGCGAGCCAGACCCACGGCAGCTGGCACAGAGGGCTGTAGGGTAGCACACAGCCCCCTGGGCATGGCCGAAGCTCCCAGCTGTGGGATGCTTTGGCATCTCTGGACCTTTCTGCAGGGGTGTGGTGAGGACACAGGTGAGAACAGCTCGTCCTTGGGCACTCCGGGCAGTAGCCCTGACTGCTGGGAGAGGAGGAAAAGGAGTGCTTGCCACTTCTTAGCTCTCCTGGAGTGCCTTGCTTTAATGGGCTTTTGCTTTGAAAGCCACTGCAAGCTGGTGTTCAGCCTTTTCCTTCTAGTTCACATGGCCTGGTATTTCTAAATGCTTAGCCTACTAAGCTTTACAGCAGATTTAAGCTGGTTTATTTTTTCCCCTCCACTTTCTTTGGATAATTGGCTGCATTATAAATTTTTTTTTTTTTTTTCAAAATCCTACCTCCATCCAGTCCTAATCACACACCGATGGGTTAGATCACCCCTGCCTTTTTGGACAGGGCGGAGCAAGCCTTCAGTGCTCTATTCCTTGTTGGGGCTTGTTGTGCCCCCAACTAACTTGTGTTTACAGCCTACGGGCAGCTTGTGTGAATATAACTCTGCAGCCCCTCTGTGCGTGAGAGCTGCCTTGGGGCACGCGCTTCCAAAGTAAATGAGAACAAAAGATGTTTTTATTCTCATGGAGATGTTTTCTTCTCTCTGCCTACCTTGTAGAGACTGGGTAATGGCCTAAGGGTCAAGGTGAATGGAAGTTTCTTAAATTCCATCTCAGCTTAACTTTGCACCAGGAAAGGCAGACATTTTGAATTTCTTCTGAAACATCTTATAAACCCTTCCCGTGAATGCTTGCAGCTTTGAACACCACCACAAGAAGGCAAATCCAAGCTTTACAAAGCCACCAGCGGAGGTGGATGGGAGGCCAGCGCGGAGCGTAGCCTTGTGTAAGCAAATGCCAGCGGTTTGATTTATGGTCTCCAGCCTCACAGGCCTGCTTGTGAAAGCTGAACAACAGGCGGTGGAACAAACGCTTTTTATTTTTGCCTGGCTATTTTTAAACATAAGCGTTAGTTAGCATGTGTTTTTTATGTTTCTTGGAGGAGACTGTAGAGCAGCTACAGTTTTGCACTTTTTGTTTTGGACAGAGTAAGTTCTTATTTGGACAACATGTGGAAGTACATGTGCATGACATCCAGCTACTAAATACTTTGTGTCCCCGAGGTTTTGTTTCCTCCTTTGTCAGCAGAGCGACAGGATGCTGCAGACGTCATTGGGTGTCCTGGTTGAACTGGCCAGCTTCTGCTGGGCTCAACTGCAGGGGACTATAAAAAAACTCTTAAGAGCAATCTGATAAAATGATAAGTGTCAGACTCTTGCAGGAATTCACCTACAGCTAGACACTCTCTGATTCAGGTTTTCCTCTATTTTAAAGCCTGTCTTCAGAGCCAAAGTGAGTCAAAGAGGTTCCTAAAGTGGGTTTAGTTTTGAAAAATTAGGGGTTTTTTTCCCATTTAATTCTGTGGCAAACAAAACTTACTATTAGGATCTAATGGTTCATCAGCAAAGCTGTGCCCCAGGGCGGTGGGACATGCCTGAAGTAATTTACATGTGCTCCCATGCTCACTGGTGACTCATGAGATACAGTAGGCACTGGAGCAGATTTGGCCTTCTCTATCTTATGCTTCTAATCAGTATCTGGTGCCTTGGATCACCGTTGCGTGTGTTCTCCTGACGTGCCCATTTCTTGCTTGTGAGGCTGGTGCTGGAGATTGAGCAGCAGAAGAGGAATCCTTAGGTATTTGGTCAACATCTGGTGCGTGCCAACGCAGAGAAGCTGTAGTAGGAATCACCAGGCTTCCCAAAGAGTGACGTCAAAAGCATCCCTGAGAGGACTCCCTTGAGTACGGTGTGGAGTCACACCAAGGCTCAGCTTGGCTTTCGGGAATTTAGTTCATTTGATTTAAGGGGAAGAAAGCACGTTATTGCTATGGTTAGTAGTTTAAGAGCTAGAAGCATACTACAACTGAAAAATTTGAGGTGTTTGTCATGCACAGTCACAATTTTAATCTCAAGCAGCTTCTGCTGTCTGTGAAAGCAAGTACTATGCTTCTTTGCTTAAGACAGTCTTTGTTAATTCAAAAAAAAAAAAACCTCTCGCTGACTGACACACACCACTACTGGTTCGTAAAGGCACACTTCCACTTTGTGGCTGGATAAATCTGGCAGTTAGTTAATTCCTGGAGGGATTTGGGAAATGAGAAAGAACAGATACCCCTTGGGTGGGAAGCCCATTATCACTTTATCTTTTTTTTTCCCCTTAGCATACTAAATATTATTTGGTCTATTTTAAGAGTCATAAAATTAACACTTGCAAGATATCTTATTAAAGCTGATATTCACAGGAAGCTTACAACCACATTTAGGCCAGAAGTCCTTCATGGTGCACATCCATGCTGACTTCAACCTTTGCAATACTCTGCAGACAATCATACTTGTAGGTTATTCAGCTCCTGAGTGTGTTACAAATAAGGTTTTTTCTTATGTTATCCCTTAAGTCAGCATTTTTCTTTTTTTTTTGGACAGTATTGCTTTTGTGGAAAGCTCAGTGAAAGCTGGACTTTGTTTTTGTCTTAGTTTGCTTGAATGCCAATGCAGGAATTAAACATTGTCTTCCACGTTTAATGTCTTCGACTGTTAATGACTCCAGCAGCAGTGTGTAGCTTGTGTGAATAGTCTTCAGAGTCAATTGTTCTGTCCTCGGATATTTCCACTGCCCCGCCTTGGATATTTTTCTTTATTTTTTTTCCTGCAGGGTGTGCTTGCAAAGAATAAACGCGTGTCTAAGTACAGACAGCTCTATTAGGCATTGGAGCACATTTTTTGTTATAAAAAGTTGTATAAAACCACATAACGTAAATGCTGATTCAAGATTGTGTTACTGAAGCCCTAATTTGTAGAGTCGAGTCCTTAAGCACATGTTTAATTCTAAGCACCGGGGTAATCCCTCTAAAGCAGTGTATCAGGGTACATTGTTCAGCCTTTGCTGAATGGGCTAAATTGAATCCTGAGCTTCAAAGCTCAGCGTATGCTTTAATACTCAGCTGAATGGAGCCCTGTGTGGAGTACAAAGATAAAAAGTTTATGTAAATTAAGTATTTGAGATAACACAGCTCTCGAGTGATTCTTGTCATCTAACATTAAAAGCAGATAAAGTAGCTCATTTTTACCTCTCCTTGGTTTTCAGGATCTGATAACCTCTTTGGAGATGGTGTTTTGTTTGACTAGGTAATTAAGCTGATGCAGGATTTGATGTCCAGCTTTGCCTTCTCCTTTAGGCTGATGTGGCGAAAGAGAGAAACAACAAACCTTTGGCATCTGTAGAGTAAGTCCAAGTTAAAAAGTTTGTCTAAACGAGAGTGGTAGCCTTACAGCCTAAAAAGTTTTCCAGGAATAGTTTAAGTGATGACCAGTAGAAAAAGGGGTGTAAAAGTCGATGTAGAGGAGATTTGGAGGAACAAAATGATGAAGAAAGAGACCAACAGAGGAGGAGGAAGGGGAGGACTGAAACTGAGAGGCCGAGGGAAAGCATTAGAGGAGCATTGTGGGGGACCAGTGGGAGGGAATGAGGAACACAGAGGGTAAAGTCGGAAAAGGAGCGAGCGAAAGAGAAGCTGTAAATAAGGAAACAAAACCACACAGACCAAAACGTTGAAAGGAGTATAATATATACAAAATAATACAGTGGGGTGAAATGCCCCCAGCCACCTCTCCCTTGGTTTTAGCCTTCAGTTTCCTTTTTTTTCCTTCTAAAACTGTAATTTTGTGTTAGCGTTTCATTTATGTTTCAAAACACTTTTGTCCAGCTGAACCTGCAGATTTGTTTATATTGCATTAAATTACACTGTATGTATCGATGACTCAAGAGCACTCTGTTGCAGGTCTGGTAACTGAAAGGGAAGGTCCGGTAGGATCTCATGGGCCGCTTGAGATGTTGTCCAAAATTCCTGTGCCTGTCGTTCTGCCATGTCTGGGGTCTGCAGGAGCTTTGGACTGGGTCCCACATGGTCCCAAGCACTCAGGCTGTGACACAAAGTGTGTTTAGCACCCAAAAAGCCTGTTGTGACAGGGGCTCCTCAGTGTGGGTCAGTCTCTTCCTGCTTTGGAGGGAAGGATCAAATTGGCTCCTCTTCTAGCCCAGCTATTCTTGTCCCTTGAGGAGATGCCCTTAACTGTACTAAACTTCGTGGTTTAGCATTGCCATTTGAAATGGCTCCCAGCATGTTTTCAGTTGATATTTGTGACGCCCATAGGCTTTTTACCATTTCTGGAACCCTATTTCCGAGTGAAGGAGAGAAAAATTGGCCAGGTGAATCAAAACTTTCTTCTGTGAGTCAGTTGTTAGACACTTATTTCCTAGTGATTTTTATAGTGGAGAGAGGAAGGTGCCATAATAACAGCAACAAAATCTGTTTCTGCTCATTTAAAGGGCTCTTCCCTAAAAAGTTGAATTCCCTGGCACTAGTGGTACCTACCAGCTTTGGGAGCTGCTGAGTTTCATTCCTGCTGAAATCAATGGGAGGTGAAAACATTCAAGAAGTCAACTGCTTAAGGGACACGGCCTTGTGCTGATAATGTCATCCATTTATGAGCCTGATTGGTGCAGATAGCTTTACTCTGGGCAGGTTCACAGCAGCACACAGTAAATCCACAGATGAAGAAACTCAGCCCAGGGTTTTACTCTACTGTGCTGGCTGTTATCTCTTCTGTTTACTTACATGGGTGACAGAGGGGAAAGCCCCAGGTGGGTGCTTGTATGATGCTGTTTAAAATAAGTGGTGATGTTTACTGTGTTAGGGAGAACTTCAGATCCAGGCAAGAGGTGAAGTGGACATGAAATCGCTATTAATCTAAGTTAATTAAATGTGATAGTTTAGTGAAAAATTTTCTAATGCATATTTAGGTTTATGCAAACCTCTGATTGTCCATGCCCAGTCCTGTACATCAGTTCAGGAGATGAAAATCCCTAGTTTGAAGGATTTTAGACTTCTCCTTGATGCAGTTTAATGACCACGTAGATGTGTATTATCTACATGTTATCTGCATTTAACTGTAGATAACAACTAAGGGCAAATTCCAGTAAATCTCCACCTACCCTCTTTCCCTGATGCCCCGGGGGAAGGCACGTGTTGTAATGTGTCTGGAAGAGTAACGAATGCAGGTTTGCGAAGGCTGCGGATGAGCTGGCAAATTGTAAGGGCAATCTGTATAAAGAAGATACTGTTAGCAGCCGGCCAACCTTTAGGCTACTGATAAAAGGAGACTACCTCAGATCTTCCGACGTCTGGTCTTCAGAGACTGCTGATTTTAGAGGTCGTTGTATCGGTTAGAAAGGAACTGATAAGCAGAGGCAGAGTTTTTGGTGATAAAATAATGAACTGAATCCTTAGCCCCTGTCCCTCCCTTGTGGCGTTTCCTGAACTGCTCGAGGTTGCTGGTGTCTGGGCACCTTTGGCCAGCTGAAAGTCAAGGAAGAGTTGTTTGCCCCTGGTTGTTGGTAGGCGGCATACCCTGTACTAGGGCTCTGCTAATTCGGTGCAAAGATCCTGGGCCAGCAGCCTGGTTCCCATTTGTTAGGGGAAATGTCTTTATATAGCTGCCCCCTGAAACTCTACCTCCTTCCTCTCTGTTGCCTGTCACTGCAAGAGAGAAGGGATCAGGCTTTCTTTTCTCCAGGACTGCAAGTTTTCAGCTGATGTTTCAGTTGGCACTCATAATTTATGTGGCTTTTTTCTTCCTCTTTGGTATGAAATGCAATAGTAAGTTGCAGGTGAGGTAGTTACAAATTGTGAGTGTCCGAACATTGAATTGAGTTGCTTACTGAGCTTGGATGGGCAAATGTGAAGGTAATTCAGCCCTTCTACAAATTTTCCAGGCAACCACTGGACAATTTTTATATTACTGAAATAGTAAACTGAACAGCAAAAGCCATTTCCTCAAGTGCTGTACCTAGTTATGTGTATATAGTTGATTCCATAAGGTCCGCTGCCTTCATTTAATAAAAGAAAATGACTTTGTTGGGATTTGTAGGCAATCTGTAATATAAAACTATAATGTTTGGATTGGATTATCAATTCCAGACTGGCTGGAAGATTTTGAATAACTTCTATCTCATTCCTCCCCCCCCTTTTTAAGTGACATTAACAAGCTTGTATTTTGAAATTATGGCCCCTAATGATAGGATTTGACAATGGAAGAGACAGGGTGTTGACATATGAACAGAAACTTGTGTCAAACAGCAATTCAGGTCAAAGATTGTCTCCTCATCATAGCATTATTTTGAAAGTTTCAGCTGCTACAAATACATGTGGGGAAGGTTCACCGAGAAAAAGAATTTGGTTTGGAAAGAATAACTCAGAATTGTTTATCCCATTTTTTGCTGCCAAACTGTACTCAAAAACAACATTTGTCAGGATGCTATTGCCTAACGTGTTTGCTGAACTATGAAAGCCTCAAGTTATTTATGTATTTAGTCTGAAAATTTAATTTAGTTTCTCTGATCACTACATTGCACAATGATGACGAATGGTATTTAACCAGGTTGTTGTGCTGGTGTGTGTGCATATGGCCTGTAGAGATAACAGCCCCTGCAGTCAATACTCATTATAATTGACAGTGTGAGGTACAGTGACTTGTAAGTTACTTCCTTAACACTTGTCCCTTACTTAATTGGCCCTGAACTTCAAAAATTATCAGGATTCCTAAGCAAATATTATTCACATAGATTTTTTTACTGTATTTTAAATATCAAATTGTCTGTGTGAAGAGTAGTACGTCAAGTGGATTTTTGTGACTGCAGGTGTATACTGAGGTAAGGTGGGTAGGAAAAGGAAGGTAGTGTGCAGATGTTCAAAGGTCTCCCAAGTTTGTCCAGAAAACAAACTCTGACCATTCAAGTTTCCAAAATCAGATATTGCTCTCAGTAAAATTGCATAGGCATTGAAGCAGGACTTGCAATTTTTCTTTGTTTTACTTCAGCTTTATGTAGCTCCTCCCTGTTGAGGTTTCACATGCTGGAGAGCTCTGCTAAGTTTGTTCTTGGTTCCTGCTTGGTTGGGGGAGGGATGAGTGCTGTCTACCACCCATCTGTGGCACCACAGTAGGAATTTTCCGATGGTAAATTGGGGCTCTTGTTTCTACTCCTCACCTGAAAAATGAAGCGGTGAACGTGGAAGCGATCATGCTTAAGTGTCTGTGGTGGTGCTCAGCCGGGAAATCAGCAAGCTGGTAACAGGGAGAGATCATCAAGGTGAACTGAGGTAATGGAAGTGAAGAGACGGGAGAGCATGCCTTGGAGTGTGAAATAATACACTTCATTATCACTTACAGGCCATCTGGCAGGGTAGGTTTACCAGCTGGTCTGGGTTATGCCTTGGTCAAGAGGATCCTTTCATTCAGTAATTGGTAGAGAACAAATACTGGTGTGATTTTTGTTTGGGTGGTAGTGACTTATAAAAGTCCCACAGCTATAGATCTCCTCAAAATGAAAAAAAAAAAAAAGTCCCTCTGAGGTGTGCGACATTGATGCTTGGGAGGATTGGGTGGTTTTTTCCTTTTATGGTACATTAATACAGTGATTTATGTGTGGGATATGGGCATCCCTTTGCAGCTGCCTTTGCTATGTTCACATGACTCATTGTCACGCAGGGCTCCCAAGGTGGTAACAGCAGGGGGAGATGCCCGTGTTTCCAAGGGAGGGTGCTCCAGCAGTCTTCTTTCCATCTCCATCTGTTCCACTTGTCTTGTTCTTGTAAATCTATCATGCAGTCCTCTTTCCCTCCTTACCCAGGCTCTTGGTTTCCAACTCACTTGAGCAATTTAGCCAGAGCTCCTTTCTCCTTTCCCCAGTGTTCTGGTGTGGTCAAGTTGACCGTTTCCTTCTCCCTTAGTACCAGGAGTCACAAGGTGGTGCTATTTCCCAATTAAATGCCCTCGTTTGCATTGCCGCACAGTCCAGCCCTTGTAGCACGGTTTTATGGTGTTTGGTTTTGTGATGGAGCTTTCTTTGGTGGGCAGCTGTGTCAGGTAGCGAGAGGTCTTGCTCCTCGCCATGTGTTCAGTCTTGACTAGCTTTTTTTTTTTTTTTGAAGTTGTTCCCTGTGACTTAATCAGCCAACGCCTTGTTCGACATTGAGGTCCCAAAAAGGCTGGACTGTTTCTACATGGCGTGTGACCACACTGTTGTACTCAAAAGCTGCTTTACTATAAAGCATGAGCAAGTCTCACTAAGGATACCCTCAGACTTTGCACCCATCCAGTGGGAGAGGTTTGGGTTTGGTTTTTGTGGTTTGTTTTTTTGTTTTTTTGCAGGTTCCTTGTCATCTCCGCAGATTCATGTGTGTGACTGCTCCCTGAAGGGTGCTCCTCTTGTTTCTCCTTTCATCCTCCCATCTCATTACTCAGCTACATTGATACCACCCTATTTGCAGCTGCTTTTTATAGATATCATGCTCTTAACTTGAAGTGGTAGAGGCGGTTCAAAACAAGGAGTTCAGTGTCTTAAGCAAATAGCCCATGCCCCTGAAAGCCACAATTTGAGGTGAAGGAATCAAATAAACACCAAGTTCCCTTCTTCCTTTTCACCAGGCTAAGCACTTTCTTCCTCCACAGCCGTCGGTACCACATGCTGCCAAGGGCATAAGAAATTTAGTAATTGAGATTCTGCTCTTTGATTTCAATTTTAAATCCTCCATTTCTCTCAGCAGTTGAGCTACTGCTCTGAATTTGATAATGTGTGGGGAGGGGAAGGAAATGTGTAAGAAAAGATGTAGAGAATTAGCTGGAAACTTGGTGCGGTTTTGATGGCAGTTTGTAAATAATATTAATAGTGGTTGAAGGCTGATATCATTGCTGTCCACACTCACACTAACGTGATGGTGTGGCTAGCTTGCACTTTGTACAGTAAGATGCAGTGATGAAGAATATATTCCGAATTAGAGTATGGATTTGGGGTTTTTCTTGACCAAAGTAGATGAGCTTTAAAAATTGCTGAGTTGGGCATTCCAGGCCTAGGCTGGCTGCGGTGTTAATTTGTTGTTATTTTTTTTAATATATTCTACAGTATTACTGTTCCTGAGTACCATTGAAGAGAAAGGAACTGAGGTAGATGGAGTACTGACCCACAGGCTATGTTTTCTTCATCAGTCGCATTTTTGTTTTGTATTATGGTTTTATTTATTTATTTATTTATTTTTACTCTATTGGAGTTACTTTAAACAATAGCTTTGGAGGAAGCTTCTTTGTTCTCCGTTTCCCCTCTGTCTCATAAATAAAGATCGCTTTATAATTCCCCCGCCAACTTTACACACAAAAAAGAGTTGGCGGGTCATGGGAGAGCAGCATGGCTTGTAAGCGCCAGGTCAGTAAACATATAGCAGCCACATGGGCCACTTTGTGATTTCTTGGGTGGTAGGTGGTTTATCTGACAGCTAATCCTGCCGCCCACTGCTAGCACAGTGTAAAACAGGGATTTGTTCCTTCTGCTGATTTAATGCCATTTCGGTCACTGGACCATGTACAAAGGAAGGATGGCTCCCTTTCTGACTAGGTCATCTTCCCAGCACTGTCTTGCCTTCTTTCAAGGTGATAATGTTTCTTCTCTTGAGTCTTCACATTTGGAGAAACCTTTCCACACTTGGAATCAAGTCTTCAGCTGAAGTTAGTGGACTGCCTACTAGCTTCCAGATGAGAGAGAGCACTTTGGGCAAATCCATTTGAAAACCAACTGTTTGGGGAAGAAAGAAGAGGAAAGATACAGCTGGTCCACTCACCTTGAAGTTCTTCAGGCTGCAGCTGCGACTCTTCATGTCTTCAACTCAGCATGAAGAGCTTGAGATTGGAGCCCCAGTTACCGTAGCAGCATAGTGCCAAGTATCTTGGAAGCACTCTAGGAGAGACTTTGGTTTCATATAACGTTACATATACAAAGATACGAATGTCTCTAGGAAAGTGAATTTATTGTTAACATTAGCTACCATACAGATGTGTGCTGCTGTTCATCCTCTCTCATCTATGGCCAGGCGCATTGCTTTGATAGGATGATAAAGTGCTTTTGGCCATCTATGCTTGCTTTCATACTTAATAGTTTGGTGAGGCTGTGGTGTTGCTTGGAGTCTCTGGGCATATCTCTGACAAAAGTAGATAGATGGAGAGATGGATTATAACTAATATTGCAGTCCGGAGGTGGGGGAGGGCTGGAAATTCTCTTTTTCATCTGTGAGAGTGGAAAGGATGCAGCAAAGTATTAAAGAAGGTGTATTTGAAACTTGGGCATTAGGGGTTTTAGCCTCTAAAAGATTAGTGGGCTGGGATCTGATCGACCAGTGAATACGGAGTGAATACGCAGTGAATACGGAGAAACTTATTAACTCCAGAGAAGCCTACGAAATAGCAGGACAAGCAAGACTGCGTTCCCTGACTCCAAGTATGTCAGATAGCAGAGCAGCTATGCGTGCCTGAGTTTAATTCGGTGGGAGGAAGTGTGCAGGATGCATGTGAAAGGAAGGCACAGGCTGAGTAATCACGACTGGTAAGAGAGCCAAAACCTGGGAGCAGGTGTTTGGCTTCAGTGGCCTTTTGGGAATGGGAGAGGTGGACAGGGTTGCAGACGCATCCAGCTCCGAAGCAAAACAGATGCGCAGTCAGTGTATGCGTTTGCTAACCAGCATGGACAAAAGGAAAGCAAATCAAGTGAAGGGATTAGATGTTATACGTTTGGAGGCCAGGTAGCATTAAGCCCTAGCCAGCAGATACTTTTCTGTTTTAAAATAGCCATTAGGAATATATGGGCAGTATTGAAGACGCGTACAAATACCAAACAAATTAACTCAACACTTGACTATCCCTCAAGGCACTTACATGGTTCTTTGTCACTGTACTGTCTGAACCCTTTACAGCTATCACTGATTTAAATCCTCATAATGCTGTTACAAGGTAAAATCAAGTAATTATTATTTTCATTTAACAGCTAGTGAGCTGAGAATGATAGACCCAAGAATTCCTGTGCCAAATGCAGCCCTTGCAACACTAGGAGGAAGGATTGTATTCTGATATGACAGGACTGACCTGGTTGGGGGTAGAAAAATGTCTCTGAGAACAAGCGGTGCACTTCCTATGTTTAGAGTGAATTAATATAGTTCTAATGCACACCAGAGGAAGAAGTCTTATTCTGTAGCTAATTTGTGCTGCACAATGCCAGCATTGGCCTGAAATTATAATAGCATTAGAAACGTTGCATAGGGTGTTTTACTGTGGGAGAATTGACACAGACCATCCTGACTGTATGGGAGTAATGTACCGACTGACTTAAACTATCATCACATATTGTGAGTTTAAATATGGGCATGCAACAAAAAGAAATGCAGACAGGGATTTTCTTGTAAGGTTCACCCATGGACAGATGACCAAAAGAACTGTGGTGGTTCCTACTGAAGGACTAGGACACTGCAGAATAGTCCTCGCACTAAAACCACAGATGCATTGAGATCCGTGTGTTTGTGCTGGGATCTTTGGGAACTCAGTTCCAATATTCAATGGGAGTGTTACTGTTCATCCGGCACGTGCCCTTCACTCATGAAAGTGCATGATAGCACATAGACAGTCCTGGAGGCCAACTCTGGTTCCAGTTCTTCCTTTTCAAAAATTTGCTTTGCTACTGAGTGCAGCCCAGGCCTTTGTAGAAACCCCTTGTACATCACTGGTGGCATAAGGCTGTGTCTGATGTCTTTTGCAGCTTTTGTTGCAGAAGTACATGGCCAGGCTTGTACAAGCTTTCAGAATATCAGAAGAAATGAATAAAGTCAGGGCTGCAGTGAAAATTGGAATTAACAAAAATTTTTGGTGTCCTGAGTGAGGTGCGTATGCTTTTGACTGCAGAAGCGAGGCTTCAGAGCACCTCAGCCTGCATCTCTCTGGTTCAGGCTGAAGCCTCAGGCAGTTTTGTGTTGATGAAGCGGCTGAGAGACAGTGTGTCAGTCTAAGGGCTGCTCTTGTATTTTCATCTTGCGCAGTGGAGGGGTTTGCTCACTTGATACGTCTTGCAGATGGAAAGACTGAATACAGTGAGAAGCCGTTTGCACTTTTTCCTAGACACCACTCTGCAGTGCATGGCTGGGTTTCTGCTGGGACAAGCCTGACCCTTGGCAGATCCGGTTCAGTCCCAGGGGTGTCTCTGAACCCAGGTCTCCTGAAAGGTATTTCTCCTTACAGCAATTTCTTCAGACAAGTAAGTGATCCCCAAATACAGGGAAGGACGAAGGATGTGTTTTAAGGTTAGCAAAAGTTTATTGGGTAGAGTGATTCCTGGTTTGGAGTGCTGCCCTTGGAAACTGTGATCAGGAGTCCGTGGTGCATAACTCTTCCTTGTATGTTCATACGGTTGATGAAAATCCAAAGCCAGTTTCAGATGCTCTTCAAGCCGCCTGCCACAGCCTTCCAGAGCAGCTGTAACTGGATTAGTAAGACATGGAAAGTATTGCAATGCTGCCTGCATCTGACCGAGGGAGGAATGATTAGAATGTTAATGGCAGGCATAGAGGACTAAAGCAGGCTGCAAATTGCAGAGCTTTATTTTGTTTTTCAGCTCGTTGCTTGTTTACCTCCAAATGGAGGTGAAAACAGCTGTAATCCTGTACTCAGCCTTACCACATCATGGGCCTTTGGGTTAAGGACTGGCATCTCCCAAAGCATTGAAGATGCGGGTTGGATATCTCTGCACTGCATGCCAGACCTTGCCTGAGGAGTGACATTCCTCCTAGATACCAGGCTTGGCCAGAGCTGAGCATACATTTCTGCAAAAGCCCAGTGATACTTCATGGTGCAGGCCTAGCGATTTGTTTGATGATAGCTAATAAAATGCTAACCATCTAGCAGTGCTGTGATATGATTACGCTGCTGTGAATTTTCGAATTCCATCGAAGTCCTGCTGAGGATAATGAGAACGGGCCAGGGGGATTCAGCTGTAAATCAAAAACTAAAGCGTGGCCAATTCTGACAGTGGAAAGAACGGCTATTTTAATGTGCAGAAGCTGAACTGCCAAGACAAAACCAGCTGTGCTTTACAGAGCTACTAGAATGAAAGATCTCTCTGCGTTTGCAATTTTTTGTGAAACTCATTGTTTATTTTTCTTCCCCTAAAGTTTAAACCATGTCTTTCTACCTCAGATTTGCCTGGCCGGTTACAGAGATTTTGGGTACCGTTCTTTGGTATTTAAAATACCAAATGCATTGGATAAGGGGCAGTTTTCTTCCATTTGGCAACTTTCATACCAATTCAGATGTTTTCTTGTGTACATCTTAATTACTCCAACAATGAAAGTTCTGCACAGGGCAAGGCAAGGACCTCTCCTTCCGCTCTGCCGTAGCACTGGCAGGAGTCAAACTGGTGTAACAGAGAGAAGAATTTAGCTTGGGAAATCTTGAGCATAAACTGGCTCCTCTGTTATTTTTTCAGTTAGTGATGAGCCAGCCAAGAAGTTTGTCCGGTGGCATGAATATGTGACAAGGAGCCAGGAATTGTTACTTCTCTCAGTAATCGGAACAGCCAGCTTCCTTTCTGAACAGATCCTCTTCCAGGACAGCAGGATAGCTTCATGACTGTACTCTTGTTCTGTATGTTTGATTGAGCCTGTTTTTTTTTTTTTTTTNCCAAGAAGTTTGTCCGGTGGCATGAATATGTGACAAGGAGCCAGGAATTGTTACTTCTCTCAGTAATCGGAACAGCCAGCTTCCTTTCTGAACAGATCCTCTTCCAGGACAGCAGGATAGCTTCATGACTGTACCCTTGTTCTGTATGTTTGATTGAGCCTGTTATTTTTTTTTTCCCCCCCCATCCTCCTCTCTGTGTTTGGAAGATGACACAAGGCTGCATGATCTCACTGGAAGGCACACTGACAAGATCATTAGTGGGCCGAATTTGACCACGGTTGTTTCTGGTGCGTGCACGTATTGCAGCTCTTGATGATAACATGCCTTGAGAAAGCTTCAAAACAACTTACTAGTAGGCTACTTCTGCCTCTTTTGCCTTCTGCCTGCAAAACAGGTTTTTATTGGGGTGAGCAGCTTTGTCATTCCAGCTGTACGTGTGTGACGAAGAAGCTATGCCACGAGAGGCTGCCTGGGGCAGCTGAAATTACAAAAGCACTAAACCAACCCTGACTGCATTGGTCACGCTCTTTTGATAGGGGATCCTCGGAGGAAGAGCTGAGCTGCCAAGTGCTCGTGGTGCCTTTGCAGTTAGGGTGGCTAACAGGGAAGCTTTTGGGGAGCCGCTGCACAGATGGGCTCTGAGGGGCAGATGCTTTCCTGCTCTGAGGTGCAGGGGAGTCCTGCTGAGTTTGGTGGAAGCCACGTGAGCCGTGGGATTGGCTTCTTGCTTACAGGAAAGGGTGGAGACTTGTCACTTCCAAGTGTTTCTCATATTATAGTTGAAATAATACTAGTGTTACCTGCTTTTCTAGATCACTTGGTATTAATACCTTCCAGGTTGTTAAGGTATGATCATTCTTCTTGGAATATGTAAGACAAACGTGTTAAACCCAGTCAGTTTTAAAGAGGCCCCTGCCTGTAGGTTGTGTCTCAGTGAATCTTTGTTATTATGATAAATGCTTTGGAGGGGCAGACATTTTTAATTTGCAAACATTTATACAAATTGAAATACCATGGATTGAATCTTGGCTTTGTCTAAGCTGATGGGAGAACTTCCATCCTTCCGAAGGAGCCTTGTGTTGGATCTCTCTTTTATAGTGATCAGTTCTCCTTTACTCCTCAATGCAGATTTTTGTGGCACCCGTCTCCACGGGTATCTCAACCCTCTTTTAAAGATGAAATGGGAAGTTAGTCATGAGATCTGTGGTGGTTACAAGCCAGATGTTCTTTTTTTTTTTCTCTTCTTACTTTGCAAGTGGGAGGACAGAAGGCAATTTCTTCAGTGTGTTTGTTCTTAATGTGCCATTTCCTTGTGTGAAATGCCATCTAGTATTCTTGTTTTATTTGCATTTCCAAAATCCTAGAGCCATAAAAGGACTTTTGCATGGTTTATCTAATTTTACATATATTTAAAAAGCCCTCTATGTTAACATAGCACAGAAAGACTCTGCTTAGTCAAGAATAAAATAGCTGTTGCAGCAGTGTGCATAATTATAGGGCTGCTGTTTAGTCATCAGTCACGATACGTGGGGATTTTTTTGTGAATTCAACATTTATTCCATTTCAGATGTAAAAAGAATTTACATGAGGAGCTTAGTTTGTGCAGCACAATAGGGTTTGACCCATCTGAATCTATTAAAAGCTATTATAATATCCTGACTAAAGGATAATGTCCTGATCAGGGATGTGTTTACAGGGTAGTATAGTTCCCTGCAATTTGGAAGAGTGCTTGGAGGATTGAGCCCTATGGTTGTGCAAAGGCGTAAATGAGACATCCAGATTTAAATGAAAGAGCTAAATTTTCCTGCATTAGTTTTTTTTCTGCCAGGATGCACACATCTGGAACAGTGGACAGGGGAATATACCAACCGCCTATTTGTAATGGGAGAATGATTTTCTTTTGTAATATATTGCTCATATTGAACTTCTGCTTTTTTTTTATCTTCCTATATGCTGCTGCAAATCAGCCAGAAGAAATCAGCAGCTTAGTTGTTTGCCTACAAATGAGTTGCCTGCGTCCTGTAATTCTGCTGGCTTGAAATACAGTCTCATCTCCTTTACAGTAATGTGAGCTGAGAAGAGCCAAGTGGGCTGTTCTCTGCGAGCTGGAGTGTGGGTGGAAGCCCTGTTTTTTGTGGCACGCTGCTCTGCATTCTGGTGCTCTTAAAATCCTCGTGCCTGAATCTGTGTATAAAGGATTTTAGAGGAATAGAGAATATCTTTTCATGGTTAAAGAGTAAAAATCAGGAACTGGTCACGCTTGCATTGGTTCCTTGTGTTTATCAGAAACATCTGATACAGTTTTGGGTTTCCATATCCATTTTGCTGACCAGTGGGAGATTCTGAAGTTGTAGCTACTTCTTCTAGTGAACTGATAGCGGTTCTTTTACTGTGGATTACGTTTCTACTCCTTTCCTTCCTCCCCACCACACTCCACCATTTCTGCTTATCTCGGTACAAAGCGGTTTATAACTGTTTGTAAATGTGCTACGAGGCTTATGAAGAAGGAGAAGAGCAGAACGTGCAGCTGGTTGCATGAGTGACTCATCAAATGCATCATGAACATCTTGATTCAGAGTAATTACTCAACATGTATTCCTTTCTCACCAATCCTTTCGTGGAGTGTTATACTCTTGATCATGATGAGTCAATTAGTATAGTGCTGAAACCCTTGCATTTCCCATAGACAAGGATTTTTCCCAAGAATTACAGGATCTGGTCCTTAAAGTGTGACAATAACTCCTGAGGACATGTTCTCAATGCCTGAAACTTGTTCAATCCACTCAGCTCAATAATGCTCTGACCTTTTACAGAAGCCAAAATTTTATTCCTTGGTGTGTGTTTGATGTTATATGTACACTAACATGGAGGGGGGGGAAAAATTATTATAGGGTGTAAAAAGCTGGTGAAAAGCAGAACTTTGAGAACTGAAAAAAGAAGCAATCTGCATACATGAATGTTACCCAGGCATGTATGTGGCTTTGAAGAAAAAGGAACAAAACCAGGATGATGATCCCCATCGGATGTTAGGAAAATGAATGTATGTAAAGGAAGATTGTATAGCAAAGGGTAAAGCAGATGGTAGCAGGAAAGCTTTGTACAGCCTTAGTAAGGAGGTTTACTTAAATGGATTGCCGGGAAGTGAATGCCTTTTCTACTTTGAAGCGATCATGCTTTCCTTGACTTCTGTGAGATGGACCTGAAAAATACTTCCCTATTGTCAGTAAAAGATAAGGTCTGATTAGTAGTAAAAGATTTCTGCTGATTTTTCAAGATCTTATATAATGTTATGACACCATTATTTGCTTTTCTTTCAGTTAGCATTTTACTTGACGGGTGTGAGTATGGTAACGTGGACTGAAAATTGTCTAAGTAGCTCTAAATCCCGTGTTGGAATGTTAACCATTGCCTTAAGGAGGAAGCTTTTCCATTTTTATTTCCTTCTGCTCTGTGTTCTAATTATACTCCGGTAGCCGGCTGTTTGTGTCCTCCAGGCAACAAAACAGAAGCTGGGAGTGCTTGTTCCAAATGAGCCCCTTGGTGCAATAAATTGCCTGGCTCCTGGAAAGCACTGGCCACCGGCTGCAACAGTGGTCGTCCTAAAGACAGGTTCATTTGTGGTCCAGGTCCATTGATTTCACTGGAATTAGACCGGGTGTAAATCTAGCCCTCTCTGTAGTCCATACAACCCCAGGAGCAAAGTGTAAGAATGCCTTTAAACTTCTTGAGGGTTATTGGTATGCCTGGCATAGGCTTAAGTTTAGCCGTGCCTATTGCGAGAGGTGCGAGGGCAATAGATACTTTCAAAGCTCATTTAACGTTAGTCTGAAACGTTAGTAAGAGCCAGGAACTGAAAAATGAAGAGGTAGGAGCTTCCAGGAAAATGAGCTAAGCTTTAATCTACACTTGTGGATGTCACGTCCCTGCCAGAGAGCGGGCTCCTCTTGCTCAGGATCTGTAATTGCAGTCGCCCTTCCGAGTGATCTGTTGAGGAAGCTGAAGGAAGTAGATGAAACTAAAGCATTGCTGGGTCACGGGAGTCAATATCTAGTTTCGAACATGGTGGCAGAAACTCTTGTCCCTGCAAGAGGGGAATTTAATTCCTTGCACTCAACCAGTGGTAGTTCTGGTTTCTCCACAACGTTTAAAATCCTGAATAATAATTAGATCCTCAGTTTCAGCATGGAGGATTTATTTTTTTTTTTTTTTTATAAATGTATTCTGCCATCCTGGTCTAGTAATTATGCAGAGATGTCAGCTGGAATCGATAATGAAGGCAAAATTTGGGTATAGCAACAGGATGTGTTGCTGCTATTGATCAAAGGCTGTGAGGATGTTTTAAACACTGCTCCTCTCTTTGATCTCCTTTTCCTATTGATTGAACACAGTAGATAAACAACCATGTGTGTAGCATGAGCATTTATTATGGCTTTTAAGCTGTCTAAGGATGGCTTTGATTTAAATATGAGAGTTTAAATGATGGTTTTCTAATAGTACTGTCTAGAAAGGCTTCACTTGCAGTGGCGATAGTTTCATTTAAGCATGGCGAAAGGGAATCTAAAGACATGCATTTGGTTTCTTTCACATTCAAGAAGATAAAACATTCCAAAATTCATTACAGGAAAGACAAAGGCCTTTTTTAATGTTGGTATATATGGGCAAAGGCAGCTTTTTTTTTTTTTAATATGTAGTTATGTGTGTAGTGCACTCAACAAACTGTCTTCTCTTGTCTTGGCCCTTCTCGAAAAGTTTGCGTAAATTAGTCAAGTATCTTAAAATGTGGACAGAAGTGGAACTACCTGGTGCAATGTGGTAGTTCTGCAGTCACTTCCAATTAAATTAATGGAAAACTTTCAATTGACTTTTTAATGAGTTGAATTGGACCCTTGGCTGTCATTGTTAATGTCTTGGAAAGGTCAGGATCGATTTCCTGGCATCCCTTTTGTCTCTAAGGAGGCTCTTTGCAATTCTATGGGAGACATAGCAATATTGCTATTCCTCTTCCTTGGTAATTCTCTGTATAATTTAAGTTCTTCTACCTACCGTCCAAGGCTTTGTGGAATGTCAGAGACAAACCAAAAAATGCTGCATTTTGGGGAAGTTGTTCGTATCTTAAATGCCTAAAATAGTATTTCTGTGTAATGTTAAGCTTCCTCCTCCACCCCACCCCCCCAGGTTATTCTGAATTTTATTCCAGCACTGTACTGCTGTTATTTCTCCTTACTGATGAAGGGGGGAGGGGGGAAGACTATTTCTCCAAATGGAAGCAGCCAGCCACATCGTAGTGTACAGAGCAAGTTGTGTTGCATTTGAAGTAATGCTGTTTTACCACAGTCCGGTAACACAACCTGCACAGGGATAGCTGCACATCTCTGGGGAGACGAATCTTTGGATTCCTGCCTTTTCAAAACTCTGCAAAGTTTCCACCAAGCAGGTTCTTCGTCTTGCCATGAGAAAGTTAGTTCCACTAAGTTAGTGCTGTCAGCATACTGAAAGATTGGTGTTAGTAATCTGTTTTGGAAGCATGCTTGGACTGCCCTTGCAACAGGCCTGAATGAAATTGTTCCTCTGGCTTTGCTGAGTAACATGTCATGTACAAAAGCGCAGGATTCTCTTGTACAAGCAAATGGCTATGCTTGAAGTACTGCAGTCCTTGCAACAGGAATACAAAATCTACCCCAAAAAATACAAGGCTTGAAGAGAAGGGAGTGTTGGGAAGAGGACCAGGGAGCTCCATCCACAATGCTGACATTCGAAAAGGATAATCCATGTGCTCGCTTTTCTTTTGAAATGTTTAACCTGCCCCACTTGCCACTAGATAGAATTTGATTTCGCAAATTACCATTTGACTATTTCTGCAGGTCAAGTATTGATACATAGGGTCTCCTGAACTCACTGTCATGCTTGTCTTTATTTTCAGGATACTGGGGTTGGGAAATCAAGCATCGTTTGTCGATTTGTCCAGGACCACTTTGATCACAATATTAGTCCTACTATTGGGTAAGTGCCACGCATGATATCGTTTTTTCTTCTATGTATTTTTTAACGCACTGCCCTCAGCTGAGCTCCTTTCTTTTCCTTACTTTCAAGGCTCTGAATACCGTATAACTTTTTTTCCTCCAGTTTATTAATCTCACTGAACCCCTCAGTCTCCTTTAATGACTTTCAGCTCATCCTACCTGTTTAGAGAGTCTGGGGCTGCCCCAAGCCAGGTCTGCACTGCTCTCCCTGTTCTTGGAATGCCGTGGGGGCCTCAACTTACTATATCGCAGCATAATCTGTTTCGGAGAGGCTGACAGATCTCTGCTGTTCCCCGCCTGGTGAATGGTGTCTTGAAATCGCCTCTTCTCTGGGGCTGTCGAGAGTGACGCTGTATTGGCTTGTGTTGGGCATAGACTTCCAGCTGTTCGGGTTTTGGTTTTTTTCATCATCTTACACCAAGTGATTCTTAGAGATCTTACTTGTCTGGTGTCCTTTTATTTTTGTCTTGATAAGAGCTTCCTACTTAAGGTGGTGTTTTGGTCATAGGCCCTTAGGATTAAAATAACTTTAGTTCCCACTGGTCAGTGAGGTATCAAATCTGATCCTTGGTGCTTAAAAGAACCAAAACCCCACAACCCAAAGAGCCTGTGATCTTCACAATCACCAGGACACCCCATGGCTGAGGAGTGGCAGGAGAACCATGGGAAGTGCTTTAACATACCTACGTTGTGTGTCCTGCCAGGCTGGGCTGGGACGTGGACAGTGTCTGTGCCCAGATGTGGGCATGCTTCCTTCTAAGTTTAGGACGTGTTGCATTATCCTATCTTTCTCAAAATAGGGACGATGCAATTTAAACTAAATATAATTAATTCACACCTGTTCTTCTTTAAAAACTGCCAAGCTTCTGTGTGTCAGGCCATCAAAAGCCTGTTAGTCCTGTAGTTGATTTTAATTCAAAAAATTTTTCTTTTAATGTCTTAGGGACAAATCTGCCAACTCCAACGTTACCTGGAAAATTTTGAAAATTCTTGATCTCTTATGGGAAAGGAAGCTAATATGTAATGTTTACAAAGGAGTAATTTGGGTGGGAAGGGCTGATCTGGCTGATCTGATGTTTTAAATAGTCTGTGAAGGATTGGTATTGATTGCTGTGGGTTGTTCATAGTGTTAGATGGTATCTTCCACAGCTTTGCCTTTTGATGCATGAAGTGCAACTTCCTCAGCTGGAAGTTGCATGTTCTGGTACAATTTTGGACTCCTGAATGTAATGAATACAGAAAAATGGACAGAAGGAGAGAAGCATGTAATGAATAACATTACTGACTGAAGGATGCTTGTTCGCAGTGAAGGAATTGATGGGAACTTGAGTGATTCTTTACTTCTAAATCATCATCAGCCTTTTTCCCTGAGTAGTTGTTGTTGCTAGGTACATGTCTTCTAGTCAAATGAAAAAAAAAACCAAACCAAAACCAAAGAACTCTTTAATTTTCATAGTTACGACAACAGAAGGAAAATATTTTTCTATTTGATGATTAAAATGTGAAGGCTAGTTGCATGCAGGTGATATTACTTGTCTATGTAGATAATTTTTAAATTTTTTTTTTCAGATGTTTTAAATACACAGTCCTTGCAATCTACAGTAGCTGCTGAGGCTCTAAAGTTTCTGGTTTTGAACCTGTAAAGTGCTACTTAATGCCTTGAGAAGAAAAGTGACAACTGAGAGCAGACACCTTGAAAATAACCAAAGCAAATGCTGCTTTTCTTTTGCCTTACTTAATATTTTTATAAGCCATGCAGCATTGTTAAATTCAAGCAATTTGGAGATGGCTGTAGAGGGGAACTCAGGTATATTGTTGTCAGGAAATGCTTTGGTCAGCCATACGTCATTTGATGTCATTTGGTGCTTTTGTAATGACAGTGCATTGTATCAAATGCATTTTCATGAGCCAGGAAAAAAAAAAAAACCACAGCAGAAATTGGTCAGCAGTGTCCAGATAGGATGGGGAAGGAAAAAAAAAAATTACAGGAGTAAGGCAGTATCTCCTAGCCAGCTTTGAATTCAAGTGCTGTAATACAGAAAACCCCCATACGTTTGTAACCTGCTTTCCTAAAAGAAGAAAAATCACACTG
Source organism: Steatornis caripensis (assembly GCA_013398225.1). Classification (NCBI taxonomy): domain Eukaryota; kingdom Metazoa; phylum Chordata; class Aves; order Caprimulgiformes; family Steatornithidae; genus Steatornis; species Steatornis caripensis. The sequence goes on along the minus strand of VZSC01010949.1, from coordinate 151,695 downwards.
TGAAAACATAGACAAGTTGCATTTTATACAAAAAATACAGGAAGCCCCAAAGAATTCTTCATCTGAGTTGACAGGGGAAGAACTTTTTTCAATTTGTTCACCATGTGCTTTCCAGCGGGTGACTTGTCTGTTCCTCGGCGGTCCAGTCTCCTAGGTTTAACTGAAAAGTTGCACATTCATTGCCTGATATGCTGCTGGCTGATGCCTTTTTTTTTCTCAGGTCCGTATCACCAAGAAGATGGAGCTAGCTAGCAGCAGAAGCTGTGTGAGTGGCAGGAACACTCTGAACCTCAGAGGCTTTTCCCTTCTTTTAAAATACATATATAGATACAATATATTTTGTCTGAGAAAAGGGAGACTTTCACTTCCGGAGGCATTTTATCAAGGTTTTAGAGTATTGCCCATATGCGGTCTAATCCAGCAGAACTGGCTGAGGTCTATAGGTTGCAAATTCAGAGTGTCTGTCACGTTGTGAATTTCTGCTGCTTCCTTCTTCCCAGCGCATCCTTCATGACTAAAACTGTGCCTTGTGGGAATGAGCTTCATAAATTTCTGATCTGGGACACAGCTGGTCAGGAACGGGTGAGTATTACTTTGCAATATGCGTTTGTTATCCTGGTCTCTTCTAATGGGTTGGCGTACTTGTTCTAAACCTTTCATCTTCAGAAGACTTCTTAAGTATAAACTTACTGAATCTTTGCAAGGCTCTGTGAAGCAGATGGTCAGCAGTCACCAAGTATATAGGTTCCAATTTCACAGGTGGGGAAAATGCAGAGGCAGACTGATGGTACCACTTACCTTAAAAAAAAAAAAAAAAAAAATTAAAAAAAATTTT
>VZSC01010949.1:100103-150729 GCA_013398225.1 Steatornis caripensis | reverse complement strand
AAAAAAAAAAAAAAGCAGCTTGGTGTGAATTGTCAGCGACCTTCCTCAAGACAGCTCTGGCAGTGCCCAGGAGGTCTCCAGCCCCCCTCTGGTTTCATCAGGTTTACGTGTGGCAGCTTACGTTGACGTCGGAAAGCCCTTGACTTCCAGCACGTGGTCTGGCAGGTGGTCTGAGCTTAGGTGGTGGCTTCAGAGTTGTCCTGAGTTGGGACATTGAATATGGGCACGGGTTGTGTCTCCTGTTACTGTTTTGGAAATTAGCACTGGCAACCTGAACCACTTAGGGTTTTCGTCTTGATTTTTCAAGTGTGCGAAGTGAATTGCTGAAATTGAGTAGCTTTTCCTTTGGCTTTTCAGAAAAGCCATAATGGAGTTCATGGGCATTAGTTCATACTGGCTGTGTGTAAGCCTGGTTGGTCATTTGTTTCTTTTAATAGCCTCAGTGGCTGTAGTATGCAGTAATAGGCTGACTGTAGAGTTCTGTTAGTATATGCCCACGTTTATCTTGAGAAGCTTGAAAGAAATGGAAAACCCCATGCACACATTTTAAAATACCTTCAAATTTTCTTGTGAGTTTGCAGTGTTGCTGTTAGTAGAAAAATGTAGCTATGCTCATGTAAGGTTGGGGTGAAATGAGATGCTTATACAGGCTGTAATGTCAATCCTGATACATCCCACTGCATTATCCATACCTTGTATGTGAATTGCAAGCAGTGAAGAATTTTGCTGTTAAGTGCAGGAAATGCTTGTGCTTTTGTTTACAATGCACAGCATCATGTAAAGTGGCCCTGATGAATTCTGTTGACTCTTAGCAATTCAGTGTGTTATTTATGATGGGAAAACGGATCTTGAAAAACATATTTAAAGTACAGCGTCATTCCTTCCCTGAATCTTGTTTGTTCCATTTCTGCATGATCTGGAGCTGATAACTGACTAATTATTGCAGGAGGTAGCAAAGGTTCAGTTTTCTTTCCCATGGCTTGTGTTTCCTTGCTTATTCTTTCTCTCTGTTCCCTCCACTGCCCTGCTCTGCTGCTTTTTTATTTCATTTTAGCTCTTTAGCACACAAAACTCAGTTCTTGACATTTAGATATAAGTACTAATCTCTTTTCCCACATAGTCTCAAGACTCTCAAGGGTTTTTTTAAAGTAGATGAATATTAATAAAGTTGTATTTACTGAACTTAATGATGCCTCATTTGAGGCAGGAAATCTGCGACTGAGCTCTGACTCTTGGACACAAAGTTCATCCTTCCCATCTAGTCCCTTATGTTTCCTCTCAATTTCTTTTTTAAGCCATCATTTTTCAAACATCTGCTTTCCTTTTTTTATAGCGTCCAACAGTGATGAGCAGTGACCACCACACACCTTGTTAAATTACTCAGAATCTATTGCAGATAAGTTACGTTACAAGTTTTCACATGCAATCATGAATGATAACCTCTTTAGGCCACAGACTATCTTTTTTTTGCTGTGTTTGCACAATGTGTTCCCAGTCCTTCACTAGGACTCTAGGAAACTGGGGTGATGCAGTAAATAAAGTCGATGGGTGCTGAGTACTAGCTACCAAGGCAGACAGGTTTCCCAAGGTGAGGTCCATGTCTTTCCAGGTCATTCTCTGTCCTGGAACTTCTCTGTTTTACAGCTAAACGCATGATACCTCTCAATAGCTTATTCATTTTAATTTGTTTTGGGGATTCTAGGTACTTTGTCTTGCGTTGCCCCTTTTGATCCGCTATCCAACAACAAGTGTCTACCCCCAGTTAATTCTTTTCTTGTTATCCTCTGAACAACAGTTATGACCCAAAGCTTCCAGGCTACCCCAACTTCCGGGCCTATTGCTCTTTTTCATAGTGTACTAATAAATGTCTTCTGAGTGGTGTTTCTGCTTTGATAGCTGTTGTCCTTCCCTTGTTCTTGGCAATTTTTGTTGAGGCTTTATGTTGCAGTGTTAAAAGCCTGGAAGTTTCGTCAGTGCCCGTATTGTCTATATTGCTGATAACGGGGTTTAGGACTTCCTGCTCTTTCAACATGGGCTTCGTTTGGCTTGGTTCTTCTAAACGCAAGGCCAAGCATAGGACTTGCGTGTGCTTGTTCTGGAGTCGGGGCACTCTGTGCTTCCCCATCTGTCACTGTGTGTGCTGATGCGGAGCCTGCCCTGTGCTGCTGCTGCTCCCCTTTGCTTCACAGCAGAAGAGACTGGGGTGAGATTTAGTTAAAGCCTTACTTATGGCTTGAAAGTTAAGCTCAAACCTTAACCATGGTAGACCAGGCAGGTGGTGACAATAGCAGCAGCAGCACTTCTGTGCTTCTCGTTCATGAGTTTCTCCTTTTTTCATGAGTTTCTTCTCCTTTTTCTTGAGTTTCTCTGGGCACCGGAGTGGGAAACTGCCAGCTTGGAGAGTGTAGAGAAACCACTCTTAAATATCTTCGTTGCAAGCCCTTACTGATGCAATACTCTGCAAGAACCAATGTGCCTCCTGGCTGCCTTTAGTCAGCTGGGAGAAACTGGAAATTCATGCTGCGGCTTCTCAAAAGCAGCCGTGTGTGTCCTGGGTGCCCAGAGAAGCCAGCTGGAAGCACTCAGCACCCCCTTGAGGTGTTAAATCAACTTTCAGATAGCCGCTTGTAACGTTGCAAGCCTTTGGAAATGCTTGTCACTGATGGATTTAAAAGCTTGTAGGAATACCTGAGTTTGTTGAAGAACCTTAATATACAGGCCAGCCAGTCAGAGGTTGGTCATGGAGAACTGATTCATATGGTTATTAGATGTAATATTTTATTTCTTTTGTGTCAGGAAACTTTGAATTGTAGGCAGAGTAGAGAAGGNGCCTCCTGGCTGCCTTTAGTCAGCTGGGAGAAACTGGAAATTCATGCTGCGGCTTCTCAAAAGCAGCCGTGTGTGTCCTGGGTGCCCAGAGAAGCCAGCTGGAAGCACTCAGCACCCCCTTGAGGTGTTAAATCAACTTTCAGATAGCCGCTTGTAACGTTGCAAGCCTTTGGAAATGCTCGTCACTGATGGATTTAAAAGCTTGTAGGAATACCTGAGTTTGTTGAAGAACCTTAATATACAGGCCAGCCAGTCAGAGGTTGGTCATGGAGAACTGATTCATATGGTTATTAGATGTAATATTTTATTTCTTTTGTGTCAGGAAACTTTGAAGTGTAGGCAGAGTAGAGAAGGAACCAAAATTGCCGTTTTGTGGGAAATAACAAGCAAATGTCACTTCTGCAGAATGACAATAATGCGGCAGAAAGAGGAGATGAAAAGCGCTTCTGTCATAGCCTTGGTGGAGTGAATGCTCAGCGTTCCCAGAGGAGACCCTGGAGAGCGGTACACGGCTCTCCAGCAGCTCTCGCTGTGGAAAATGCACATTGTACTTGATAACAAAAGCAGAGAGCTTGTTAATCCTTTTATCTTGTTTTTTTTTTCTTTTCCCTTTTTTTGGGTAGGGAGAACTGTAAACTGGCAGCACGCTTAACCAAATCCCCTTGCTTTTATGTGCCTAAGCGCTGGTCTCTGCAGACCCAGTTGCATTGTGTTGGTGTGCTGTCAGACAAGCTCGCTTTATTTTCAGAGTCACTTTCCCTCCACCCTGCTATTTTCCAAATGTCGCTTTTTTCCCTATCTCGCTTTTTCCCCATCGGCTTTAAGTTGCTGCTGTGGACTTCAGGACTTAAATGCATGACAATTATGTTATTGTTAGAGAAGATTCCCTCCTCCAAGAAGAGTCTCTTCACAAGTTAGTTAATGATGTTTTTATTAGCATATATTTTGGTTCATGATGCCCTAAGTAGCTTCTAATTACAATGCTTTGTCTGAATACCTTGGGTGGCTGCCAGCTTTGCATTTTGCCAGCTGAGGAATATTGTAGCAAATAGTTAGGGAGCCCGAGGGCTGTGTTTCTAGGGCAGGAAAATTTATCTCTGTCCTATTTAAATTTACTGTGTTGAACTCTGTGATTTTTAGTTTTGTTTAATAGAAAGAGCTTCAGTTACTTGAGCTCAATTTTAAACCTTGATAGGAGTTACCTATCCCTAGTTGTGGGGCTTTTTTTTTTTTTTTAACAGCTCTGTTTCCAGGGAAAGGCTGACTGAGGAGATATCTACAGCTCTTTATAGCCTCCTCTTTTCTGAGTGACAGTAGTTGTCCTGGAGATTCAGAGATCGTGTCACAAGGTAGAGGGTGAAAATGCTCCTTGAGAAGGAGGACTTGTCCTTGCTGTGGTCTTGACTGGGATGGTTCCCCTTAGCTGAGCAATCTAATCTTTGAGCTTATGGATGTTTCATCTGAAACCAGGCTGTCCTGAGAGGAGTTAACACCAACTATCAATGACTCAAATTACTTCTGCGTCNCTGTTTTACAGCTAAACGCATGATACCTCTCAATAGCTTATTCATTTTAATTTGTTTTGGGGATTCTAGGTACTTTGTCTTGCGTTGCCCCTTTTGATCCGCTATCCAACAACAAGTGTCTACCCCCAGTTAATTCTTTTCTTGTTATCCTCTGAACAACAGTTATGACCCAAAGCTTCCAGGCTACCCCAACTTCCGGGCCTATTGCTCTTTTTCATAGTGTACTAATAAATGTCTTCTGAGTGGTGTTTCTGCTTTGATAGCTGTTGTCCTTCCCTTGTTCTTGGCAATTTTTGTTGAGGCTTTATGTTGCAGTGTTAAAAGCCTGGAAGTTTCGTCAGTGCCCGTATTGTCTATATTGCTGATAACGGGGTTTAGGACTTCCTGCTCTTTCAACATGGGCTTCGTTTGGCTTGGTTCTTCTAAACGCAAGGCCAAGCATAGGACTTGCGTGTGCTTGTTCTGGAGTCGGGGCACTCTGTGCTTCCCCATCTGTCACTGTGTGTGCTGATGCGGAGCCTGCCCTGTGCTGCTGCTGCTCCCCTTTGCTTCACAGCAGAAGAGACTGGGGTGAGATTTAGTTAAAGCCTTACTTATGGCTTGAAAGTTAAGCTCAAACCTTAACCATGGTAGACCAGGCAGGTGGTGACAATAGCAGCAGCAGCACTTCTGTGCTTCTCGTTCATGAGTTTCTCCTTTTTTCATGAGTTTCTTCTCCTTTTTCTTGAGTTTCTCTGGGCACCGGAGTGGGAAACTGCCAGCTTGGAGAGTGTAGAGAAACCACTCTTAAATATCTTCGTTGCAAGCCCTTACTGATGCAATACTCTGCAAGAACCAATGTGCCTCCTGGCTGCCTTTAGTCAGCTGGGAGAAACTGGAAATTCATGCTGCGGCTTCTCAAAAGCAGCCGTGTGTGTCCTGGGTGCCCAGAGAAGCCAGCTGGAAGCACTCAGCACCCCCTTGAGGTGTTAAATCAACTTTCAGATAGCCGCTTGTAACGTTGCAAGCCTTTGGAAATGCTCGTCACTGATGGATTTAAAAGCTTGTAGGAATACCTGAGTTTGTTGAAGAACCTTAATATACAGGCCAGCCAGTCAGAGGTTGGTCATGGAGAACTGATTCATATGGTTATTAGATGTAATATTTTATTTCTTTTGTGTCAGGAAACTTTGAAGTGTAGGCAGAGTAGAGAAGGAACCAAAATTGCCGTTTTGTGGGAAATAACAAGCAAATGTCACTTCTGCAGAATGACAATAATGCGGCAGAAAGAGGAGATGAAAAGCGCTTCTGTCATAGCCTTGGTGGAGTGAATGCTCAGCGTTCCCAGAGGAGACCCTGGAGAGCGGTACACAGCTCTCCAGCAGCTCTCGCTGTGGAAAATGCACATTGTACTTGATAACAAAAGCAGAGAGCTTGTTAATCCTTTTATCTTGTTTTTTTTTTCTTTTCCCTTTTTTTGGGTAGGGAGAACTGTAAACTGGCAGCACGCTTAACCAAATCCCCTTGCTTTTATGTGCCTAAGCGCTGGTCTCTGCAGACCCAGTTGCATTGTGTTGGTGTGCTGTCAGACAAGCTCGCTTTATTTTCAGAGTCACTTTCCCTCCACCCTGCTATTTTCCAAATGTCGCTTTTTTCCCTATCTCGCTTTTTCCCCATCGGCTTTAAGTTGCTGCTGTGGACTTCAGGACTTAAATGCATGACAATTATGTTATTGTTAGAGAAGATTCCCTCCTCCAAGAAGAGTCTCTTCACAAGTTAGTTAATGATGTTTTTATTAGCATATATTTTGGTTCATGATGCCCTAAGTAGCTTCTAATTACAATGCTTTGTCTGAATACCTTGGGTGGCTGCCAGCTTTGCATTTTGCCAGCTGAGGAATATTGTAGCAAATAGTTAGGGAGCCCGAGGGCTGTGTTTCTAGGGCAGGAAAATTTATCTCTGTCCTATTTAAATTTACTGTGTTGAACTCCGTGATTTTTAGTTTTGTTTAATAGAAAGAGCTTCAGTTACTTGAGCTCAATTTTAAACCTTGATAGGAGTTACCTATCCCTAGTTGTGGGGCTTTTTTTTTTTTTTTAACAGCTCTGTTTCCAGGGAAAGGCTGACTGAGGAGATATCTACAGCTCTTTATAGCCTCCTCTTTTCTGAGTGACAGTAGTTGTCCTGGAGATTCAGAGATCGTGTCACAAGGTAGAGGGTGAAAATGCTCCTTGAGAAGGAGGACTTGTCCTTGCTGTGGTCTTGACTGGGATGGTTCCCCTTAGCTGAGCAATCTAATCTTTGAGCTTATGGATGTTTCATCTGAAACCAGGCTGTCCTGAGAGGAGTTAACACCAACTATCAATGACTCAAATTACTTCTGCGTCAAGACATGGCCTGAATTTTGCTCTACAGTTTTTTTTATAGGTGACTCTGATGGTAGACCATAGCTCAGTCAGTGTGGTGGTGGTTCCCTCTACGTGGTGTAAGGACCTCACCATGGTGAGCTACTGCCAGCATGTTGCAAAGGTCAACAGGTGATTTGGTAGTATGTGCATTTGTGAGAGCACGTGTGGCATTCGAGCTAGTAAGTGGGTATGTTATTTTCACTATTTTTGGAGTGAGCGTAAAGCATGGTAAATCATTTAAGAGATGCATGTAGATGAATTTTTTTCTTAAGCTTCAACAAACTTGTAGCACGTGTAGCTTGACGGTGAGACGTGGTTTAGGTGTAGTGTCTTTTGCATCCTTTGTTTAATGACTAAATTTCAGAAGGACTAAGCACAGGTTGCTTCTGTGATGTTGCAAAAGTTTGTTTTCTGCTTATTTAAAATATTTTCAAAAGATTATCCTAAAATGTTGGAATTTTTCCCTCTTCACTTTACGAATTCTTACATATTTGAGAAAAATGCTTGTTTGTGCATATATATATAATCTTTTTCAGTTTAACTAGCAAAAAACATCCGTAGTTCTGGGACAGACAGATCTTCCCTGATTTATTCAGCCTGCGAAGCCTGAGAACTGAAATCTCAGCCTTCAATCACATAGGGAGTACTACTCAAGGTTATAAAATACTAAATGGTGTCTGATAGTGGCTTTCATGCATAACATTTTTCCATTCACTCCTTGCCAGCTGAGAATGTCAGGAATTTTGTATCCCTCCCTGTGCCGCTTCTTGTGTGAGAAGCTTATGTTTCGGGGTAATGTCTTTGATGCTTCTAGTTTTTGCCTTTACTTCTCTCCACACCCCAGATTTTCTGTTTGTTGGAAGCCGCTGCCCCGAAGGTGACAGGAATGGGGTGTTTAAATGCCCAGACTTGGCTAAGTAGAGGAATAGGTACTATTCATGGTGCATGGACCGATTCAATGAGCTTGTGCAACGCAGATACAACGGTGGCAACCGCTGACTCTTCCCGCGTGGGTGCTTACCTGATCCGCAGAAGCAGTTAAGGTGGCTCTCCTAAACAGGCTGGAAGTAATGTGTTCCTGGCACTGGTCTACCATGCTCTTCATCATAAGACCCTTAGCGGTACGGGTTGCAGGAACAGAGGCCAAAGCATGAGGAGGGAGGAGTGTGCTTCAGGTGGGTTTGGGGACAGGGCTGAAGGGGTTTGTGTGGGATGGCATGGCAGGAAGCACCAAGGACCCAAAATCGCCTGCAGAGGGGCTGGGAATGGACTGCTGAGTGAGGGAACCGAGGTCCTTGAAGTTCTAGTCTAGGAAGGTGAATTTGTGTAATAGGAAGGGGAAGGAAGTTGCAGAGCTGTCACTGCCCACACACCTAAGTGGTTAGCAGAGAAGAGCCAGAAGCTGTGGCTGTCCATACCATTAATTGGCACCCAGGTAAAGGGTGGGGGTTGGAATAGATGATCTCTAGAGGTCCCTTCCAACCCCTACCATTCTATGATTCTATGATTCTATGATCTCTGACCTCAAAAGGAGCCAAGTGCTTTGGTCTTGGCCACTCAAATGCAATGTGCATAGTCAGAGAGCAGCTTCTCAAGAACGGGAATGAAATCTAGTCAAGTGATTACAGCTGTCAGGAAGCAAATCTTGAGCTGCTATGCACCTGCAGATGCTTGAAAAGGCATAATGTAGAAAAATCTTAGCTGAATTCTGCCCTTGACACGAGAAGGTGCGTAACACTCGCTGAACACTGCTCTGGTTCTGTGTGCTCAGTGCATCCTTACCATTTCCAGCCATGCTTGTAGGCAGAATTATAATCCTTCTGCAGCAAGAACAAGTGATGTTCTTTACAGTCTAGGATGGTAGAAACAACCCTACAGAGGAGTTGTGTGAGGGGGTGGGGAGTTGTTGGCTTTGGGTTTGGTTTTTCCCTCTTGGCTGTGGAGTTTGGAAGAGACAGCCCTGCTGTGGCAGTGAGCCAGCTCTGGGGTGTAGCACTACAGGATGGCACAAAGAGCTGCAGACGTGCATTAGCATTCCCTGGTGTGCCTGGCAGATTGAATGACAGCAGACTGTCTTCAGCAGCATTTGTCAGCCTCCATATAAATAGGCAGGAGTGGTAGTTTCTTATTTCTGTACTTGTCTGGCCTCTGTTTTGCTTTCTAGACCAGCATTACATAAGACATGGCTGAGAGACTTTCGCTCCCACAGCTCGGGTGTGATTTATGTTGTCTTCCCTTGAACTTGTTATTCTCTTCTGAGTATTGCGATATGGCTACTCTGGAGGTTTTTCTTCTTCCCGATTCTGTACCGTTAGCACAGAGGAAATGTGAAAAGCGTTTACCTACAGCCAAATATACCCCTCCCTGATGAGATGCACAGGAAACAGAAGTAAAATGTTGGAGAGCTTTTAAATCGGTGGTAAATTCCTTAATGGAGGGTTGGTTCCGTTTTTCAGCCCTTTGCAAGGGCAAAGCTTCTGTTGACTTCGGTGAGATGGCCAGATCAGGGGTTGCAGCATCCCAAAATACCCTCAAATCAACAAGAGCAACTCTGGTTGTGCTGAACTTGCATTTGCACCACCTAAGAGCAAATTTGTCCTCTACGCTGCAGGGCTGTACAGCTGTAAAAGCTCGGCAGCTTCTAGTCAGAATCTGAGAGAAAAAGGGGACCTGCTTTCAGAGGAAATTTCATGATGCGCATGTGGCCTCAATGCTTCTTCCTTAGTGGCAGAGATCATGAATCGCAAGTGCGAAGTGGACGTGTTTGTAGAGGAGTACAAGTACAAAGGTGCTCCGAACCCAGTTAGCATCGTACCAGTACTTAAGCGACTGCGTAGGTACATAGCACGCTGTGTGCCATGCTCTAAGGAAGAGTCTTAAAAGTCTGAATGAACCTACACAAGTAATTGATTTTCTTTTTTGGCATGTCTTTGGTGAAATAAGTTTCTTATTTATATTTTGAATGGTCCTTTCGGCCTGGCTGTAGCTGTTGAAATGGAATATGTGCCCGTGCAACTGAAGTGTTGCATTGCATGGATTAGTGACCTCGGCCTCACAAGTTATTATCAACCCCTACAAAAGCAGAACAGGCTAATGAATGGTGAAGTGGATCAGTGTTTACAAATAGGCAAATTTTGTGGATACTGAACGAGAGGCACAGGACTTCTAAATTTCCATATTAGGTGAGCTGCTAATGATAGCTTACTCATTATACAAAGTTGGGAGGCATTCCCAGTGCCTAGAAGGACATGGTGGAAAAGGTGGGGATGAAATTCAGTAGCGCAAGCAGCAAGACCCTATACCTTTTGACTCCCAACAAAAATGAGTGCTGTAGGTGATTTTTTTTTGTTTTGGTTTTTTTTTTTTTGGAAACAGAGAAGGAAAGCCACCTGTGAATGTTTTTACTGGTTAAAGGATGATCGTGCATGTGTGATGCAGCCATGAGAAATGTGTTACATGTTAGGGCAAGCACAGTTAATGCTCTTTTATTTCTAGAGCGCTGCATACAAACCTGGTCGCCCACAGTCAGGAAAGATGAACTGGAGCTGGGTCCCGGCACAGAGGCGATTAGACCCTGTCTTCTCCCCATTACTTATCTACAGACTGGAAGAGCCTGGTTTGGCAGACTAGCAAAGTTAAGACTGCAAGAATGCTCTATATTTTTATTTCAACTAAAGGCAAGCACTGATGGCTTGAATTTTTAGTAAGTCAAGATGCAAGTAAATTACAAATAATTTAGTAATTAGGAATTCAGAATTTGATTAATCGTAAAAATAATACGATCCCCATAGGAGTAGTATGGAAAAAAATCAGTTGATTTTAGGCTGGACCTCAATTAGCTGGGGTTGCGACCTGGGTGTCCGTGTGGCAGAGCCAGGGGTGGCTGCCCCAGCATTTTAGGTGGCCCTTCTCGAGAAGCAGAGCTGTTCTTGTGCCAAATCTCGAACTGCTCCTGTTTCTCCTAATTTTCTTGGGAATTACTGGACGCGGAATTACTGAGCTATAAAATCGAGGTTATAGACATTGTATTTATAATACAGCAGGTAGTCCCATGAGATTTAATTTTGTGAGCTGATTTTTTGTGTGTCACTTGTTTGGGGCATCTGTCCCACATTTGGTCCTTGGCAGGTGAAAAATGTGCACATTAGTATTTCTTATCCCTTTAATTAATTTTATGTGACCTTTTTCCAGGTAATTAGGCTAGAAAAGGGTTCAAGAGGACTTTGCTTTTGGGCGCTGATTTAAAAGAAAAAAAAGGGGAAAAGCACCAAATAAACATAGTTATTTGCATAATATTTTTACTAGTATGTTTGTGATATTGGAAAATCCATGCTCATGAAACAGATTTGTTGAGAGTCTATTATTAGATCATGAAACTTACTCAGAGTTACAATTTTTCAACCTCTGTTGATTCATTCAGTGTTGTAAAGAGTATTTTCCTGTTTTCTTGTGGGCAACAGTGATTTCTTATGAATGGGATGTAGTGTATCTTCATGTTTGTTATTAGACTGTACAAAAGAATGACAAAAGGGATTTAATTTTGGGTTTATTTGATATTCTGTACTGTGATAACTGATGATAGTTGTTACTAGTGTACTTTCACTTGCTAAACAATTTCAAAGTACTTTCTTTTTTTTCCCCTCACAAGTCATAGGAAATTGTATTAAGATGCATTGTAATCCGATTTTGTTCACTTTGTCCAATATAAAATATGAAATCTTGAGTGTCAGGTTTATCTAAACAGGAATATAAGCTTACATGCCACATGAAATCTATTACTTGATATTAAAAAAACCCCCAAGCCCAAACAAATCTTGAAGTGCCCAAATATGGATGGAATGTTTTCTCCTCTTAAAAGACATTATAGCTAAAATATTACTGTAGAATAATGAAAGATGAAATAACCGCCCTGTCAGCTGAGCAAGTAAATTGATTTTCAGTACAGTAGAGTAGGGAGGTCATACTTACGTGATAATAACAACTGCTGAACCTGAGTGCCTTTCAAAGGCAGTCACCTTTCCAAGCCTACTTTGCCATGGTCGTGCCCTCTGCCTCTTTCCAAGCTTGTGAGGAATTGGAATATTTAAGTAGATTATTTTGTCTTAAGTAGCAGAGGAACTGCATTCCTCCCGCATGCTGCACCTCTGGTCACCCCCAAGAAATATAAAACTCTTGACACAAGGAGCAGGTCAAACATAGTTTGACATCATTAGGTGTTTCTGTTACTGAAATGCAGCATGCTGTTGAGTGGTTAATTACTCTCCAAAAATGTTTCAAAATAAATTTTCTTTGGTTTTTTACGTTTTACCTGCACTGGCTTAAAAGGATTATTGCTTTCATTGTAGGAAAAAATGAGTAAAACTGCCAGTGGCAGTAGACTGTACGAGCAGAGATGTGCACGAAGGAGTTCCGCAAGCGCAAAGCTATTTGGGTGTGGAATAAACCAATGTGACTCTGGCTTCTGGTGGTTCTGTCCTTCCTCCTTTTTCTCAGCCGCACTTCCCCACCTCTTCCTTTTGGTTGAGCCTGGGGCATATCTGATGCACAAGCTGGGTTAGGAATCTAGCTACAAATGAATCCTACCCAAAAAATGGTAGTTTGCATCCTGGTTCCATTGCTTGTCCAGGATCCAGTGAGAGAGGTCTGCTTTTCTGTTGCCTTTTTAAAAAAAAAACTTCTATTTTTACTTTCTGGCCCTAAAACTGGCAATGTTCTTCAGTGAAACAGCTGTTATGAAAAGTGTTCTTGTCACGCAGTCAAAAGAAAAGGCAGAGACGTTCCCAAGATGTTGTACAGGTTCTCAGTGTGCTTTCTGGGCCAGTATTGAAGGAACTTGAAGCATGTGAGTTTAACCGCATGGCTCCTGTGAAGTGTGATTGCTGTTACCTGAGAACTCTTTGTAAATTCACGAATACCTTGTAATCTAGATTAAAACCAAATCAGCATGTGTGTAGGGTTTGTTGGTTTTTTCCAGGAGTTTACAGACTGGGAGGAGTGTGCACACACCAGGAAAGGTCAGATCTACCTACCCTCAATTAAGGTCCCTGGTTTCCAGAGTACTTTAATGCAGCCCACTGGAAAATTTCTGTCATGATCTGGGACCCTAAAAATTCTGGAAAGCATTTATTGCATTAAACATGCAAGTAATAAAGCCACACGCTAAAAGCCCAGAAGGCACCCAACTCCCTCAGGATCTTGGCTGATCCCTTTTCTTCAGACCACGCTTCTTGACTGATTCCTCATTCTTTTCTCATCCTCCTTCCTGCTGTTTTCTCCTATTAATGAGCTCTCCCACCTGCCTCGCTCCCCAAAACACTTCAGCACTTGACCATCTGTCACTGCTGCTGTGCATCCTTACATCCTTGCTGTTAAGAGAAAGTACCGACTTTGAGCCGGGATGTGTGATAAATAGCTTATGAACTGGCAAATGAACCAATATTACAAGTATAACTTGCTTTATACATTACACATGAAACAGCATGTAGTATGGAGGTTGCTCGGTTTAAGTGCTCAGTCTGCAAGTACAGTTCTGAGAAAAAGACGTGTCCTGTAAATCTGCAGAGATTTGCAACATAACACGTGGATCTGTGCACTGGGCAGTGAGATTCGTACCCTGCCCTAATAATGCATTTGTTTTAGGAGTTGACGTCTGTTACTAGCTGCAGCTTTACATGAAGCTTTTGCAAGTGACTTTACAAATAAAAATTTGTAAAATGACTGCGTGAGTACAGTGAGACTAAATGTATTTTCCAGGAAGGTTTGTTTTTGTTTTACTTATGACTAAATTCAGTTGAATCAGCAGAAAGACTTTTTGACTTCCTTTCTTTCTGTAATTATAAGCTGAAATTCTAAATCAGCTGCTTAGTCATAGTAAATTATGAAAATCATGCTATTCATTGGCAAGCTGTTGTTATCACAAACATATTTACTGCTTGGGGTTTTTTTCTTGAAGGATATTTCCCTTGAAACAAAAAGCTGAAGAGTGACTTAAACTCCAAGAACCCATGTTTTTCAAAATACCTGTCATAGTATAGGATACCTAAACATGACAGGTGTTCAAAGTTTTCTGGCAAGCTAATTTTATCCAAGTGATTTGCAATGTTCTATAAAAGTCGAACAAAAGCTAAATCCAGTCTGTTACAACTGCAAAGCAAAGCCCTGCTGTTTGCAAGGGGAAGGGCTGTATAGGCTGTCAGGTTAGGTCTCCAAGTGTAGGTGATCTTCATGTCAAAACTTGTCCTCAGAGTCCATGCCCTGTAATGGAAAAGACGTATTGAACTGGTAAGTGCTGATGGCGTAAATCCAGCAGGATGAAGCACAGCGGGAGATAAGGGAGCTCTGCTTCCTCAGCATTTAAGGAAAATTAGAGATGGGCAACCACCGAAGACTTCTGAAAGTCGGTGGTCCTGCCTTGGCAAGTCTTTGTGACCTGACAAAAGTGTGATAATTCTGATTTATTAATTATATTTTTTGTTCGGGGGGTTGGGTATGTTTTAACAGTTTCATTCCTTGGCTCCAATGTACTACCGAGGTTCAGCAGCAGCCGTGATAGTTTATGATATCACCAAACAGGTAAGACCTTGTGTATGCTTTGTGCCTATGTTAACTGCTCTGCTTGGGCCAGGGTTGGAGCTAAACCCCACAACTGCAGAAGTATTTATGTGTTAATCCCTGTTCGTGTCAGTGGGGTTTATATGCTTCAGTAGTTTCTGTAGATTTGGATGGAGGTGTCCAACTACCTTAAAAATTGAAGTTCTGCTTCTGTGTTGTTTAAGCTTCATCTAGGCAAAAGGTTGGAGACTGCATTTTCTTGAAGTTTCTTTGGGTTTCCTCTGGCTAAGTAGACAGGATTATATCCTGCAATACCCCCTCCCATCACCACCACCACTTATGTTCTCTGTATGGAATTGACTTTTTACTACAAAAAACAGCTGACTGCTTTATCAGCTGAATGGGAATTCAGTTGTTTGCATATTACTGATTTTAAAACTTGTTATTTTTAACCAAGCATGTCATCTCACGTTTGTATTGCGAGACTCGTGTCTTAACTGTGAAACCACTAATGAAATAGTAAGTCTCTGACCTTTGTCTCAACCTTATTCATTTGGAATGAAAATTGTATTTTCAGATCCTAAACTGCTCTTGCTCATTTGTCAGCCAGAGGAGGCTAGGAGGTTCTAGCTCAATGCCTCTTCTGCTGCTTTTGAAAGAAACCCCTGCTGATAAAGCTGAGTTAGAGGAGGCATTAATGGATGGATGGTCATAATGGTTCACTAGCGTTTTATTCCTTTTCTGCCAATTGAATTATTTGCTACTAGGTTGAGAGGGCTGGGTTGGGTCTCCAGTGCATTAGTGTAATGATCTGTGGCTGATGATGGTGGCCACTGTTGCACAGCGGTACCGTTCTCCTTTGCTAGTTTGCCAAGAAAAGATGAGGAAGAGTGAATCATGCTGGATTGATAATTATTTTTGATTTAAATATCTTAGAGTTGATCTTGTAATGCATTGTAAGAATATAATTTTGTTTTGGCAGCCTTTCTCCATGCTCATGTGGAACAGTTCTCAGAATAAAGAGGGGAAAATAGGAGAGGAAGGTCAATGTGTATTTCACTTTCTGATGCTTAATATTCAGTGTTAACCATTAAAGTAGCATGGATGTTTTTTCCCCAAATGACTGATAGTTGTCTCCCTTCAGTGATACTGATACAGCCGTTGCTGATTTAGACACAACTCTTATGTGCGTTTCTGAAGGGGGAAAAATATTTATAATATATTTGGGAGCTCACTTTGCGTTTCAGTAATAATTTCAACCAGGTGTTAGACTTGGAATCGCTAGGAACAAAAGTGATTGTAATGGTATTAATTCGTTAGTATAAAGAATTAGAAAATTTACTATTAAAAGGTAAGTAGCGTCAAAAAGTGTTTGAATTATGTACTTGATGGGGGGAAAAACCCAAGTGCATTGTTACCTGTTGCTATGGTTTCATAATGAGTAAATTGAGGTTTACCAGGTCACAGATTTGGAAATGCTGGGGCTGGGTGGGGGTGTCACTGTGAAAGCTCTCTTGGCTATTACCAAAAATGGACAGTGGCTGAGATGGTAATCCGCTGGACAGAAGTTGAAATCAGACAGACAAAGCTCACATTAAAAGTGAAGGAAATAAGCTACTAGCCAAACTTAAAAGAGCTGTGGCAGTTCCTTCATCACTGAAAATTCAAGAAAATGTCAGTGCTGCTTTGGTGAGGGGCAAAGGGGTAAGTGTACAAGTTCAAGAATTATTTTGAGGATCTCTTATGACCTAAAGTTTGAAAAGCAGATGACATACATCCAGCAATCTTCTTCTGGTCTTGTGACCTATAAAATTATTGTGTCATTAATACTGTCAAAGCTGTGTTCCTCTGACTTCAAAAAATAAGCAAGTGCATCAACAGAGACTAGGCTGTTAGCTTATTTGTTACTTTTCTGACTTAGGATTCATTTCATACTTTGAAGAAATGGGTGAAAGAACTAAAAGAACATGGTCCTGAAAACATTGTAATGGCCATCGCTGGAAACAAATGTGATCTTTCCGATATCAGGTAATACATCCGTTTTTGTTGTTGCTTTGATAGTTAAAGTTAAAGCAAGTAACTACATTGTTTCCTTCCTTAAGTAAGCCAATTTGTTTCGTTATTGTAATAGTATATAATTCTGTTCAGCTGTATTGAGTCTTCCCTGACACCAGTGATCCTGCCAAAGTACGCAACCTCACCAGCAGCAGCAGCAGCACAACTTGATGTACTTTTTTTGTTAACCTCTCTTTTGCTATCCTTCCTGTGTGTTTGTACAATCTACACCCTTTAGCTGCTGAATCGTTGGGAATGGAAAAGTATTCTCTTTTTTTTTCCTTCTTTCTTTCCATTCATGTTAAAAGGTGCAGACTGTATTAAGCGATGAGCAAAAACCATCGATGTAAAGCTAGAAGGATGCGCCCGAGGTAGGAAAATGTTATTCACAGAGCAGCTTTGAGAGCTTGTACTTTGTGCTTTGCGACAACTGAAACTGTCCCATAGTACCGGATGTAGAAAGTGTATTTTTGTTGGTTTTAGAAGCATAACCTCAAGTAAAACTTCTCCACTTGTGTGAAGCAAAGAACCTCCTGGGTAAGAGGGGGGAGGGTTCAATCCGTCCTCCTGCGGAAGAGCTGAGATGATGCTGTTTGGGACAAGAGTAAAGCTAGAGTCACTCTTCTGCTCATTAGCTCTAGTTTGGATTCACGTTTATCCTTTCTGGAAATGGAAGCACATTCTGCTGTACAGTAGTGATCCTTTGTGTCAGTCCATGAGTCTGTTATTTCTTGCTTTAACTGTGAGTACAGACTCAATGGCCGTATTTTATACTTTCCTCTTAGGACCTCATAGACTCTCGTGGTTGTTCAAATATATGCCTCTGTTGTTTTATAATCCTTGCTTTGGCCCAGGTTCACCAGAGCCCTGAAAAACCACTTAAGTGATGCAGTGCTTCCAAAACCAATCAGTGGGGTTTTTTTGTTGTTTTTTTTTTATTGTTCCTCCTGCCACTGTCAGCCATGAACCAACACAAAACTGTGAGTCACTGCTTTCTGTAAGACCTGAACAAGCTCTGATGCTAGAAGACTCCTGGTGTCTGTTGGATTAAGAATCAGGGACACAGATAGCATATTGGCATCTCCTGCGTGATGATGTGATATGCTTGTCAACATGATGAAGCTGAGTCCTATAATACAAAACTAAAGGTTTCCAAATGTGAAGTAGAAAAAAACAGAGGGGGACAATTGGACAAAAGGACAATTATAAGAAATAAACGTGAAAACCAGTTAGCACAAACTGGAGTTTTCAGTTGCCCTGAGTGTCACTTTAAATTTATTGCTCAAGTGTTCCCAGCAATACAATTGCCTGATTAAATCAAGGGTGATAAGTTTGGAGATTGTGACAAATGGCACTAATAGCAAATGAATCCATAACCAGCCCTCCCCCTGCTTTTGGTAGTATTTGCCATGGCAGCAAGCTTTTAAATGCTATTCCGCCAGAGGCAGGTTACCCTGCGGACATGATGGAAAACCTGCGCTGCAGAAGCATTGTGAAAATACTGGGGTTCCTCACAGACTGACTGTGATCTTCCCATCGCGTTCTTCTCAAACGCTACCTGTTGCTCACTGATTGCTCATCATCTGTTTCTTGCTCCTGTTCAGCCAGTACAGCTCTTCCATGCACAAATGTCCTAGCATTTGCATGGAGCTCATTGTCTTCAGTGAGCTAATGTCTCTCTCTTCTTTTTTTTTTTTTAACCCCATAATTATGAACAGTTTTGAGAATTTGTTTATGCTGTTATTCTTTCTGGATCCCTCAGCCTTTTCTCTTTCTAAAGTCATCCAGTGATGTCCAGTTAAAGGGCTTTTGGTGGACAAATAGAGAGCAGACTATATTGTCTCGTACATGTTTTCATAGTTCTTCCAGCAATCTGATTGTTTATGCAATACAGGCAGCTGTATGTAATCTCTTGCTGCTTTATATCTTCAAATTGACTTCAGTAAAAATGATTTTAGGTGAAACGTGTCACCAATTTACCAGATTGTTTCCAGTGAGTAGAAAATACGTGTGCCTTTGGGCACAAAGAATTTAAAAATAAGATGATATGAGCACACGAGCAAGCTGCTGTTTGTATGTGGTTTTGGCATCTCTCTTTGGTTTTGTAGAACTTTTCGCAGATGTTTTGCTGGACATTAGAGAGACAGCTGCTTTTAAGACCAACTTGAATAGAAGCAAAAGAGGACAAGCTGACCAGGTCCAAGTTGATTTGAATCTACAATCTCTGTGACTGTAGGAGAAAATGTAAGGAGAAATGAATGGAAGCAATAAGAACTGATTATTTTCCTCTGGGAAAAGACTGGCTCTATTTCTCATAATCATTGAGCATGTTACCCTCCTCGTTTAGCATCTAAAATTCTGTTTAGAGCTGCCAACATGGATTTGGGACACTCTGGGGTCATCCTGCTTTTCTCAGTGTGGTCAGCAGGCAGTTCTTGGCTCTCTGTTGAAGTAAACTTCTCCGCTTTGAAGGAATTTCTACTGGTAGACAGGCAGTTTTAATATAAATCCTAATCTTTGTTACTGTCAACTCTAGTACTGTTGAGTGTTTGGCATATTTTTAAGTAATGGTCTCTTTCTTCTGATGCATGTCCTGTCCTTCTGGCAGGTCATTAAATAGTAGATTCAAAAACAGAAGCTGAGACTTGAATGTTAAAATGCTACAAGTGTCCAAAATATTTTTAGAGCATTATAGACATTGATAGTCATAACAACAACTGAGAATTGTTTACTTCCCTAAAAATACGGTGTGCCTTCTTAACAAATCATGTTCACTGGAAATTGCCAGAGCCTTGTTTAAGAGAGTTCAGCAGAATTTTATTCTGAGATCTTCCCTCTGTTCATCCAGAATATTTCTTGATTCAGTAATTATTCAGGGAATCTTAAGGGAGATTGAATCAAGAGAATGATTTGGAAAGGATAAAATGCAATAATTGACACCTTTGGTGTCATTACAAGAATAAGTATTCTTGTAACTTTCCCTGTAGCCCTGGAACAACAATTGCTCAACACTCCACTGATGGTTCTTGCTTTCTTCCCTCTTCACTCCATCTTGTGTTTATTCATCTCTCTGCTTATAGTGCAAGCATTTGTGCTTTTCCTTTTTGGCAAGGTAGCATCTTGGCAGTGTTGACATCCAGTTGATAACTCTGCTTGATGTGTGCAGCCTTCTCAGCGCCGGCAGCACTGGATGCTTATTGCCCATGTGCTGTGGAAGTTTACAGGCTTCCTTTAGAAATGTTGTCAGAGAAGGCTAAGAAGTTTTGTGACGCTCCCTTGGATTATCGGCACTTGCTGCTGTTTTACCTTTTCCTGGATTTCTGAAGTTTGCTTTCTCATCTAAATTACAGCAAATTGAAAGTCTTCATTACATAATCCTATGCTGTCAAATTTCTTCCTTTACTGTTGTTTGAATATTATGTTACATGGTTAAGTTCCTTTTTTCTTATCTCCAGGGCCATCCGCAGATGGTGGTACCTTTCGTAATAAAGGCCAAGGTGCCATTTCAGAAATAGTGAGGGGAATGCTGCCTTCCCTGTGTCTTCCGCAATAAAAAGACATTTAATACAAAGCAGCAAGTAGTGGAAACGTGCTCCGAATCCAGATGCTGAAGTTGCAGGCTAATTTTTTGGAAACCATTTGTAATAAATCAGGCAATTATTCTGCCTCTCTGCATATTTCCCATGAGCCAGCAGATCTGATTTATTTAAAATGTATACCTCCATAAACTAATTGTGAAATTGCATTGCTGTGCTGCTACCTACGTACATTCTGTTATAAAGTCCAAGGCATTCGTGCTGGGAGGAAATTGTACTGGGAGTTTCTGGATTGGTACCTCGGAGCTGTGGGGTGGCGCAGTTGGTGCAAATTCTGCATGTGCAACAAACAGCTGTAAAGCCACACAAACCACACCAGCTGATGTATTGAACAACTGGAAGAAAAGTAGCACTAGCAGCCTGATGTTTCAACATGTGCTCCCCTGATTGGGTGTACCTTGGATGCCTGTTAGCGTGTTCAGTTTCTGATTCTGAGCTGTTGCTCAAAAATCAGGGATAGCGGTGGTTACGGACAGCAGCGGACACGGGCAGATTCAGCTTTGCCGCCTGGCTTGGGCAGGTACAAGGTCAGCGTGGGGCTTGCTCTGCATCTGAAGCAGAAGTCTTTTGAATGTTGTAAACTGCATTTACCAGCTTTCAGCACATGAAGTATCGGCTACAAAATGAGGATGTTCTACCATTGATTTTAAGACAGTGTCACTTCGGTGGTCTTTCCCCGGTGGATCTGGCACTCTCAGATTGTACTTGCCAGTACGCTTGGAGTCAGCGACTTTCATATTTATTTCAGAATATCTCTTGTTTTCTTGCTAAGACCTAGACATACTATGCTCTTACTGATTTCTTCCACAACAGTTGTACCGTATCTTGTTTGAATACTTGGTATGGACAGTAGCGCTTGCTGGCTGCGTCAGCAGAGTTGTATGTCTTCTCTCTGGTGTTTTAATGCTTTTCTTATCAGGGTCAAGTTTAAAAACCAAACAAATGGGGTTGTCATTTAAATTATCTTCCTTTTTTCAAGGCATGGATTCAGCAGCAAGTCCAAGAAATCTGCAAATTGATCGTTGGTGAAATTTTTATATTTTTAATATGATTCTTCTTATGACATTTAAATAAAGATAGTACTTCTTTTGCAGCGAATAACAGCTTTTCTGATTAGACTGTGTTTGAGGATTGGGGTTTTTTTTCAAAAATATATTATTTTTTGAAAATTTGGGTTCTTTTATTTGTAATTTTTTTTTTTTTAGGGAGGTTCCTATGAAGGATGCCAAAGAATATGCAGACTCTATAGGTGCAATTGTTGTTGAAACCAGTGCAAAGAATGCTGTTAACATTGAAGAACTTTTTCAAGGAATAAGTAAGTAAATGCTCCCCTTTTTTTGTTTTTTGGGGATTTTTTTTTAGACTGTGATTGTTTGCAGGTCTTCTGAAAATAGCTGTCTGTTTCAAGTCTAAAAACTTCTTTCCCAAGGACATCAAGAAATGCACTGGGCCAGTAGTGTGGCTGCTGTTTATGCAGATGTAAACTAAGAATGACTTTGAATATACCAGAGCAAACCATAATAGATAGTAGATATGGGGTAAGCCTATTCCTTCTAAATCTGTATGTAAATCCTGACCTGGTTCACATCTTCTGTTTCAGACTAAGCTTGCTGTAGAGGCGATACTGTTGATCTTATCATGTTGATAAGAACTTAAATATTCAGATATGTGCCTGGAGGGCTATGATAAGTAGAAAATAGTCATTGCAGTGGAATCTGTTTTAAAAAAATAAAATTATCTCCAAGTCTTTTAAACAAGATGAAACTGACATTCTCCGTGAGCAGAACAAAAAATATCTGGTTCATTTTGTCTTCTGGGCGTTCCAGTTTTGGTCTTTGGCTGCAAGTGGGAAGGACCTTGTGGGCTGGAAGGGACCTCAGAAGACATTCAGTCCAAGTTCCCACTCAAAGCAAACTTCATAGTGAATTCAGACCAGGCTGCTTGAGTCATTGTCTTGCTGGGCCCAAGAGCAGAGGTGCCACAACCTCTCTGGGCAGCTGAGTCCAGTGCTTAAATAGTCCTCACAGTGGCATCCCCCGCAGTGTATCAAGTCAGAACCTCTCGTGATTCAATTCACGGCCACCATCGCTTGTTGTCCTGGATGTACGTCAGTAAAGAACTTGTGTCTGTCTTCTGTGCAGCCCTCCCCATAGGTACTGACAGGTGGCTTTGTGGTCCCCCAAAGCCATCTCGTTTCCATGCTGAACAAGCCCCATTTNCTGTCTTCTGTGCAGCCCTCCGCATAGGTACTGACAGGTGGCTTTGTGGTCCCCCAAAGCCATCTCGTTTCCATGCTGAAGAAGCCCCGTTTCCTCAGCCTCTCCTCACAGGGCAAGTGCTCCAGCCCCTTGACCATCTCGGTGGCCCTCCTCTGAACTTGTGTCTATTTGTGAATACTCTTCTTGTATTGTGGGGCCCAAAACCGGATGCAGCACTGGTTAGACCATATCTAGAAGGCAATAACCACTTCACTTGATGTACTGGCTTGGCTTTTGTTGGTATGACACAAGATGTTGTTGGCGATCTTTGCTGCTGGCTAATGCTCAGCTTGCTGCCCTCAGGTCCTTTTTGGCAGAGCTGCTCCCTGGGCACCCGCTCCCCAGCCTGTCTCGTAGCCAGGGGCTTTTCCTTCCTTTGTGGAGGGCTTGGCATTTGTTCTTTCTGAATCACATAATCACCTCTGAGTTTGGTATTATCTGCAGGCTTGAAGCGGGTGCTTGTTTTTTCCTCCTTCTGGCCACTAATAATAGGTACCTCACTGGTAAGTGGCCTACAGGTAGATACATGCTGTTGAGCACTGGCCTTTAAGTCTGATGATCCAGTTAATTTTTCATGCAGCTAATAGTCTGTCTAGCTAGACTGTAACACCCTAACTTGGATATACCAGGGTGCTGTAGGAGAAAGGATCAAAAACCTTGCTAAAGTCAAGGTAGACAACATCCAATGCTCTCCCTCAATCACAGATCCAGTAGTACTATCGTTTAGGGCAACCAGGTTGGTTAGACATGGTTTACCCTTAGTAAGTCCATGCTGACTGCTCGTGGTCACCTTCTTTACTTTCACGTGCTCAGAAGCAGCTTCTGAGAGGATTTGCTCTGGTTTTCCCAGAAAGCAATGAGCAGCCTGTAGTTCCATGTTTAGTTATTGTCCTTTTTGAAGACACATATAACATTCACCTTTCTTCAGTCATAGGGGACCTTCCTCATTCTCCACAACCTTTCAAAAACAATAGGGATGACAAAGAACGGCCTTGGTGTGACATTGGCTTGCTCCCTCTGCATCCTCAGGCTTGTATGTGTTGAAATTTCCCAAGACCTCCGTGACGTGATCCTCTTCCACTACTGGTGGTTCCTGCTGTCCCTGAATCCTGTTTTGGGGTGCAGAGGCCTAGGAGACAGCATGTCCAGAAACTCAACTTTGTTTCTCTAAAGTCTTTCTTTTATTTTATTTCACATATTCATTATTAGGTCCTATTACCTACCACACTCTGCCTGAGACAGGGCCTGTTCAAGTGTTTGGTTCGCTAGCGTGGAATGTATTTGGAATGGTTAATGAGAACCGATATTCCTAGAATATGCTACCTTTTACCTCCTTTAAAAAAAGAGGAGTGTGTAGCACAGCTGTCTGGAGGAACTGGTTCTTCCTTGCGATAGTTTACTTGATTGTCTGTTTCTGATGGTTGTGAATGTTCTCGCAGAGGAACTCATCCTTGCCATGTAATTAGATAATTGGTTTCCATCTTTGATAGGCAGTGCTGTAGCTGGCAGCATACGCTGTCCCTAATAATGGATATAATAGACGAGGAAAATCTGCTAAATTAAGGTTAATATGAACTAGATACCCAGGCAAGTGCACTTAATTCCACAGGCAATTATTTCTATATATAGAAATATTTGGTCTCAGTGGATGTACTTGTGACCTTAGCCAGAACTCAGCGGAGAGAAAGGAGAGAGTTGGTAGTGTATCTTTATAGAAATATAGTGGAAACCAAGTGAAAAAATCTTAATTAGCAGGAAAATTAATTGATATGATTGTGACTGGGCAGAGGGTGTGGATAACTTTCTGATGTTTCACACCACTTCAGTCTTTGTGCAATTTCTGAAAAAGTCTGTCTGTGCCCAAGTCTCATGGCAGCATTTCTGCCTTTTCAGTGTATGAAGTCCCTCTGTGGCCACGTCTCCTACCCTGTTGACTGATTTTATTCGTGTCGTGCCCTAGAAATCATGCTGCAGCTTTAGTTTTGCTTTCACGCTGCCCCAGAGTTCGTGCCCTTCTCTTTGTGCTGCTGTAGAAAGAGCATGGTGCAGCTCCCCAGCCTCCGAACAGAGAGATGGCAACTTCTGTTTACCTTGGATCTTGTAGGGAGACTGTACGTATTGCCTATTTTACAGCCTGGATTTGGAAGGACATTCCAACATGCGTGGAGAATTTCTCCATTAAAAACCTTCTTGAAACTGATACACCAAAGAAAAAGGCTAGACTATATTTTAATATAGCTAAAAAATTTACCTCCTGCTTGCTTACATTTTTCATTTCCCAGCTGTATTTTAACAATCATTTTTTCTTCATAAGGTGTGTAACAACTGTCTCTTTTCCAAGGAAAATGTTGTGAACCGAGTGAAATGGGAACCGAGTATAATGGGAAAAAATTACTCAACATAATGATATAAAGAAGGCAGAAAATAAAAGGGGAACTGGGCTGTTTTGCTGACAACCAGACAAATCTTGAAAAAAAAATTACAACGATTATAGACAGATCATTTCATTTCTAAGGTTATTATATTACACTATTTTTAAAAGATTTTTTTTTTTAAATGAGTTTCAGGATCTGAGGATTTGACTGCTTTGAGGGATGACTTAATAACACAGCCTCCTTACAAATCTGTTGTCCTTAATTCTACTCAAGAAAATGCAAGATGCGAAAGACTAGAATCAGTAAAAGTTTCTGATTTTTGAAGATGGGGCGAACCTGGCAGGAGAGGGACTTGGATTCTGCAGTCGGTGTGCTCAGGTGAATAAGGCTGAGGAGGCAGACTGAGCACGAGAGTCAGCAAGTCGGTGTTCTCCGCACTGGAGAGTTTTCACTGAGCAGTGGGATGCAGCTCCTGACTGTCTGTTGTACCCCGTGATCTCAGACAGCAAGTCACTACGCTTACCCCAGTTACGTTTAGCAATGCCTGACCGAAGGCTTGCTGTGGTTGTGAAACATCACGTGGCTGTTTTGTTTTCTGTAAACAAGAAAATACTATTTTTTTGTACAGTTGTGTATTCCCCACTTGAGCTCAATTTTGCCCCGGTATCTTTCTTGAAAGGTTTTTGATGTAAAAAGGGCTTAAGATTATAGTGGGATTTTTATGTGTTCCAGTAGTTCTTTTTTAATAGCTGAGTGTCTATAGGATCAACTGTTATTAATTTTTTGTTCCCAGCCATTGAATAAGCATAGACACAGTGGCTCCTTGTTGCTGGTTTATACTTCATCAGCAGCAAAAATGCCAGGAATGTATTATACAATAGCAGTGTAATAAAGTATAAATTCATGCCTGTGCAGCGCAGTCATACCAGTTCTGCGTGCCCCTTCTTGGTTGTGGGGCTTTAGTCCACTGACCACCGCTTGTGCCTGGGAAGGTAACTTATCCATTAAAACCAGCTGGTTTTCAATGACTAAACAAGCTGTCCCAAGTGTACTGTCATTTAGTAGCAATCACACTTGCAATTTTCAGACACCCGTTCATTTAACAACTCAAATAAGAATCATAGAGAATCATAGAATGGTAGGGGTTGGAAGGGACCTCTGGAGATCATCCCATCCAACCCCCCTGCTAAAGCAGGTGCCCCTAGAGCAGGTTGCACAGGAATGCGTCCAGGCGGGTTTTGAATATCTCCAGAGAAGGAGACTCCACAGCCTCCCTGGGCAGCCTGTTCCAGTGCTGTGTCACCCTCACAGTAAAGAAGCTCCTCCTCATGTTCAGGTGGAACTGCCTGTGCTCCAGTTTGTGCCCATTGCCCCTTGTCCTGTCGCTGGGCGCTACAAAATAAGCCTTAGTTACCTTTTTCAAATCTAGTACTAACCCAACTGTTTCTCTTCAGCCTATGTGTGTTGCCTGTTACCTTAGCATGAAGGTGCCCCAGATAGGAAAGAGAAGATGTTGTGAAAGCCATCTTCTGTAAATGATAGAGCCGAGACTGGCTAATATCAGTCTGCATCTATTAACCTCCCAGGTTAATACCAGTCTGCATCAGTAGGTCTGAAGGTAGACAGGTAGTGGGACAAGTAAGTTGCTGAAGAATGCCTAGCCAAGTGAAATATCAAATAAACTTGTGTAAACAAAAAAATAATTGAATGGCATGTGTTATTTTTTGAAGCCTGGCGAACGTTTAGGACTGGGGTGCTACCAAAGGGGGCAAGATCGAAGCATTTCAGCATCTTCTGTCGAGGATGAGAGGGAAGTGAGGAATAAAGTCATCAGAATCATTCTACAGGAAGTGTGTAAAGAGTTGTTCGAATGCTCAATCTTTCTGATGCTAGTACTACAAGAAGGAGAGACAGGCTTATGTTTAAAAAAATCCAGATAAGAATGTTCTTCCTCGACGAGGCTTTCCTCATTAGAGCAGAGAGTTTCTGTTTCAGGATACCACCTTTCATTTGGTAAATGCTCAGTTATATATGTATGAAGCTATTGATTTTCTTATGCCTTGCCAGCAGCTCATATATTGAATATTCAATGTAACCCAAATACTTATTTCCTAGAAATACTGGGAGATTAAAATAAATCAACAACCCAACCTCTAGAGCTTAGAGTTTAACCAGTTGTGTGCTGGAGAAACTAGAGAGGAATGTGTGAAATGTCTGGCTGTGGAAAGGGGGAGGGATCCTTTCCAGCAGATGTTCAATGTTTGCGCTGACTCAGATGGACTTGGATAGGCGGAATTGCAGGTGGGACAATTTTCAAGCTTTGGCAATGACAAATGTGGTGGGTTTCATCCTGTTATCTGTGAACTACTTTGAAGAGGTCTATGAAAGATGTTTCAAGAAAAACAAGTACATTTATGTTGCCGAGGAATGCACACATGCCATTTTTAAGACAGCCCAAGCTCATAATTGAATTTTTGTAGGAGGTGTTCACCTACGAACACCCTGTGAAAGGATGGAAAAACACTCCACTAACTTACAAATGTTCGAGATTATATTCTTTACAGTTTATGCTCCCTGTATTTCTAGGATTAGTTGTCCTTTTGCTTTCAAATTTTAATGAATGAAACAAAACTTACTGGCCTTTGTACTACTCTACTTGCATTTCTCCTCAACCGTAGGAGAGCTCTTCAATATAAACTCGTAAATAAACCAAAACAGCTCGAAGTTAATTACAACAGGACCTCAAATCAGGGTTGGATTTCTTAGTAATTAAAGTCATTAGGCTTTCTGTTGTTTACTTTGGTGCATGTGAGATTTAAATCATCTTCTTTTTTTCTGCAGCTTTTAATTGAATGAGCAAAATGTAGTTGTATGGCTGCTTCTCCTAGCAAGAACTTCAGTGTCAGCATTCTATGCTTTTGGGTTTTTTTTTAAAAAAAGCAAGCTTTTTTTGCTTGCCTGGAGATGCTATTAGATATGCTATTAGGAGTACTAAAATAATGGCAACTTAACTATGTTTAGTTATGCAATATCCTTTATTGTAAGTATGTATTACGTTGCATGAGAACTTACAACATGAAGTAAACAGCAGTCACCTCTGTCAATTGAGGAAATCCTGCTTTGCTGCAAGTATGGTGGAGGAAAAGAAACTAGAGACTGACTAGCAGGCCAAGCTTTATAGACCATGTGAGAGACGTGGCGAACTTCTAAAATACCAGTGAAACTGGTTTCAAAGGATGAAAGGATTTGGGGAGATAAGAAGTGACTGTCGTAAGTCCTACAGGTACTAAGAAAGAGTCTTGTATGCAAGTGCCAAAACTGTTGAGTAAGATATGCTTGCTTCGTTCTGCTATGCCTTCACAGATGGCTACGCTTTATTAATGAGGTTTATAGAGAGCAATGCTTTGCACGGGCTCACCTTGCTGAGATACAGCTAGCAATTTTAGGAGATTCTGGCTGTTGCATAGCTGTTGTACCAGTGCTTGAAGAGGTGTAGCTTTTCTCAGGTGAGCCACAGCAGTCACGTCACCAGGATGCCGTGGCGGCTGTCAGGCTGCTGCTCTGGAACGGAGTGAAATGGATTTCATGTCCTGCACTAATGAAAATCTCCCCTTCCTCCAGCCCCCTAAAAAATAAAGTTGTACACAATTTTCAGGAAGAGGACAGATGGGAGAAATGCACGGAAAGCCACAGTGCAGTAATGTGATGCCTTGCCTCTCAGCCCTAGCAGGATTGTNGCACTAATGAAAATCTCCCCTTCCTCCAGCCCCCTAAAAAATAAAGTTGTACACAATTTTCAGGAAGAGGACAGATGGGAGAAATGCACGGAAAGCCACAGTGCAGTAATGTGATGCCTTGCCTCTCAGGCCTAGCAGGATTGTTGTAGTTTTGTTGGACAGTAGGGCTATGCTTCTTTTGGACTTGAACTTCACCATCTGGATGTGCCAGCTCAGGTTGATCACATCCATTTTCCTTTCCACTACACGCTAAATGAGTGTCTGTTCAACGCACTGTTGCATTTGTCCCTTTGTCAGCAGGGTGACCAGTTGGGGTTTTTTTCTTTACACTCAACCTTATGGCTGTTTCTAACCTTTCACCCAGTCCTGTACAGGCCAATGATGAAAGCTAATTTCATGTTAAAAACCCAAACAAACCCAAAAAGCCTAACTCCAAGCCTAATTTTTCTGAGCTGACGGATGTCGCAGCTTATAACTGGAGCATCACATTTAAAAAGGAACAAAGACAGCAAATTTTATTACTGTGATGACGCATCGTGCGTCCAGCTGCAGCAGAGCAATCCCCATCTGCCTGCCTTCAAGTTCTGCTCATAGAGCTGTCACCTAGTCCCTGTTGTCTCTCTTGCTTCCCTGCTCCAGTTTTCATTTTCCTCCTCCATTTTGTTTACCACTTGTCCCAGCCTCCCATTTCTTAATCTCTTTGCCTCTGGCACTCTCAGAACCACAGCTCCCAGAGTGCTGATTAATGTCTTTACATTAACAAGTCTCAGATTCAACAGCAGGAGTTTGAACTCCACCAGGCATTGGAGAAGACTCTGACCTTCATCCGGGACTGCCTCAGCCCAACTCAAACACGTCAGAAAGGAGGAGGTGCAATTCATTTAGTGCTTCCTACCTGTTAACCTGGATGATTCACTTCAGAACCATGAGAATTTCTGTAACCCTACATTTGAGCAGCCTCTGGTGACACTTATAATTTTACACACCATGGTGTGTTTACTGGAATGAGATCACGGAGGACACCAAGACCTCTGCAAGAGTATGTAGAGGTGCATGTTTACAAACAGTTTTGTTGCACAAAATCTATGAAACAGGATCTAAACGTTAGTGAAATGAAACCAAAATACATAATCAGATACTTAATTAATACAAGTGCAAAATCTAATTTTTAAATTTCAGTCAGTGGACCTCATTCCATAGAAATATCAGCAATGGGAACCATATGGAACTTTTATACTGCCTCCCTGACAGTATATCCCTGCGTTCCCCCTTTCACCAGTTCAGCTGCAGAGTTCTTAAATAAATGTATGCACATCTGTTTTTCTCTGTGCGATTGACCGTTTCATCTGGAATCCTAAGATGTGCTGTTGGTGGTCTTTGGCAAGCTGGCTAGTTGTGTCCTGCTCTCTAAAATGGGGAAAAGACTCTTACCTTGTGGTCTAGTTTGTTGTCTTTAAGTTAAGCAACAGAAGAGTTTGATCTCTCGTGGGCATTTTGAGCTGACTCTGTCTTAACACAGCAATCTTTGTTCTGCAGAGGAATTGTCTTAATCTATTTCTTCAGCAGGAGAATTGTTGGGCTGGCTGTCAGGGGACTACTGATCCTTTCTGACATCAACTGCGTGAAACAAACAGCAGAAATTAAGTGCTGTAGGTTATCTAATACGTGGATATCTTTTATTTTTCTGGAACAGAGACTATGCATGCCAGTGAGATATGCTTTTAAAATTAGTATATACTTTCTAAAATTAATTCAATTTATGACCTCTGTTGATCCTGACTCAGTGCCAGCTATATTTGAGTTCGTGTCAGCAATATTGATGCTGTATTTATCAAGAGCTGAATGACAAGATGCGATGATCGCGGTGCTTTTAGGTAGCAGTAATGATTGAACTGGTTTAGAAGCAGGAAGCGTAGATGCAGGCTCAGCATTTCATCAGGCTCATCCTTAGCGTTCTGCTGCCGCTTAAACCTTTCTCTGTTCCAGTGTCTGCTGTGAGACTAGCTGTCAAGGAGGCCCAGGGAGAGACCATCAGTTAAACAGGTTTCTGACAGATTATTTTTATCCATTTCTGCTGACCCCTGATGAAAAATCACTGTATCATTTGCTGTGGAGCTAGTTCTCAGGTGTTGGACTGGGCTTTATGCTCCAAGAGCGTTACTCCCGTCAACTGCCCGTCAGATGGTAAAAGCTGTTCAGGCAGGGATAATTCTTGTTACTAAAGCTAAAATGATTTAACTTGATAGTTTAATAAATCTGGTAATAAGAGAAATAATAAGTGAGAGAAGACTCACCGACAAAAAAAAAAAAGTATTTTCAACCTTGAAAAACTTCTAGACTGTTTAAGGCTTTATTTCGCCTTATTTCCTTGTATTGAATTCAAGGGAGGGTATCCGAACAGCAGAAAACATGGCTAGTTAATGACAAACCTGTACCTAAGTTCAAAGGCCAGAATAACTAATCAGCAAATGTTTTGTCTAGAGATTTTTTCTCTTTATTGTTTGTAGTTGTTATCAATGTGATTTTTATTGTTTTGAGAAATGAAATAAATCAAGGTGATTCTTAATGACATGTATTCTGTCCTGGTCTGAACTGGACAAAGTGCTCACTGACCTTGAAGCCTGCAATGGTTTTGCTGCAAAGATAAGCTTGCCTGCTTCTTTGCATACACACCAAGAGTACTGTAGAAACTTGAAAGTCATAAGAAATATGAAACGGTGAATGAAAAACAAATAAAGGTAACGTTGTTTCATGTGGACTTCTAAAATGAAAGTTAAGCTAGTTTGCATGTTAAAGCTCTCCTCTTCCAAACTTGTTGTTAGAAGAACCAAATGTTTGGAGAATATTTGCTTAGTGGTATGTTATGGGAACTGTGTATGTAGATTCCAACTTTTTTAGCGATGTTGTGCTCTGAGACAGATTTTTATTTTACCTTGGACTGAGGTGAAAGCACTTTGGAAACAGGTACCTAATGCAGAAGTTCTCTCCAGGTCTCTACAATGACACCATTACCTTCTTGGAAAGCCTCTCACAAATACTATGCTCTTCATATTCTCTAGAATTTTAAGAGTTAGTGGATTCTCTTTATCTCCAAACAAAGCCAACAGAACTAATGCATGTAACAACTGTGTCTGTAACCACCCATTCTGCTTTTTATTCTACTTTGGAAGGGTACGTACAAACATGAAGTCCAAACATAATGTAAGCAGGGTGTGAAGTTGATATTTTGATGACCTAAATAGAGCGTAGCATTGTAATGTCAGTGCTCACATATGCTTCAGCCGTCAAGATACCTGTTTCTCACTCTGTTGGACCACAGTACCTTTAGCTTTGTAATGTGAGGAATTTTCCCCCTCTCATTCAGTTGTACAAACACCCAAGATTATCTGCTTCAAAAGTCACACTTTTGTTGCATAACATACCCATTCAGAACTGATTGAATAAGGGAGGTGAAATTTTGATGGGCTTGAGGAAACTAAACAAATTTTACAGATGAAATTTTGCTGTTTGATTTCATTTGGATTGGATTTTACCTGAATGCTTTTAACTCACCCACCCACAACCACCCCACCAAATAATTTGTAGGTCTCAGGCTTCAATGTACGTACATAATTCATAGAACATTTGGCAAGAGAGAGCTGTGAATAAATGCAGTAAATGATGGGGAAATCTAAACTGTAAAATCCACCTGGATTATGATGAACTGTTCTAGGAACTTCATGTTCTCTGAAAGTGGCATATAACAAACAAATGTTAAATATTTTAACTTTTGCTATTTAACATGGGTAATAGTAAAACCAGGAGTAATTAATAAAAAGTAGGTTCAACTTCAGCAAAAAATTCCAGCAAATCCACAAGGTAATGAGGAAGTACTTTACCATTACTGTAAGCTCTCTGAGATGCTGATGGAGAGATCACGCAATGGGTTGAATGGAAAAGCCAGGCCCACAACAGAGAGAGAAGATAGATTGGACCTGGTAGGATCTTGTTTTTCCATTTATAATTCTAATTATGAAGCACATTGTATGTTGTCGGAAGCCAGTTAGACAAAAGACGCAGCAGTACTAAAAGGGCACATGGGGGAGGGAGTTGGAGCAGTGCCTTCTGCCCCTGGGAGACATCTCTGGCTCTCCTGTGATGGCTGAAATTCTTTCAAACACTTAAGATAATCACCCTGTAAGATGATTAATAAGTCAGGAGAGGTTGGGGGTGGTGGTGGTGGTGTGGTGTTAAGTAATCAAAGCTGTCAACTGGAAAGACGTGGGTACCCCTCAAAGGCGGGAGGGATTCAATGAAAAGAACACATTTGTTTGTCAAGAATAGGCACCATGTGTTCACTTACAGTGCTTTGCAAAACTCTAGTGTACAATGACGAAATGTCATGCAGATTTAGGACAGGCAAGATCTTGTTAAACTGGCACCATCCACATTTAAGCGGAATTAGGAGAAAGCCAAGAATTTTCTCTCTCTTAGTTGTAAGGTGCTCAGTAAGATAACTATTTTTTTAAATATATGGATAACATAATTTCAGTATACTTCATTTCAGTGACTTCATGCATTCTCAATAACCATATTTCACATATTTTTCTAAATGTGAAAATCTTCTTTCATAAGCAGGATGCAAGGGAAAAGATTCAAGGTACACGGAGGAGATGGTTGTTTCTGGTGAAATTTCACAGATGTAATTCTTATCCAAGCTAAATTGTTCTGTTATCTGCATGTGTTGTTACTGCATCAGGAAAATTGAATTCACTGTCTCCTTGTGTGTTTCAGGTCAGCAAATTCCACCCTTAGATCCTCATGAAAATGGTAACAATGGAGCAATCAAACTTGGAAAGCAGACTTCACAGATGGGTAGGCGGTGCTGCTGACCTGACTTGATCTTTTTAGATTTACTTGAAAAACAGCACCATTTACCTTTTCACTGAGAAAGGACTTTGTGATCTCAGTGATGTGGCTCCTTATCTTGAAAGCAGTGATTTCAGTACTTCTCGTGAGCAGTAATGCAAGGACCAGAAGCAGAAAGCTTTACTTCAAAGGGATCTTGCAAAACTGAGTTGGAAAATCCTCTCTAATATCCTGTCAAAATTACAATGTCAAAGTACGCTGATTCTCTGTTCAGGCCAATGACTGGTTTTTGTTTCTTTTTTCTTTTTTTTTTTAAATAAAAAGATCCTTTTGTATATAAATTTTAGATTTGCTGCAAAAACTTCTCTTTTTACATTGCAAAGTGGACTTGGCAGGTTTTTAGAGTTATCTCTGTAATAATAGGGTGAAAAGACCCCATAAAACCTGGATTTTGGCTTACGGTTTCTCTGCCATCTTTCTAGCTGGACTCTGCTTTTGTATTTTTCTAAATTTGTAGTTTCATCTCATACTTTCAGTAAACATCAGCAAGAAATGGACTGAATTTGCTAACTAGGGGGGGGGGGAAAGGATCCAAAGGATGAGCGAGTGCAATTTTTACAGACTAGAAGTCAAAATCTGTGTCAGGAGGTGCTGCGTACGTGAAAGAAGGAGTTGTCATGAAGGAGACTGCTGGACACCACGCAGTTCCCAGTCTGCTCCGAAAAGAAGTGCCGACGCAGCCACTGGGCCTTGCCTGGATTGATTCCCTTTCCAGGGCATAGGATTCATTAATTACTGAAATTGTAAAAATAACATAACTGCCAGCTTAATCTGCACTACTTACTGGGTTTCATCCAAATCTGAGCCCCAGGCTGTAGTTGTCTCTTCTCAAAGATGCCACTTCCCTGGTTTCTAAAAGAGCGTGCCACACTGCCCCACGCTCTGCAGCGCTCCAAGAAGTCTTCAAGTTGGAAGAATGATATTTCTGTACAAAACCATCTTAAGAGAGCACAATATAATTTGGAGTTAAAGGCTGGAATCTAATAAAACAAACCAGACCCTTTCTTTACGAATGTAATTCTGTGACTTTGCGGAGCAGTCTCCCCACCCATGTGGGGATGCGGTATGGAAGACCCACTGGGTGATACCTTTGAAGCTTGATGCACTTGAAAATACAGTGTAGAAAAGAAATATCCGATAGGTGGTTATAAACTAGAAATAATGTAAAACTGTACACATTCTCCACTTCTGTCTTTTATGAATGGTTGTGAGATGATAAAATACGAAATTGTCTTCATCAGTTTCACTGGAGATTGGAACTACGGTAAGAATGCAGGCTTCGAAACCAAAGCTCAGCCTGAATTCCACAACATTAATTTGTTCTCTTATGAGGAAAATTAACCTCACTGCACCATTTGTTGGGGGACTTCGGAAAAGCAAACAAAAGGGAAAAATAACTTTCCGCAATCAATTATGAACAGGCAGGCTAGAGCTGGGTTTCCGTGTTTATACATAAAAACCAGACCTTAGTGGTTCATTGTGAGATTGCTTCGATAAAATGACGCTAATTATTAGGGCTTGAAACAGATCCAGATGAAATCAACAAGAATGTTTCTTTGTCTTTAGAGGGCTTGAAGTAGTTATAGGTGGGAAATGCCCCACTGGATTTTATCTAAGAATCTAAGCTGCATTGGTTTTTTCACATATAATCAATTTCTTAGGTATTTTAGACTCCTTTGAAAGCACTCATACTTGGAAATACGCCCTTGGATAACACACAGACTCAAACAGCTACTGTGAGGAAGGATATTTTGGGTAAACTTTCAGTTGTCATCTGTGCTGATATATGATCCACATCGCCACTTCATCGCAGCAGCTATTTTACAGATAATCCAGGGTTATTTAAGTGAAAATTCAGCAATCATAATTGTTGGCAGCTGGGGAGGGAGACAGGCTCCTTCAGGGAACCCTTCATCCCATGCTAGTACGAGTGAGTCTGCCAGGGGTACCTGGCTGTGGGCGGAGAGGTTAACCCGTCCTTCAGCCCTAAAGAAATATCAAACTTATCAACATCACAGATTCTTTTATGGGGTCTGTTACCCAATGCTGCAAGACATTTAGTTCTTCCTAAGTAAAACCAAGTAGAAGGCTAGACTTGTTACCAAGAAAACAAGGTGAGATCGAACCCACGTTTTTAAAGGTGTCATGTATTTTAGTTCAACATATAGTAGTTATGCGTAACTGATTGTTAGGCTCTCGTAAATCTTTGTGGCATATTTCCTTTTTTTAATGTGACGTCTCAAAACTCATTAAACCCTACTTGAGATGTCCGAAAGCTTTGAGTTATGCTAGAACTGGCAATTGATGGTGATCTGTATGGAATAGATATTGTCCTGAATAACCAGCTCTCGCAGCTGCCATTGTACTGTATGTGAATCAGAACAAGTTTATGAGTTACGTGTTAAAATAGTTTAAAATTGGAAGTGGTTACAGTGGATCGCCGGTAGATTTTAAAATTCAAATGCAGGCAAAATAAGCTCAAAGATACTTTTGCATTTGGTGGGCCAAATCTAAATCACCTTATTCTGCTTTTAGTCAAGAAAAATATTTAAATTAATAAGGATTCTGAGTATATAAGTTCTTGAGATTTGGGTTACAGTGAGCTTCAGTAGGGAACTCTGAAGTCAGGTGAAAAAATAACAGGCCACTGCTGTGCAGAGCAGCTTGCATTTTCTTTGAAGACAGGGCCCATCATCAACAGTGATGTTGTCTCTCTGCTGTTCGTCAAAAGCTGAAGTGCAGCTTTAACTTGCCCCTTCAAATGGGGGAACAGTTTGTTTTAAAAATTGTGATTTTCGAATGTAAAATCCCTGATTTCTGCTTCCTTTTGTTGCCTGCGTTACTTGGAAAGTACCACCACCCTTCATAAACAGCCAGAAAAATGACATATAAAAAACCACCAAACTTGGAGTCAAAAGTTTCAGCAGCAACCGGAATTTCTCTAAGTACTTAATGGCTGGTGAAAAGCTAAATTACTATACAGGAGCACCCGACTCTGTAGCTGATCTGCTCTAAGAAGAAGAATAGTAATAGCAAGACTGCAGTTCTAGGTTGGCCAGCTGGTGCTGGGTTTGTCCAAGACTGGTTTTCTCAAGAGATCTGGCAGCAGGACTGAAGCACAGGCTGCCGTGCCGAGGATGTTTGGTGGAGTTTGTTTGCACCGTGACTCAAGACTGTGACTGTCCAGTTGTGGGTGACTTGCTTTTCTGGCTTGTCATGAACTAGTTTAAAACCAAGATCATGAAGGAACTAGTTTTCATATATGCTCTGCATATGTGTGTGTATATAAGCACAGTTTTATATTGTTATGCTGACGTGTAGTGTTTTTTCACTATGTCTGGTTCTCATATACTGCACATTGTATTCTGTAAGTACATTTTTTTTAATGATCATTTCGCCATTATGAAAACTTAAAGCTACAGACTGAAGGTAGCGAGAAGACAGAGATACACATAGGTACAATTGTTGACTTGCCATTCTTATGTGTGCAAATGGCATATTGTCGAAAAGGTTTGTCTTGCAGACTGAGAAATCTGAAAAAGACCATTATTATCCAAGAATTGTGACTCGGAAGTATTCAAGTTACACTCAAAAAAAAAAAAAAGAAAGTGAAAAGAATTATAATTTTTGTTCATAGCACAGCAGGTCTATCTGAAGTGCTACAATATAACATAGGTCTGTATCAATACCTAGAAAAGTTAACCCGTCTTCCCTTGTCTTCACTAAT
The DNA here is from genome assembly GCA_013398225.1 of Steatornis caripensis. NCBI lineage: Eukaryota > Metazoa > Chordata > Aves > Caprimulgiformes > Steatornithidae > Steatornis > Steatornis caripensis. The sequence goes on along the minus strand of VZSC01010949.1, from coordinate 113,780 downwards.
CCTTCATGGCACGTGGTAATAAGCGTGACTAAATAGATTATACATGTGAGCACTCTGACTGTAATCAGACCTTTTCAGTACAATGATGATATATTTTACTATCCTACCCTTAATTATTTAAACCAGAGTCAGTGATAAATTGACAGTTTAAAATCACCTGCTAAGTACTCTTCCTCTTGTTTTGTTTATGTAAGAGCTTTGACTGGGCTGGACCCACTTGCTTCATATATGGGATGCTGCAATCTGTTAATACTTTACCTTCTGTTTTACATATTAATTGTATCATACGTAATAATATTTTTTGCCCTAAAATGTAGGTTTCGTGGGTATTTTAACCTACAACGATTAATGCTAATAAATGTTTTAAATACCTCTGATTTGGAGATGTCTGGTTTCAATAAAGCAGAACAAAATAGATCCCATTTTTCACATAATTTGCTCTTGAAAAAGGGCTGTCCAGGGTCTGGGGATTGCTTACCTGGGATTTAAATGCTGCTTGAAAGGTGTGTGGCTGGCCTTTTGGCAGAACCCGAATGCTTTCCTGAGGGATCCTGCAGTGCAGATGAACTTTCAAAAACCAGAAAAAGATTATCTGAAAATCCCGTTGCTAAGTTACTTGATTTATCCATTAGAAGAGAGGTACCTGAGTGGCCAGTATCAGCTTGGAAATTTATAGTAGTAGCTGTCAATAAAAAGTGAGCTTACAGTTACCCCATGCTTTGAATAGCAACCATGACTATGGCTCATAAGACACTTTCTGGCTTGTATGTTTTTGGTTTGGTGGTACATTTTTCCCCCCCCCTGTTTTATGTCACTCAAACTTGTCTTCAGGAGTATAAGAATTAACACTCCCTTAATAAGTATGCAGTATTTCATGCCTGTTAGTGCTGTTGTTTTAAGAGGTCGTTAAACTCACCAGAAGTTTTTTGCACTGTCTGGTTCATATTTTCAAAGTTGTTACCGCAAATATGAGGACTATGAATAAAGGGAATAAAGGTTTTTTTAAGGCAAAACGGGGTTTTGGAGTAAGGCTTTTCTAACTCCCATGATAAATTCAACGCACACCACTACACAAGAAGTACAGTAACTCGAATAAGAGGATGCCATTTCGCTATGTAAGGAGAAGCCAGTATTTCAAAGGGGATTACACAGGTTTTGAGTTTAGTTACTGCTTGAAGGTACTTGGCAGGGTCTGTTCCCTGCTTTAAAGCATTTATAATCACACCAAAAAAAATAGGTATCTTATCTCCAGCTATGCGTAAATAAAAATGAACTCAGGTACGTAACTGTAAATGGTAAAAGGTGATGTACTTAAGGAAAGCCTAAGTAAACCCCTCTTAACGATTATCAGCGTGTTGGAAAATCAGAAGTGAGCGCTGTTTTTCCTTTCAGTGTGACAAGAGAGTCGTGCCCCTCGATGGATCATCCCTTGCCTTGTCAATGGGATGTTTCACATGGCTTGGGGGCATGGTCTTGCAGTGTTTTAGGTTAGGGTTGAATTTAGCAATGAGAGGGGAGCTGTACAATTGCCTGGAAAATAAACCTCCTCTGCTTTCCTTTTGAAGCTTGAAGATTGTGTCTCAGGGTACTTAAGGAAAAGCATTTGATGTTTCAGCCTTCAAAGTCTTCATGACTGCTGGTTCGGTCTTTCTGCAAAGAGCATCATTGGACACCCTGCTGTGATCTCCTGAACGCTGTTCTGAAATGAGGACAGCAAGGCTGATGAAATCTGTGTATCTACTTCATACCTCCACCCCCTTTCCTAATCTGTAAAAGTGTTTAGGCTACTACCAGGTTTGTGAAATGCCTCTCTTCCATGAAAGGAAGACTCCAGGATATAAGGAAGAGCTCCAGGATATAGTCCACCCCTGCCACCCCCGATGTTGTTTTACACAAGGCTACAGAGTAATTTTCTTAAAAGCGTTAAAACACTCATGGAAGGATAGACTGGCTAGAAGTATTTGTATGGATGTCTCCGTTAATTGGTGGAGGTTACTCCCTAAGGACGTGGTGTCGACGATCTGATGCATTCATGTGTAATAGGGTTCTTGGCCATTAACAAGATCCGCTTTTGATTGCACCTGTTTTTTAACAGCTGGACCCAGGGTAAATTCAGTGCTTGATATAAATGCTCTCTCACTGTCCAAAAGTAAGACTCTTCACTAGAAACTGTAAAATCAATGGTTGACCGCATTTAGCATGTTAAGATGAGAAGGAATAAGTGATAGCATAATGTAGCATAATACAGCCTTTTTCTTGTCTGAAAAATCTGTTTCGGGTGGATTTCTTCTCTTGTGATTGAGAAGAGTCCTTATTGCAAAACGTCTGTATTTCTGATACCACCAAGTGGGTCTTGATGCAGATTAGTTTGCATTATCACTTGTCACTGCTTTGTATTTTGTAAGAATGCATTGGACGGGGTCATGATATTAGCATTCATAATCACTGTTTTCAATAGATACAGTGCAGAAGTATTACTGAAATAGTTTTGTAACACAGTTGTTGTGAAAACTGAAGATAGTACACTGGCAGAACTTGAAGTGTAAGAGACCTGTACTAACTTGCATTTAGTGTCGCACCAATTAACAAGTTTTTAGTAAGATGTCATTATTCAGTGCAGAAAAGTCTAGCACTAGGGTGGAAGAGAATTTTGAGGCTTCTCATTAGGTATTGAACATTTGTCAGCTTGGGAAGTATTTATTTTTTCTGGCTGTTAAACTACTCCAGCAGAAATAATTTTTCTCTCTGAGACTCCCTAGAGTATTTTTTTTTTTAAAAAAAAGCTTTCTTTGGAAAGTACTAACCTTGTTTTCTCAAAGACTCCCTGAGAACCCGAGCTTTATCTTTCCCATCATCTATCTAAAGTTCTTTGAGACACACCTTATTTATGATGAAACCTCCTGATTACCACACTCTGGGAATTTTAGAAAACAAAAATGCATTTCCCCTGAAGTCTATGTAATTCACATTTATTTTACCTAGTCACTGCTATTCCTCCTCCCTCCACGACAGTAAAATATATGGTTAAATAAGAAGATAAATACCTAACAAATAAATCCCTGTTCCCCTAGAGCAAGCAGAATACTTAAGGGAAATGATCTGTTACAGATTAAGAGAGAGACAATCCTTAGGCTTCCGATTACATATTGACAAGTACCAATCAATAAGGAAGTCAGCTTGCATGCCTAAGAGACGCCCTTGAGGAAAATGAACATCACGTTCCTTTCTCTTTGTCAATATAACGTGACTTGGGGGGCAAGTGATAGCATTGCTGTTACTGACTTAAGATAAATAAAAAATTAGTAAGAGCATAGTAACAGTTTCTCTTTGCTTGTTTAATAGGGCTGAAATGTAGGTTAAGCACCTTATAAAAGAAATTTCTCCTTCTTATCATCTTCAAAGAATCTGGCTGCTTTGCTGACAAATATATGTCGGGAATTTTCACAGAAGTTTAGCAAGAAAGAGCAACGGATGCAACCTGTATGGCACAGTGCATTTCAAAATCCCTTTCCAATATTCTAGCTCTGCAAAAAATCGAGTCATCAGCAAACCTAGAATAACTACCAAATATCCAAGTTGTCCGTGTTCATCACTCACCACATGGGACAATTTCGTACTGTAGATATGTACCAAAAAAGCATAAAGTGTGCAGTAGGAATCTAGTAAGAGCCCTCAGAAAGGAGGACATTCAAACTAAAGACTTAAATTTTCTGTGCTATTTCTTGAGACAGTCAGAAACCCAAATGAGAAAGAAATAGCTTTCCTGGCACCATTCCCTTTAGAGATACTGTTTGTCCTCTGAGTTCTACCACACCCTGTAGGTCATTCCCGGTTCTCAGTGAAAATTTGCTTTCAAGGTGGCAACCTGAACCGCCTGCTGGCACCCAAACAGCTCTCCTCCTATGGCACAGCCTTTGCAACTGGAATGGTTCTGCCCACAGTCACTGTAAGGAGGGACAGAAGTCTTATTAGTGGCTGACGTTTCTAATAGAGGTGACTCAGTTTCTTGGCAGTTTTGAATACAAAGGAGGCTTTTGAGATATGCTGGAAATAACAAACTCGTAATGATCTAGGAAAGGGCTCACAACAGATAAACTTGTTCCTCTTGACAGAGATACCAGAAAAGGAAACACTCTTTTCTTAAAAAGTTTTTCACCACAGTCTTTTTTTCTCTTTTTAATGTTTTTAGGAGGTGAAATTTCTGGAGGGGAAGTAGGTTTCTTGAAACTAGAACAAAGCCAGAATGTCACGTTGATTACAAAATTCTGAAGAGGGAAAATAATGTTTGAAACTGAAAATAGAAGACAAACAACATGACAATGTGCTACCCTGGAGGATACTCTTCGTGGTGGGTCACAACCCCATCGAGGTGATAGAAAAGAAACAAGTGATGTCTGAAATAAAAAATTTGGATCTATGGTAAAAAGGATATCATTATAAGTGGTCAAAGAGTGCAGATACTTGCACTTCATGGCACAGCCACGTTAACGCTGTTGTTGCTTGAGAAGCCTAGCTAAAAATGAGCATAAACAAATACAGGATTAAGATTGCATCAGTTGCCTAGACTCCACCTGTAAAAAATGATACCATATCTTTACCTGTGGGTATGCCTGAATTTACATAGTACAAAGTCCACCGAATAAAAGATGATATGATACCCATTCATGTAGTCCATGACACACCGGTTACTGCACTGGAACCCTGAGCAAAGGGCTTTGGCTAATACATTCCAGTACGCTTACGTAGCCACCCTGCCTGCACGGTTTAGCTTTTCGTGAAGCTTGATTCTGGCTGAGCGATGTCTTGGAATGATGAGTAGTTTTGCACTAAAATGGCAAATTGTTCCAAAGAAGACTAAGGAAGGAAGGCTGAGGTGGTGATGAATGTATCCAAGTAGATTTGCATCAACTGATTTAACCACAGCATGTAGTATGTACTGAAGTACTTGCTACTGGGAGTGTAAAGGCTTTACAATAACACAACATCCATCACTGAAAGGTGAAATGGAGAGATTTTTATTTTATTTTTCCCAGGAGGAAACTGTTGCCTTAGAAAATCCACAAGACTCGAGTCATCAAGTCATCACTGTCAGCAGGCATGTCTTTCAGACACCTTGCCTCATCTCACTGCGACTCACACACCAGTGAAATATTCACACCACGGCAGAAAATTGCACCCTTCCTCGTGTGATAGACACAGTTTAAAAAATTACAGGGCCTGAAGCAACTATGAGATTAGAAGAAGAGCCTCTGTCTTAGAAGCCTTCACATCTCATCAGTGACAGCGAGGTGAGGATGTCTGGGAGCTACAGGTTTCAAAGCTCTGGGAAAGTGGTTACTTAGCTATTTGGCAAGATGACTCAGCCCATGTCTCCGGTAGCGCAGGAGAGCCTGAAATTATTGAGGCTGCCTTTCTGATGGGACTGCTTTTGAAGAAAGCTAGCTTTTTTGGTGAAATGGTGGCAGAATTCCCAAGAGAGGTCCCCATTTCCTGAGACGTTTGAGCAGAGATGTTGTTTTCCCTCCCATTTGCAACCAGCACTGGAAATTTTCCTTCCACTTAGCAGGAGCTCGAAGGCATAACTAAATCCTGGATGTTAGATAATTCCAATGTGTATTTTAAACCAGCCAGCCACAGGCAAGAAATTAAGAGTTCAGGGACTTGCAATTTTCTTTTGATATCTTCAGGTCATGCTGGAAATGTAAGCAACCTGTGTTTCAAGCTAGGTGGCCTGTCTGATTTCACACACAACCATGCCATAGAAAGCATGTGACGAGGTGATACAAAGATTCTCTGTCAAATTTCACAACCATCTGCAATTTTAAACAGAACCGTTACTATAATGTCACAGTTGTAATTTAATTACATCTTTTGTACCCAGAGCTGGTCTATGGAGAGTGAGATTTTGACTGATTATGACAGAGTATGAATTGTCTCTCTTCTCTAGCCAGAGTAAATGCCTCCAGTTTGGGTATCCATCCCCTCTTCAACTGGCATCCTTCTATGAGGCCATTTTGGTTTGGGGCTTTGAGGCCTTGAGGCCTGAGGTTGCCTCAGTGTACGTTGAATTACCACACTGTCACGACAACTCCATCACTTTCACTAGAACTGGCCTCTGTATTGCCCCATACAAGAGCAGCCTTCATTAGTGTTTTTGTGCATTTCTAAGTTTTCCTGTAAGGCAACTGCAAATATTTAATTTCCTTATGATGTCCTGTGGTATCTGCTGGTGCCACAGTGAAGGATCGTGTTGAGTTTTGGTAGCTACTCAACTCACGAAGGCAACAAAGGCAGTGAAGACTGAAAATGTGCAAAAGTCTGTTTAAGCTCATCTGGCGTAAACTCGACTGTTCTAGTTTCTAGAAAAGTAGTCAGATAATTGATAGAAGTTGCTATGGTCATCCCATCAAGTGAATTACTTCTGCTTGCATTTAAGAATGAATCCATCTATGTTATCCAGGCTGAAACAACTGTGGGTCAGTGTGTTGGGTCTGTGTAACGGGGCTTTGGCAGCAGGGGAAGGGGCTACATGGGTGGGTGGGCCCTGTCAGAAGCTGCTTGAAGCTCCCCCAACTCCAAGTCGCCCCTGCCTTGGACTAAGGCCGGGCCATTTAGAGACAATAGATGTGCCTCTACGATAACATATTTAAAGAACGGGTCAGGACAAAGAAACAGTAGTTGAGACCTGCAGGAGACAGAAGAGGGAGACGTGAGAGAAACACCTGTGCAGATACCGGGAGTCGGTGAGGAAGGAGGTGGGGAGGCGGCCGGTGCAGAGATTCCCCTGCAGTCCCGGGGAGAGGGCAGGCTGTGCCCCTGCAGCCCACAGAGGATTGCGGTGGAGCAGCCCGTGAAGGAGCATGGCAAGGCAGACATGGACCTGCAGCCCATGGAGGACCCCACACCAGCGGAGGAGGTGCCTGCTCCCGAAGCAGACCGTGACTCTGTGGTCAGCCCACGCTGGGTCGGTGCGTTCCTGAGGGACTGCACCGCGTGGGAAGGACTCATGTGGGAGGGGTTCGTGAGGGACTGTCTGCCGTGGGAGGGACCCTGCGCTGGAGCAGGGGAAGCCTGTGAGGAGCCCTCCCCGCGTGAGGAGGAAGGAGCGGCAGAGACAATCTCTGGTGAACTGACTGCACCCCCATTCCCTGTCCCCCTCTGCTGTTGAGGGGGGAGGGGGGAGGAGGGAGAGACATCGGGAGTGAGAGGACTCGAGCCCGGGAAGGAGGGAGGGGTGGGGAGAAAGGTATTTATTTGTGCTTTAAGATCTGGCTTTTCGTGTCTCCTTATCCTACTCTGCTTTGATTGATAACGAATTAAATTGAATTTTTTCCCCGAGGTGAGTCTGTTTTTGCCTGTGACCACAACCGGTGAGTCAACCCTCCCTGTCCTTGTCTCACCCACCAGGTTTCCTTACATTTTCTCCTCATGCTGGCATAGCGGGGAGGAGTGAGTGAGTGGCCACGTTGCCGGCTGGGCTCAAACCACAACGGTCAGTCATAATGTGGCCAGAAGCCCTCCCATCCTGTCCAGTCTTTTGTAACGAGTTGTTACCGAAATTTGTTAACTTGAGTCAGTGGCCCAAATGAGTCATTCAGAAACCTCTACCCAGTTCACCCTCTAAGAGACAAACATAAGATTTAAAACCACATTTCATTAATTTTCAATTTCCATTAAAGTAAAAAAATTGTGAAGAAATATCATGCGTGGTGTCACTGGAATACACAAGCTTTCCCAAATGCATGACAGTTTTTAAGGAAGAGTCTAATTCTCAGATTTAAAATGTGACTCAGTAGAAACGTAATGATGCAGTTCCTTGCTTTGCTGTCCATCAAAGCTATCCAGATCAAGCCTCCTAAGACTTGCTGAAGATTGCATGCCAGACTTGGAAACTCAAGTTGGAATGAGCAAATTGCCTGAAGAGGGATCTTTTTGGCTTAGCCATCCCTAAGATTGAAGATCCGATATTTTAACTTGGTTAAAAGTTTTGTTGCTGATGCATAAGCCAAAATCCAGCTGAGCTGTTTCCGTCACAATCACAGTGTCTCTGAATAGCTAACAAGAAGAAAATGCGATGATCCCTTTTCTGCCTTTGATATGAGTGAAACTGAATTCAGCTGGGGACTAGTTTCTGTAGAAGAAAGCACAGTTTTTACTAAGCTGCTTGGAAAAGCTGTTTTTTTGCTGTTATAATAATGAAGTGATATGAAATTAGTTCCCTTTCACTGTATGTGTGAGAGAATGTCCATCAGTGAAAGAAAAACATTTAAATCTTCAGGATTGAATGCTCCCAAGAGTATGACAAAAATTGGTGGAGATACTCTTGGAGCATTCATATTCATTCTGAACAAATATTGGTGCACAAGGGAAATTTCAGATGACTGGTAAAAAGCGAACGTGGCACACTGTAAAGAATAAATGTGATAGGTTTGGATAATTACAAGCATTACATAGACCCTGGGGAAAATACTAATAAAGACAGATACGGGAAACAAATAGAAATTAATTTGCAGGTAGTAGCTTATGTAATGTTAATCAACATATTTTTAATAGAAAATAGGTGCATTAAAGCAACAAGACGAGGCTACAATGCAGTTCCTTAAAGTAGATGTATTGACTTAACGCACATGGATTACTTGAAGTCCCTTGATGTAGCTCTGCATGACAATCTGGTGAAAAACCCCAGTACTATGCAAAATAAATTTACCTTTATCAAAAGCCCTGTGAACCAATTAGCAGCTACATCAGTGTGTTTCTACTCTCTTCTAATGGGTTATTTAACAGCTTCAGAGGAGCCAACGCAGTTCAAGGTCAGTGATCAGTGATCTGGAAGAAAACATAAACTCTTTGCTGGTAACTTTGCAAATGACACCAAAATTGCTGGAAAGAATGAAGAGAACAAAACAACGTAAGGGTATTTAACACCATGCTCCAGATCTTAAGCCAGTATTTAAAAATAGGATGCATCTCAATGTGGAAGAGATGCTATTCTCTATCTGTCTGTGGTGAGACTCTCTGAAGCCTCTGGTGCTGACCCAGAGAGGGAGGGTGGTGAATGAACAGAAACTACTTTCTTATCAACTATAGATTCCCATTTTCTTAGTTTCTATTATTTGCCTTACCCTGGGAAGGGAAAAAAGCAAGGAATGGCCAGGCACAGGAAAAAAAGATCACATTCCAAGTTTGCAGTGGCTGACTCTGGTTTTCTATTAAATTGCTACTAATTTATATTAAATTGCTTTTTCTCATACTAGGGACAAAAGAGGAGAAAGAACACCTGCCTCGTTTGCAGGGGAAAGGAGGGGAAGCTTGCTGGCCTGTCTGTCTGCTAGCCAGTGGGAAAAGGGCAGGAGCAATGTGGATTAGGAGAGAGGGAAGGGAAAAAAACCTCAGCAAAATAGGACAGAAGTAGTTACGGGATGATGGAGTGGGAGCAGAAGGGTCTCAATGCACTATACTGTGTTTCTTTCTGAAAAGCAGAATTGAAGCCAGGAAACCTGTGGAATTAAAATAGCAATCGAACAGTGAAAGCCTGTATTAAAAGGCATGCTCTCAAAATATTTTCAAGCATTTAGCTTTATGAATTTAACAGTGAAACATCTATTTATGTGTTTCTCTGCAACAGGTATGTAGGCACAGGACCAAAGTAGCAGGCGAGTGGGTGCACTGTCCTAACCTTCCCTGTCAGCGCTTGGTGTTGGGTCAGGAGAATGGTGAACATTCATGGTTCTAGGTGGAGAATCGTGCACAGGTTTGTGGTACCCATAGTGCAGACGGAAGCTGCTGAAGGGCAGAAGCGACTAGGTTGTCCACAGGGAAGGGGAGCACCAGGGAATCGCGCACAGCGTGGCAGATTGCTGGCTGATGGGCACGCATAGGTTGGGAGTGGAAAGGTCCCACATGGGGCAATACAGGTCAGACCATCTTTTGCCACGTGGGGCTTTCTGCAGGCCTTTTTACCTGTTGCAACTTCAAAAATGCTGTTGGGTATTCCAGCTTTGCCTCTGCAAACTGTCCGTACCTGTTTTAAGGTGACCCACTAAAGTACCAGAACAAAGTCTGAAAGACATGTCCCTGGTTTTGTGCAGTGTATCAATTGCATATTGCAATCTAACAGGTTCTCATGGGTATCATTTGTACAATTAAGCCATAAATAATTCAGTATTTGGCAGTCAAAGATTCCATCAATAATATTATGGAAACTTTTGTCTTTTTTTTTTCCCTGAATGCAAAATAAATAAATATTTCATAAATGATCTCTCAGGTAGAGTGTTCAAGCTTGTGTGCAGACACAGAACATGCCTGCAGCAAAGTGGAGTGGGGAGATGATTCTAGAATCCTTGTGTCTTTACTCCTAGAGATAATGAATTAATCAGGAGCAAAGATCTTTCACATGTATATTAGCCACATATGAGCAACCTTAGCTTCCTGCATCTGTTAGAGGAGTGTTTTGGACGCTTGCCTGTTTACTGACACAACACAAGGGTAACAGAGAAAGAATTTCCAGGAGATGTGCACAACCCGTGAAAGCAGAGCGGCTGCAGATGCCCACAGGAGCTGTGATATTGCAAATCTGCAAACTCTTAACTATATGCATATTAGTATTCCTCTGGATTGCATAAACATGTGCAATTGCAGAGGCAGAGCTTTAGCTGGCATAAGTGCTTATGATTTAGTTGATCATTCAGAGTAGGGGAAAAACTTTATGTTATTTGGTAACAGACTACGGGGGAATCGATCTTTCCTCGTCAGTCACTATGCAACAGATGGAATCCACTGATAGCCTGGATTACTCCATGTCCCCCCTTCTTTTGCTCTGCCCTTTCTCAAGCTCTCAACTAATTTGATCTTTCAGCAGAGGCAAACATTTCATTCTCACATTCATGATACCTATTTACTTTTAAAGTGTTGTTAACATAGTTTTTGCTGTCTCTTTCTGTCTGGCCCTGCTTAATTGATGTAAAAAATAGCTGTCTAAAACGTTCTTCCTTCAAAAAAGTTGCTAATTTTCCCCCAGAGAGCTTCTCCTCACGTCTGTCTTCAGTCAATTCTACTCAATTTTGTAAGAAAAATCTAGCACTGCTTCTTCAGCGTGTGTTTACTTTCTCTTGTAACCATTGCAAACTAACGTACCCTGGGAAAAGAGGTTGGATTCTTCTCATTTGCAAATACCATTAACAGAATTGCGGACCAAATTCCATACACAGCTCCAAATTACACACTCCATTAGGGCCTGATCCAATGCTTATTAAAGTCATTGGAAAAGTTCCCCCTGATTTTAATGGACTGTAGCTCAGACCTTAGGGAATGGACATTTCCACTGCGGATGACTAGTTTAATCTTTGAGCATGCTGGAATTTACACAACGATAGACTCACAGGGCTGGGAAGGACTTCAGAGGTCACATCTCAAGGCAGGATCAGCTAAATTTATATCTCCCAACAGATGTCTAACCTGTTCTTAAAGGTCAGTGACCAGGGCTCCACAGATTGCGCTCCCAGGCAGTCTTTTTCGTTAATTATTCTCTTAAAAAGTTTCTCATATCTGCTCTAAATCAGTTCTCGCTCCCATCTATGCCCATTACTTCCCGTCCTATTCAAACTATGTGAGAGCAGACTCTCTTCTTTCTCTTTGCAATAGCTTTTAATGCATTTGAAGACTATTACCGAATACGAGTCAATCTTGTCTTCCTTAGGCTGAACAACCTCAGTTTTTCAATCTGTTCTCATATTTCAATCTGTCTGTTTTCCGGACTTTGGTCATTACAGGTCCTCTCTTCTGGACTCCCTTCAATCAACCCACATCTTTCCTGAAGGATACTGCCCAAAACTGGACACAGCACTTCAGTGCACATCTTATCAGTGCCTAGTAGAGGGAAGCACTTCACGTCACGCACAGCCTCACTACAATGCTTGTCTTTCACACGTCGATATGACATAATTTGCTCCTATTTACCTTGTGACCCATTAGACCTGAACCTAGGCATAATGTGAAAATATAATCTGAGGGCTTCCTGGGACCTCTCAGGAGATGCTGAGGGCAGAATTAGCATTGCAGAACTGCAATGCTATCAACAGAGCAAATGAAAGGGGAAATTTGAATCCTAGTTGCCAGATGAGTTCTCCAAACTGAGACTGGGAAAGACCATGACGTTGTTTGCCAGAGTATCAGATTGGAAAAGAGATGCAATGACCACAGGGCACAAACATGCTGTTTCTGCAGAATTAATTCCCAGGTTAAGTCTGTTATTTAAGACAGGTTGTATCTTCTGGAGGTGAGTTTCAATTATGTACATATGTTTGTATACTTACCTACGCATATGTGATTTTTGGCTACTTTTTAGCAAAACGTTTGTGCATTTTTAGAAACACAACATTGGCAAACAACAACCACACACATACATTCTGTATTTTGTATATTGAATTGTCCCATTATATCCCTCATGAATGTATATGAATGTATATAAACTGTAAGAACCAATTCTTGAAAACACTATTAAAAATCCATTTCCTTAATAACTTTGTCCATTATTGAGGAACTAATGGCTTTTAGCACATTTGAAAAAGGCTCAGGGATCATTCAGTACTTTAAATGCTACCTTAAACCACAAAGATGAGACACAATTTTTGTCTTGTTCCTGTATGAGCTAATGGTGTAGGGCATTTTTGTGTTCATCACAACAGAATCAGGTGCAAAAATGTGAAAAGTACATAACATTTTACACTATAGGTATTTATCAGAATGCCATTATATGTTATTAGCTTCTCTCTCTACTCAAATATTCGATGGCATTGTATGTTTTTATAATAATCTTACTAGGTGAAGAAATACACTGTAGTTGAACAAACTTGAAGTTACTCAACTAAATCTACTTTACCAGTCTGTGGCAACATTTGAATAACGCCATAAATCTTCAACAATAAGTGCGGACTGCAATTTTACCTTGATTTACAAAATAAGTGGTCCTAAAATTATACATGGGACTTATAAGCAGTCAAGTAAATGATGACTAGAGCCTGCTGTATGAACAGTTTGGTATTTCAGAAGATAAACAGCAGCACCAAAAGTCCAGGTGTTTCCATAAGGAGAAATTAAAACATACTCGTACCTTTATACCTTTGCATTTTGCAATATTCACTGACTTAGCAGTGCAGGATGCATGATATACTTCACCGAGTGAGATCTAGAATTTTCCCATTAAAACAACAAGTAATTCGGCACTTGGTTGCTTTTTCTGACAGTCTTAATAACACCAAGCAGTCATGATACAGTTTTATTGAAAGACATTTTCAAGTTCAGAATTGGTGGGACTGAATAAACTACCTGCATAATAAACAGTGGAAAACACTGTTACGAAACCGAATCTACTCTGCTACTTCTCAGGTATAGAGAGAGCTTACTTAACACTCAATAGTAAACAGTTTCGAAAGATGTCAAGCCATCTCCAAACAGAGCTATTACAACAACGATACTGAATTCACAGTGTGAAAAACATTAAGACCTACAAACACACAGGACAAACGTTGACCTCGGATTAAGCAAACGTCACATTTTTGCAAGCAGTGATGAATATAGTGAAGGCACTCCTGGAACGACAGAATGATCTCACCAAAAGCGCCCCGCAAAGACTACAACTCCCGGCAGGCCCCGCGCCCACCCGCCCGCCGCCTGCCGCGC